>VXAD01005393.1:146462-203832 GCA_013399195.1 Dicrurus megarhynchus
AAACTGATTAAATTAGGCCTAAGCCCACACATTTTTGTAAGCCAACAGTTTTGATATCAAATTGTCACAATAGGTACACTGCTTTTATAGCATTATGTTTCTCTTAAAATTAAATGTCTCTTTCTTTCTAAAACATTAATTAAACTCTTTGCACTATTAAACACCTTTACCAAAGGCAACTTTCAAAGGACTATGCAGTGACAGTATCATGTTTCATTGTGAAATTTGGGACTGTGGAGCCATGACAGACACAGTTACACAGTAAGTTTGACCCTAGATGACAATCCAGGACAGATAAAAAGTAATCCTTCCTCTATCTTTCTGCACCTTCTTTCTCCTCTTTTTTTTTTTTTATCTTTATAATGGCCTGATCACACATAAACCCAGACTATCCCACTTTCTCACAAACGTTGCTAGGTTTGTACTATGCCATTATTAGAAGAGGGACACTGATTTCAGGACTTTCCAAACACTGTGTAAAATGAGAAAGTAGCCCAAAGTCATAGAAACTGGTTCCCAAGCAAAGCATAAATGACTAAAAATAAAATACATGTAGCAAAAAGTACTATTATAAAAATTACAGATTTACAGCCCCAGTTTATGATCAAAGCTCTCTGAGTTGCTATCACATAAAAGCTCTGCTCTGTCGTGGAGGAACATTACAGCTCCTCTATTGTTCTCAAACACAGCTCAGGTCAAAGAAGTAGCATAGCAAATCAATTAATGTCCTACCTGCCTCCCTCACTAATTAGAGACTCAGCCTCTCTCCCTGCTCTTGATATTTGAAACTTCTCAGAAGGTGAAGATTAAAGTAGCAGCTCTCAAACTTTTCCAGAGGGTTTCCTTTTTAAGCCTTACCTTCCCTGACAAGTATGGATTCAGTTGAGGTGAAAGAGCATTAGGAAATTTTACCATCTCTGTTGCTTTTATTTCTTTTTATTCACCCTAAAATCACAGTCTGTTAAACACTTCCACAAAGGAATATCTTTATTATCTTACCTCCAATTCTGGTTCTAAAAATATTCAGATAATTGATAATATTGAACCTAATTGCTGTTAAACCTAATTATTCTTGTTCCTCCCTCTTCCAGGAAATGTGGCCACAGTACACCTATAGTAAAGGTCCCATCAACATCCCTGGCTTTGTAATCATCTTTCAGATATAAACCAGCAATGTCCTTCTGTTTTTTCATAAGAGAAATTCTTCAGTCCACATGTCTGAATTCGCACTGGACCATTGAGATCCATGTTTTCTACTCTTTCTGCTGGTCATTCCACTCTGAGCAGTGAGGACTGTATGTTCTGTCATTGTTATTTGGCTTCCTATATTTTCCATATACCAAGACTATGGTCTAGCAAAGCTTTTAAATGCCTTTCCCTTTACTCCCTCTTTGTTTCAGGCATGGGGACCATCCACCAGTACTAGGGATCTAATCCCATTTAATTACCAAACGTGCAGGTTTTTGGTTCCATTACACAACTTGTCTGTGTGTAATAGAAGAATTTGCTCTGTGTAGGTACAGCTTCTTGGACTAGCACATGATTTGCATATTCGCACACAATTAAACGCAACACTGGACTGAACCCTGCACATGTGAGTATCACACACGGGTGAGGCTTCTGTGCACATGAAAACTGTTCTGGAGTGATGCAGAGTATGATGGCACCTGGTAAATGCCTGGATATACAAACCCCAGACAGGAAAGCAGGAGTGCTTCTGCAGGAATGTTTGGAAGGGTTAATCCAGAGCTTCACTCTCCTTCGAGAACAGCATTTCTGAACCGTATCACACACCCGCACTGTGCACTTGCAGCATTCACTGAAGCCGGTGGGAGTCATGGCTTCTTCCAGCAGCGAGCCATACCCACATAAACTAAGTTAAAATATATCGTTTACGCACTGCAAACCTAATAATTCACAGAACCCCTGGCGTGGTACCGCAGGATTTTCCCGCAGACACAGCCACTTCTCCAGAGCTAGTTTTTCATGTCTTGGTAGCAGCTGACCCTCGAACCATTTTTCAGACATAAGTCAGTGTTTTCCTAACCCGCCCGTGCCCTGCTGGAAGCGGTCGGGGGAGCAGCTGCGCTCTGAGCCGCAGCCCTCGGGAAGGAGCCGCGGTTCCCGGCGCGGCCGCTGGGATTTGGGCGCTGGGATTTGAGCAGTGCGGTGCTCCCCGCCGGGCTCAGCAGGGCATCCCACAGCGCTCGCCCGGCCCCAAAACGTGCCCAGCACCGCCCAGGGAAGGGCAGAGCTGCCTCTGCTCTATGCGCTCATCCTTTCAGGGTGTTTATGAAGAAGCTGAGCAAGAATAGCAAGCAGAGCACTGCAGGGTGAAGATTATTCCTGACAAGTTTCACATGAGCTGCTTTATTTTTCTTTTTTCTCAGTTTAGATGATTTTTAAAATTTTTTATGTATTTTATTGCTATAGGTTTCTTCACTCCTTCCTGATTTCCAACTCTTTAGAAGTTTTTAGTTTTTAAAAGTACATTAGATTGAGTCAACCCCCAAAATTTATCTCAGCCTCAAAAATCTTAACAGGTTCCAATTACCATATTGGTTGACTGTTAGTTTTATTTTAACTGGAGCCTTACTCACGGCAACCTCTAGGTTAGGAATAAATTGTTCCGTGGGAGGGTGGGGAGGCCCTGGGACAGGGTGCCCAGAGAAGCTGTGGCTGCCCCTGGATCCCTGGCAGTGCCCAAGGCCAGGTTGGACATTGGGGCCTGGAGCTCCCTGGGCTAGTGGAAGGTGTCCCTGCCCATGGCAGGGGGTGGGATGGGATGAGCTTTAAGATCCCTTCCCACCCAAACCATTCCATGATTCTATGAAACTCTCACTTAATGGTCCAAATTGATTTCAAGTGTATCAGCTCCAAGCTGGAATAACAGTTTTAAGAAACTGGTGGAGGCTTCATCCATTAAACCAGAGTTAGGGAACAGTTAGCAAAGGCCTCTATTACCCAATATTTAAGATGAGTGATGTAATTCCATCATAAGCTAATAAATAATTGATATCTAGAGGGAAATTCTGACATCATTCTCAAAAACACAAGTCTGTCCAGTTATCTTTTTCTGTGAGCAGTTTTTAGACAGAAGAGTGAATTTTAATTCTAGCTTTTCCTAAATCTTTCTTAGATGACACCTCAAACAGAACAAAATATTTCAATAGAAAACAAGTAACTCGAGCAAGATGATTGCATAATTATAAAACATTCTGATTTTCCAAAAGCAGATGGAAAAAGCTTATACTGAAAGACATTTTTAAGAAAATGTTAGAAACATTTCTATGAATTTCATGTTGAAGGAAACATAAAATGATATAATGAAAAAGGACAGAATCCAATTATTCTAATATTTTATTTCTGTCAGAAGCCAATTTTAGGCATTCCAGGGAAAGGCAGAAAACCAATTCTGAACAATACAGAGACTCAATGGAAGAAGTTAAAAACCAGAGCAGGTGTTGGAAAATTGTATCTGCCCTTTTTTCTGTTTGTTGTCCAAAAATGCAAATTGGTTTTTACCAGAAACCTTCCAGCTACATTTTAGCTTGAGACAATTTAGCATCTATTCATGCTAGTGCTGAGAGAGAAAGCCATAAATGTCAGCACACAGCAGTCTGGATTTTATAATCACATGTCTCTCAACATCCTTCTACATGATGCGTAGGACCAGGTAATTACAGCACAATTTTAAAAAGTCTCATAATTAAATAAAATTAGGATAGAAAAAATAGAGAAGTAAGGAAACTTATGTGTTGGGGCTGCCAAATATGGATAATTGGCCCCATTTTCTTTAATAACTGAAATATGTAAACACCAAAGCCATAAGAAATCAGCCATTTACACTCATATGGAAGTTTCTTTAAAATTTAAAAAGTATCTCTGCTTTGTTAATGGCATAAATAGCCAGAGCTATGAAATCCAGGAGCCTAACATCAGAATTCCTATTTGCACAGTCCTGAGCAGAACCCTTTCCTTGTTACAGACACCCTACCCAACACCTTCCAACTTAAACCAGCACAATTTTCTCAGTTCAGTGTTGTTAAAAGGTTGGTTTTCTCTGTAACTTGTTGCTGCTGCAGGATGGGGCTGTTTACTGGGGAGGGGAGCAAGTGAGCCACTGACAGTGAGTGGAGTTCGGTCTGAGGTTTCATCCAGCATCCATCACAGCCAGCCCCGTGCTCCTGTGCCGTGTGTCCCTCTGGCAGGAGCCGTGCTCAGAGCCGGCAGCCTGGGCACACCCTCCCACCTGCACAGGCTCCAGCTGAGCTCACAACTCCCCTGCGTGGGCTGGGCAAGGAACACTTCTAGTCCTGAACACTCACATCCTTCCCCAAACACATTCCAGTCCTGACCTCCAGTACCTATGTGCCATTCCCACCACGGGTGGGCTTCCAGCACGTTGCAAGCCAGAGCACAGCACCCTCTGCACTTTCTGTTCTGGGCCTCGTTTAAAACCCCTCTCTTTTTATTATTCAAATGAGTAAGAGCAGAAGAATGAAACTACAGAACTCACATCCTTCAGTACCTTTCCAAAAATCCCTGTCCCACCCAACCTCTTCACTGGACATTAACTGGCCTTTGTTCCCTGCTGCTTTAGTGCATTTTAGGTACCTCAGGCAGGGCTCCAAAGTGCTCACATGAGCATCTGATGTAGCTTTGTACCTAAATAGACAAGTGGAAGAAAACCAGGACTACCAGAGTGGAAAGACTGGTATAAATCTAAAAGGACCACCAAATTTCTCTTTTTTTCTATAACTATGAAATAAGTGGGATTCCTATAATCTGGCATTCACCTAAAGTTGTTGCACTGTAGGTTTTGACAGATTTTAATATGGCACCTGGACATCATTCCAGAGTTACAAAGTTTTCTGCCCTACAGATCACCCAAGAATTTCAAAGGAAGGAAGCATATTCATTCTTCCATATATGAAGCTGAAGCTTTTTCTTGCGAGTGTGTTAAACACACATTTTCCATTCTGGGTGCTTTATTTCATTTCCAGAGCTGGACAGTCTCAGTTATCCACAATATCTTGCATCCGTTTGGGAATTGCTTGCACAAGATTCCCCTGATGACAGTTCCCATTAGCACACATTCATTTACCCATACTTTTTTTTTTTTTTGGCATTTGTGAAATTCCTTTCTTCAAGTGAATATGAAAGGTTATTCCTTTAATAGCCCCTTCCCTACAGGTAGATAAGTCTCATTCAGGGAAGCTGTCGCTCAGCATAACCATGAGATCAAAGGGGCTGCAGCAGAAAGACAATCTCTGAATCTGTGAGGGGTCACTTGTCCCCTAAGCCCTGGCTGATCTTCACATCAAATGATTGTCCAGGTCCATCCCAACCATTCTGTCATTGTGGCTGGAAGAATGGGATTGCCAGGAATGCTGCCTCGGGTCAGCTTACATCCTAATCAGTCACTTCATAAATTAGTGCAAAATTTATTTGATCAGTGTAACCTCCTTCTCCCAGGCACTAAAACACACAGGAAACCTTGGCTAGTGCCCACAGGTACAGCGAGATGATTAACTGCACATTCACCCAAAGTTTGCTCTGTGGCCAACAGCACATCTCAAAGCAGAACTGATTCCTGGTCCCTCTGAGGGCACAGTGCTGACAGTGAGCTGAAGGCAGATCCTTCCTGTAAGGCTGAGTTACAGGAGTTGTGGCAACCAGAGCAGGGGCTATAGGAGAGAGGAAGTTCTAGTTCCTAATTTCTGTGAGAATGGATATCCCATCAAGGTATTCACTTCAAACTTGTGGGAACCTCATTGGGAAGGGGGGAGACTTTTGTGAATGAGATCTGAACCGACTGACACACATGGAGTTTTGTCAGAGTGAAAATCAGCACCTTTAGCCTCTTTCTGCCTTATTTATATTAATATGTAGTAAAAACAAGGGGTATCTGAAAGGTGGCTCAGGGAAAAAATGGTCCAATAACTATGAGTTCACAGATAAGGGTAAGGAATACACTGAATTTATAAAACCTTCCAGTGTTAAAAAAAAATTCAAATCCTTACCTGTATTATGGGGCACAGCAGTTTCTGCTCCAAATGAGAGTGGAGCCCCCTCATGAAATGCAAGATCCTGCCTCAGGAAGGAACAGTCTGGAAGCCCAGTGCCAGGTGAACAGCCCTAGACACTGTTGTCTTTCCTTGATCACTACACAGTGTCCCCCATTGGCTTTGGACAGAAAATGTGATACTTGGAAGATCGCAAAAAGTCCTTGGCATACAGCAGAATTAGGGCCAGTCAGACTCTGCTGCCCTCAGTATTTTGTGTCATCCCAGCTTTAGAGGTCTGTCTAAGCACCAGGCACCCTGAGAGACAATTCAATTGCCCAATTTGCCTGCAGCTTTCTTGTTTCTGTAGCTGAGCCTGAGCTGGGAATTCAGCTGCAAGCATTTCAACATTGATGATTCACTGTTTGAAGGACCTCCAGGGAAGCCCTGCAGTACCTCCAGACAAAGTTCTCACCTCTGGCTTTTCTTGGCTTGCGAGTTTATTACCCACCAGGGAGTTGAGAGGTATAATACATCAAAACACAACCGAAATTCCAGGCTCATACATGTGCTGATGGACCCTGGAGCTCCTAATTATAATTACATATTCATATCAGCTGAATGAGATGCTAAATCAGCCTTGATCCCACTCTGTGCCTCTGCACAAAGCCACAGCTGATGTTGATTCTCAACTGGAAGAATGGGAGGGGGTACAGGAATATCCAGCTGTTGTGCATTTGACTCAAGAAACCATTTACTTTCTGATGTGCAAAATGATGAGAATAAAATAATGGGAGCAAAATAATATTCCCCACCCTGTGATTTACCAAAAAAAATTGCTAATGACTTCAAACCTAAGGATCTAATGAAAGGACAAGAATGGCAATAATAATGGGAAATATTGTTTAAAAGCGAGCCTTTTTTCAATGAATGCACATTTTTACACATTGTTTCCTCCTTGAAAGTTTGGCCAAAACAAATCTTCCTAAAGTTAATTTGTCTCAGGGGTAAAAGGGTCGATGCAGCATTACATGTGCATGCTCTGGATTCCAACAAAAGAGATGTTACCATAGCAAAAAGTATTGTTGCAAAGACAACACACACAATGTAAGATTAAAGAAAAAAACCTCCAGAAATATTTACAATGCTCAAAAATAACATAGGATACTCCGTCCTAATTACATAAAAGGAGAGTGTGCTGCTGCTGTGATAGTCCCACTGTGATGAAACAGACTGGCTCCTTTAAGACTCATTTTTCAAAAGGCCAATTTCTAAATTATTTGGGTTTTTTCAAAGTCATATCAATTACTTTTAAAATTATGTACATCATAATGGCCTGAAGCTTGTCAAGGATTAAAAAAAAGGACATATTGTGTAAGATCTGTACATAAATTGTAAAAAAAGGCAGGTCATACTTTATAATCTGGGTTAATTTCAGGAAACAAAGGAATAAAGGGGAAAAAAGTCTGAGAAATATGAATGGAAAGACAAGGCAGCAGAAATCTGAACAGAGATGCTCCTGCAGCTTGGCATGCCAGCATTGTTCAGCAAGCATTTTGATACAAGGTAGTTCAGAAAGTTTCAAATTATAAACTGTGAGCTTTGTGGGCTTTCTTAGACACCTCAACGCGAGAGAAAGCATGGAAATGATTGCAGGAGCAGACTCCCATGTGGGAAAAGCTTGCACTGCTGGAAAGTGAAGACAGCTGTAAATGATGCAGCACCAGCTGAGACACAGAACAAGTGGAAGAGAGAAGAGCAAGACAGCAGAACGTGTGAAATAGGGTGAAGAGCCAGGAAAATGATCTAAGTAGCAGAGTTTGAAGGGACTGTGGGAGGGTGAGGCTGCCGAGAGCCGGGCAGAGGGGAGGGCTCTGCCTTGGTAAAACCTGAGCCAAGGGGAGCCCAGAAACACCTCTGCACGTGAGGGCACCCGGTGATGGACAGGGCAGGGTCTCTGCATGCCCTGTTGGAAGAGACAGAAGGGTTTCACCAGAGCCAGCCTGTGCCAGGCTAGAGAAGAGATGGCCAGGCTGAGAAAGAAACCAAGATTCAGCCTTTAGCAACAGGAGAATGCTGTGTCTGCTCACGGGAGCGAAAGGAAAGGGGAATGCAATAGAAAGTGTAAAGGCAGGGACCAGGATTTGAGGGAAATGGACTAAAAAGGGCAACAAAACAGTAATGTGCAAAATCAGGGAGTGTGAGGGGAGGAGAGTAGCAAAGGAGTTCACTGAAGAGGGCAGCGATGAGATGGGAGATGGGAACGTGGTGTGGGAGGCAGTGAAAGCTGTAGTTCGATGGCAAATGGACATAAATGAACAGTTACACACCAGGAGATATTAAAATAATGTTTAAGTTCTTAATTAACCATCATAAGACGTTTGACTTCACAATGTAAGGATTATTTCAATAGTTTGTAGAAAGAAGAGGGGTATTTATGGTCTTGAACAAATCCTTTAAAATGTTTACACTGCGAATCAAATGTCATGAGGCAGAATTCCACCTCTCCAGGCGGTCGGCCTGCCCAGGATACACAACACACTCTGCTTGATTTGCTGCTAGAAAGAGATGGAGAAACAATCCTCCTCTCTGGATTTCAAGTGCAGAGGTGTAGTGGTTATTGATGCACATGAGGGAAGCTTCATGGTCTCATTTAAGAAATGTTGAGGCTCAAGACAAGTGCACAATCTGTGAAACATTCAAATCACTCTCCCCTGAGCATGTTAAAATTGTCAGTTTTCAGATTCAAAACCAAAATCCTCACCTCCTCACTGCAGACCATGGAAACACCAATATTTCTCAACATTTCTTGTGTTTCTTACATACACATGGCCATATTTACATTCATACCTACACACAGCCCTGTGAACATGGGTAAACAATATCTCCTTTACTTTTTTGTTCCTAATTGCAGTTGGAGGAATGGCTGAGGATTTGAGAGTAAACTCTCAAAAATATTTGCCCAAGGCAGACAGCATGGAAAATTTTGGCCCAAATGATTTAAGTTTGGCAAAGCCATAAGCAGTAGAAAACAGGACCTTATAATAGAAAGTGCTGGGCAGCCCCGTGGCAGACACCACGATTTGTGCTGCTTGTAAGACTTCATTTTCATTAATAGGAGCTGCATGGCAGGGCTGGAATACCCTGGGGCTTCCTGTCTTTAATTTCCTCTGAATATAATCTTGGTCTTAAGCCTTCCTTCCTAAATAACCTCTGTCTTTGATTTATTTTTTTTAAGCAAATTACAACTTAACGAGCACACATTCTCGTAAGGCAGAGTCTCTAATTATCAAAATGACAGTGCTGCTTGGAATCTGAATTTCACAGCCATTCAGTGACCAATTCCACAGGTCAGTAAATAATTACACACCATCCCTGCCAAAAAATAATTAAGTAGGATATTATAATGCATCACTGTGTACACCTACACCTTGCATTCCTTGGTCACCTGGATGATTCTTGCAGAGGAGTTTTGATGAAGGGAGCAGCAGGGAGGTGCAGATGTGCAGTCCCAACTGGCCACACAATTAATGAACATTTAGAAGGTGTTTCTCAGCCTTTATCGAGGCACAACTGCCACAAGTGCATGTCAGAGACACCAGGATGTAGCTCACCACTCTTGGATACATTAGGCAAAATTATTCTGCTAGAAATAATTTTATATTACTTATCTTGCTAGGAGTAACTTTTAGATCCTTAGAAAGGATGGTGTCATTGTGTAGGATTGGCTTTGCAGGTTCTCTAGACTTGCAGTACCTACATGTTTCTTCATCCTCTGATGTGACATACAACAGTCACTGGTTATGAAGCCAAGGACTTTTAAATTTATACCAAGTTTGTTGCAGAGTCCTTAACTCCCAAATCTCCCAGGGCAGTACATTCTAAGCTGGAACATGGCATTTGGAATGCCTGCCAGTTGCTTTGGGCCTCTATTGCAGCATTAGTGCTCAGAAATTCCTGCATAGTTTCTTTATGCTGCCTAAAGAAATGTGCCCCACGCTGACCCTGAATGCCCCCCATTATTAATCCCTGCATTTCCATTGCTGCACATCCCACAGCCATACCCGGGGGGCTGAGATCCAAGCAGTGAGCCAAGGAAAAGTGGGCACTACCTAAACTGTTGGGTAGTTCTGAGACCACCTCCTCTCCATGACCCACCTCCTCACCCCCCACTTTTCTCTTTGCTACCACGTGTGCAAATCCATGCTATGTTTAGGTCCAAGTGGAAAGGAGCCATTTTCATGGTGTTCCCCCTTTGCAGAGGCTGTCAAGAAGGTTTTAATTTCTTGTTCTGGTTGCAGACTGCCTGGGGTGGCTGCAGGCTGCCCCACTAAACCCTTCTAACACAATTCTTAGTGGCCAGCAGCCTCCAGTAGTTACCAACTTCAGACCAATGTTGAATTAGAACAGAATATTTCTTATTCCTATGCCAATTTCCTTAATTTAACCATACAACTCCTTTACAATGTGTTTTTTAGATTATTCTTTGTGTGATTTTAGGGGTTTCTGTATATAAAAAAAGCCACATAGCTTTTCTTTAGTGACTAACAAAATTATACAGCAATATCCCTTGAAAAACAACTGCCAGTTGTTTCAAGTAGTTGTTCAGAGTGAAAATGAGTCTAAAAATCATAAATCATTCCTATAATTAATCAGCAAAATTATACAACAGAGCTTTTAATCCCTGCTTTGAATATGAATGAAAATTCCTGAAATACTTGAGTTGCCTTATGCAAGGTAAAGACCTGACTTGAGGAAAATTGATCCATCTTGAAAGCAAACTAGAAAATAAGGGCTACACACATCTTCATGTGTGTTATGCTAGTCTAAGTAAAAAGATGACTAACATCACCCTAGATTCAACTTTCCACAGCAATTAGCTAAAGTATCTCAATTTATCTTTCCCTGACAGTTTATGATTTTAAGGAAATTTGAGATGTTTGGGTTGTTGGGGTTTTTTTTCCTTTTAATGGACATTTTAGCACCATCTGCTGGTGTTAAAACTTGCTCTGGAAACTAAACACCAGCTTCCTCCTTCATTTTAACTTCCTTAAGGCCTACTTCTGGCTCTTATTAGGAAAGGTTAATTGCTTGCTTTTCTACTAGAGATCCCAGGATTGGATAAGTAATTTGGCTGAATGAATCATCCAGATGGAGGATACCTTCTGAGGCCACAGATCAGTAGCAACACACTGTTAAAGAAATACCTCATCTACAGCTACATCCATAAACACAATTGGTTTTCACTGTGTGAAAAATGATAACCCCCAGCCCTCGTTCCTTAAGAGGTAATAGAGAGTTTTTTCCATTGATTTATTCTGGGTTGATACTGGTATTTAGACTACAGAATGATGCTGTGATATTGGAGATTTAATGTCCTGGTGCAGTCAAAAACTGACTTGCTAGAATTACCTCTGACTGTATCCAGTTATATAATTATATGACTTATTCCATCTAATTCATCCAGTTGCTTTTTTATTTCCTTAGACTGCTTCTGGCTCAGAGCCAGTTCCTTCCTCTTTCAGAACCTCTCAGGGCATAGACAGTCTGAAAGCACTTCAGGAAACGGTCCCATTAGGTCTCAGCTCCTGTCCTGAATCCATGAAACACCTTCAGTACAAGTTTGATCTCTGCCTTGCTGAAGCCAAGCTCAGAGAATTCCTCTCTACAGGACTTGCCAAATGCCTGGGTTTGAGTGACAACATCACAAAGCAGTAAGAAACCTGCCATGCACTTCATGGTCTCTGCAGAGGAAAGGAGTGCCAGCCCATTGGAGTTTAGGCAGGTCTAGCAGGTAAATGTGCCAGGGGAATTTCAAGTTGTTCACATCAGTGACTCCTGGGACATGAAAAACCGGGAATGGACCTGGGGGTCATTTTTTCAGTCTTCCCTTTCAATACTCAGCATGGCTTTTAGTGGCTGTACTTCAATCTCAGCTCCCACCCACCACCACCCCAGCCTGTCTGCACATCTCTCACACCCCTTGCTCTAAGGAATACACTCCCTCCCTCAGCTCTCCTCTGCAGCCATCAGTTTCTCTTCTCAATTGACCTTTCATTGTGCTGGGAACTCCTCCTTGCAGAATACCCATGGTTTAAAGCTGAATTTCAGTTGTCTGAACTTTATTAGGACACAGAGAAACAATCTCTCATGAAAGTGCATTCCAGATTGCTGTGAAAAGCTGATGTAAAAGCAGCTGACAGAATGAAATGCCAGTTTACCAGCATGGGGTGTCAGGATGTTATGGGCCAGCAACAGGGCTGGGAAATGAGTTCCCTGTCCAGCTGCAGGGCTGTGGGCATCCCTTCCCCTACAGATACCAGTAGGCTCCAGTACAACTGTACCTTGCCATGGTCAACTTGGGCAGCAGTTGCCCCACAGAATCTAAATGGCCACGAGACAATCAATTATCTTTTGCTTCCAGTCACACAGATAAAATTAAGCAAAGCCCAAACCTCGCTTGCCCATGAATTCTCTGTCCTAGAGAGTGACAGAAGGCTTTTCAGATACATGTTGTTGGCTAAGTTTTCAAAGTTGTGCTCAAAAGGCTCAAGTCAAAAAAGAAATCTGGTTATTTGTTAGAAAGACTCATGTGTACACCTCTCACATCCACTGCTTTGAAATGGACCTCTTAATGTCTGGAGGGGATACAAAACCTAAGGTTCTTCTAAGGTTTCAGAAGGAGGAAGAAGGCCATGACCTTCAACAACAATTATTCTGCAGAAATAGGACTGCTTGTGTTTGCATCATGTTTTACAAAATAACCCTGAGAAAAGGTGCAATGCTGTCAGCTGAAACAATTCCTTAAGAGCTGTAAAGAATCAAGGAAAGCCTTAAATATATTAAATGTATTGATGGACAAACTATGATCAAGAGATCCAGGCCAGAGATGGTTCCACTTGCAGCACTCACCCTCTGCGGATTGCAAAATAAAGAGGCAAATTTGGTATAATTAGTCCAATTATCTGTGCCAGCAGTGATGAATGTCAATTCAAACCCACTTCTGAATTTCTTTTTTTCAGATGAATATCATTTATATTTAATTTCTGGCAATATCAGTGAGATTCAGAAGGAGGTTTATCAAGAAGAGAGTATTTGGGTGAGGAGGGACAAGAAGACTCTCTGCTGTTTCAGCAAAACAGAAACTGTAGAGGCAAATTAATTTGGGCAAATTTCCCATTAAAACAAAGCCAAAACCTTTTGAAACTGTCCCAATGTCCTTTCCAAAATATTTTGAACAAATGAGTTCCTTTGAATTGCAATCTACTTCTGCTTTTCAAATTTAAATGAATATACATTCAAATAAAAGGTCAAAGTTGAGATGAAAACTTTCCGAATTTAATAAAAAGAATTGCCCTGATCTCCTAGATAGCATTAATGACAGGAAGCCACCACATGCCCTGGAACTCGCTGTGCACCAAGGCAGCAGAGATCTCCTGAGCTCCACCACACTTACACAAAATTTGCTATTTGGTTTGTCAGAGCTCTTGAAGCAGCTCCACATCACTCCCTGTCCCTTCAGGGTCTGGTTTCAGGTGTGGTCACTTTGTTAAAAACAAATGCCATACTTGCACATCTCATGGATTTTTTCATGCACTGGAAAAGAAGAAATTATGGGGTTTTTTTCCATGTATAAAATATTTTAATGAAAAAACTTCTGACTTAATTATGATTTTTTCCTACCTCAAGAAGTACCAGGTTGCAAGCCATCAGCCATTTACACAGGCCACTCATCAGAACCTCAAATTGCAGCAAAGACTGTTTCTAAGTGTGACAGGTTCTCCCCACCCAGGGGTGCCACAGCCCTGGCCTTTGGGGCTTTGTGCCAGTTCAGTCCCCTCATCCTCACATCAGGCTACATGATACACTGACAAAAAACAGAGTTTAGGTGGATGAAAGACACAGTTTTCAGTCCTGCCAAGAATAGATTTCACTGGATGAACAGGGATAGTGTTGGATCAACTGCCTAATCCAAATATCCCTTTTTGTGCTCATTCCCTGTCCATGGTTGATTATCAGGCATATCAAGTATTTACCCATCTTCACCTCTAACCTAACGTGGGCACTCTTCCTCCATGGCTGTGTTTGCTACTGCTGGAAGAACACAAATAACCTTCTTTTCAAAATTTGATATGATAAATTATATGTTTCCTCTCAGAACTAACCCAGCTTCCTCTGGAGGCAACAATAAAAACCCCATTAATAAATGATGAGAGCCTTTAACAAGTATTGCTCTGGAATTTTATTAGCTCACTTCCTAACCAGCACTATTGTTCAGATAATTTCTGTTCCTCCAACCTCTCACAATCAAACTGGGAGTTCACTAAGCCTGTAGTTAGTTAGTTAGTTAGTTAGTCAGACAGATATTTTGACTGAGGTAACATCCAAATATTCCATTCACTGCAGCAAACCCCTACTTCCAAATATGCTCTTTACCATAAAACTATTCCTTAAGTTGCATTTAAATCAAAATGCAGTTGCAAAACTTAAACCTGGATTTCAAACTTTTTAAGTTTATGGAGAATCTATGCACTTTTCCTTCCAAAAGTTGCCCTTTGTGATCAGAAGAGTTTTCCTCTGAAGTAAGGCAAAGCTTAAGTATTAGAAAAAGGAACTGCAAGTACATTGCAGTGAAGCCATGCTTAAGGTGACAATGAATTCAGCAGCCACAAAATATTACCTTCCTGAGGGTTTTTATTACCACAGTATAACCTGATAGGAGAAAAAGTGGGCTCCCTCCTCCCACTCATCATTCTGGTGAAAAAAAAAAAATTAAATCTTGAGCAGAAATCCCTTCAAACCATCATGAAAAGGTCTGTGCACAGCCTCGGTATAGTGCAATGAAATTAAAAAAGATGTCATGTAGCCATGTCAGCCACATCTGTGACCCATATGGTGCGTGTAACAAGAGCATATGTCTGCACCTAAAGAGAACATTATATGCTGGATAAGGCTGGGACAAATGTAAAAGTGAAGTAGAACACCTTCACATTACAAACACAGTTTGTTACTTGTGTCACATCAAAGAAAGAGTCTCTAAGAATTATTGGCCTCTGAAGTCATTTAATTATGATTAAGTGAACTAAGAACTAATGTAAATGGTATTTTATACCCCAGTGAATTAAAGTATGAGATCTAGTCAAGGTGAATAAGATTTACAGCCAAAACTCATGCAACCTTACAGTAATTTCATGACACTTTTACTACTAGCCTAGACATTTTTGTTCTTGAAATAATTAAAAGTACACGAGCAAATTTTACTCTTTGGATGCTTAAAATGAACCAGAGAAAAGAGAATAGGCTGCTTCTCAAGTGACCCATGCACTTCTATTATAAAAGGAACAAAGGTTATGCAGGACAAATACAAACTTCAGATTTTACTGAAAAAAGGCAGGAAAAAGAAAAATAAGCATACTAGAATGCTCACAAATCTCTTCCATTTGGACTAAATCTGACACAGATTAAAGTCTCAAGACTCATCTCTGGCTAATTGCAAATACCTGCCTGCTAAAGAACCCATTTGTTATGGTGAGACCCAGTGCATAATAGGAGCAAGTCAAATCAACCAACTCACTTTAAAAGTACTAAGGGTCTTCTCACAGATATTTAAGGAAAACTGTTCCCAGGTATTTGCCTTCAAATAGAATTAAGGGTGTCCAAGCAGAAGTGCATAACATATCAATGAATGAATAGTTATATTTCACAGCTTTTCCAGCTGGAAGTAAACTCATTTTCCAGTGACAACTGTTAATCCACTCTCTTCGAGAGTGGCTGTTTGAAAGGCTCCAGGTAAGGAACAGAAACTTGGCTGACAGGAGAAAGTACCAGATGGCTGCTGGGATGGGAAAAAAATTGAAGGGAAGAAAATGGTGAAATATGAGCTGTAGAAATAAGGATCGAATCACAATCACAATGTAAGTGGAGAACCAGAGCCTTCGGGTTTTAACAGGAGCCATGTTTGCAAGGAAGCATCTCCCCAAGGCACAAACTGGGCAGCCTCAAGAGGCCCTTAAAATGCAACAGAGCATTAACAAATTGCGTAAATTAAACAAATAAAGAGTGCTCTTTGAACAGTCTCTTTTGGCTCATGTGGCCATACACTTCTGCACAAACTGATCCCCTCGTACCTCTTACACATAAACTGTGCACTTTTTCAACCTTTTAACAAACCTTTCAAATTCCCAGTAACCTGTTTAGGAATGAGAGGGATCAAAATCCACATGCTAAAAAAATACTAATATAAATGTCCATGCTGAGGTAGTAGACCTTGTCTTCGGCAGAAAATGGTGTGGAAGAAAAGGAACTGTGGGGCCAAAATTTAGCTCTAAAGATAAAACATGTAACTTTAGGAGCACCAACGAGAGACTCTGGGTTACAAAATACAGTCTTGACTTATTGATCACCTCCTTCTGGCTCTAGACCCTAAAGTTAGTAACTTTAAATCTGTCTCATTTTAACTTGCCTTCAGAAATACTGGCCTAGCTACTAGCACTACATTAACATTCATAAGTATCCAGATTTGTATAAATTTTGGATATTTGTAGAATAGGCACCAGCAGGGGACAAGCACAGTGATGGTGGGATATAATCCCCTTAAAGAATAGGCCACTGCTGTCAGCTGTGCTGGGTCACAATAGCTCAGGCCCCCATTTTATAACCATCCTGACAAGCTGTGTTTTAGGGGGATTTCTTTCAAATAGTTACTGCTAAAGCTGTTTGGGAAATAATGAGTTCTGCATTTCCCACAGCAAACTCAGCACAGCATGGTTGTTCTGAGCTAGCTCAGACACCCGGACTCGTCACGCCCGTTCTTAGACACACACCTCTGTCACCTCTTCCTAGACACAGCACTGCAAAGCAGCCTTCCAGAATATCCCCATTTTCCCTTGCCTTTCCTTCCATTAGATGATCTTCAGCCCGACTGGTATGAGAGACTTCATTAAAACATTCCAGTTGAACTGAACTAGCCGATTCTTACTGCCAATGAAATTGCTTTTGCTAAGAAGTCTGTGTAAAAGACCAGCACCTGGAGACAGGAGATTGCTCAGGGGATTGGTAACAGGCTGTGGAACATTTAATCTCTCGGGCACTGGCTCAAATCCAGAGTCAGGACCAAACGAGAAGCATCAGTCTCTTAGGCAGGCTGCCACACGACACCTTTAAAAATCATAGAGCCTCACTCAGGAGAGCCCTTACCAGCCCTCTGCTGAGAAACTTTCTCCTCTCTCCAGTCTGAACCTCACAGCTGAGACAAGTTGGAAGGCTGTAATTCAGAAATGTGCAAAATGTTATGCCAACACAAAATAAAAGTTTTAGTGCAACTGCCTGAGCAATGTCATGAACTGGATTTAGTAGTCTTTCAGAGGAGGGATGTGTAGGCTCATGATTTTTCTGTTGAAAAATAGTCCCACTCTAACACAAAAGACAAATGACAGCAGTTCTCTATGCCCAGAGCATAGAGGCTACATGCAGTTATGCCAATAATCTTTCATTTCCTCCATACTGAATCTTTATGGATCAATAATCCAACTAAAAATCCTTAATAATGACTAAATATAAAAAGGAGAAAATCATTTTAATGGAAATTAAAACATAGGGACCATCAAAACTTTAAAAAATCACTTAAAGCCAAATGACACAATGGAAGTTGAGTCTGTTTTAAACAAAAGACATTCCCCTGCACCTTTTCCCATACACAGCAGCAGCAGCTCTCTGCTCCTTTTCTGTGATGGCGTTGGAAAGAAAATTCCTGTGCCACTCCCTTCCCTCCTTCTGTGTTATCATGGTCCACAGCAGTTTTCTTCACACCCTTCATTACGCCTGATCCTCTAACTATTTGAGTAAAGACAAAATAATTTCCACTTGATATTTGGTATCACTGTTCATCTCAATGAAAATCCAGTAACTCCCTCTATTAGTGACTGAGGAGGTCTGTGACTGTACAGTATCAGTGAAAGCACAGCTGGAGAAATAAAACCCATGTAAATAGCTGAAAAGATAGGTAAAAGTCTGGGCAGGGATCCAAAAACACTAAACTACAGACTCCCAACATCTGGTTCAGGGTGGATTCCAAGAAAGACAGAAAGAGAGAAAAAGAAAGACAGGAAAAAAAAGAGAAAAGAATTGATTTATCTGTAGAATTTTTACATAAGGTTTTCATATAATTTTTTAATTCATCAAAAATTTTACTCAATTATTGTGATTTAATTTCTTCACCTTACTGCATCCTGCTGCTTCACTCAGAAGGAAGCAGTCCCTTGGACAGGAGTTATAAGCAGCCCTCATTTTCATACTTTCACATTTCATTGTGATAAAAGCAATTACAGGTAAAAACCTCTAAACCTTATTGCTCAGCCTCTCTCTCTTTTCAGCTAGGACTGGGTTTATGACACATGCATGAGAATCCTGTACTGATTTCATGGCCTTTCAGACAAATCATTACAACAGAGCTAACCCTGTCAGCTCCTCAGCCTGTCCTGAGCACCACCCCAGCCTGTCTGAGCAAAACCCACCTGGCTACGCACCCACCCGAGGCTCCACCCCTGCTGTGTGAGGAGTATTTTCTGCTTTGAACACTTTTATTAGCTGAGACTTTCTGTGAGGACTTCAGACACAACATAATTTTCAAAAGCTTGTAGATGACTTAAAATCATAAAAGCCCCTCCATTTTCCAGGGATGTTCCCACTCTTAACGTACCTGAGCTGTTTCCAAACTCCTGCCTCCCCAAGATAAAAGAGCAAATCACCCATCCCACACAGGACTGCCTGTTCTAGCCACACAGAATGCTCCAGGCTATCAATACTGTCACTGTGCCCTGCTGCAGGTAGGACTCTTCCCTCCAGCTGCTGCCAGCGGCATCCAAACCTCAAGAACTGCACCCACAATAATCATTAAATGCACAAATGAGATAATGAGAAGCTCTGAAAAGTCTCCAAACAACTTCAAATTTGCCTACTTTTTGCTTCAGCACTGCCTCACTCAGAGCTGAGCCATGAGTGTTTGTGCGCTTTCCAAGTGTTATTACATGCATACAGACACAGAAAGAGAAATAAATTCACATGGGGTAACTGTAATTCTCCTGCCTGAGGACTAATTCTCCACTACACTTAGGCAAGGTGTGCATTTTCCTACTTTCTCCTCTCTCCAAGCAGAAGGAAGGTTCAAGACAGAGTTCAGGACTTGGCACTGAGCAAGCGCACAGCCAGGCTGGACACAACTCTCTTGTCTCTTCGCCACTGCTGTGCCCTGGCCAGGGGCACCCCAGAATAAATTCCCATCAGAAAACCTTTTATGCAGCAAGGTAGCACCTTCCCGACAGTACAGACTGCCAGGATGATGGCAGTGGGCCACCACTCATGCCTCTGAACCTGTGATGAGCTTTCCACTCAGGAAAGGAGGCAATGACATTACTGAAAGGGGAATCCCTCTAGGGCAGTGACAGGTAATGAGCAGGAGATGAATTCTGTCCCTCAGAAACCAAATCCCTGAGAAATAAGAAAACTACAGTTCTTGAAGATCAGTGCAATTTATTCTTTAAGAAGAGAGCCTAAGGGCAACAATTACATATGCATATTATTCAAACCTGAATTCTTTTCTTGAAACTCTCTTTAAATTGTGCCAGTTTACAGGACCATCTTTTCTACCTGCTCCCAGCTTGCTGCCACAGAGATCAGCTTTCTCCCCCTACATGTCCTCCTCCTGCCCACATCATCTCACTCCTCCCTTCACCTCAGTCCTGGCTTGAAGTGACCCTTAGGAAGCACACTGAGCTCTCCGGACCACCAGAAGACAACTGACTTGCACTCTGAAAATACTTGACTGATGCTCCACTGCCCCAGGCAGAAGAAGGAGAATAAAGCAGCTTGCTGCATAGTTGACAAAGCATGAGTGCTTTGAAAAATGACTGATGGGCCCTCCACCCCATACCTTTGTGCTACCCACATCAGTCTACATGTGTATTTTCACACCCAGGCACCCAGATCACACACGGAACTAAAGGAACCGTCCCAAATGAGAGAGGCAGTTTCAAATCAAACAGCATCTCCCTCCGGGATACACTAACACCCCTTTATAATAGAAGTGACAGAGAAGTTGCATGAAATGCCCTGCTTCAATCCAATACCTTTTACCCCATTTCCTGCAGTTATTAGATTCTTCTGCAACCAAGTAATCTGGCAGAAAAATAACTCCAAAAGACAGGGCAGGACAGAAAGTTTTCACCTGAAGTTGTTTGCAATGGGTTTGGAAAGTTGGTTGGTTTGGAGATAGCAGGTACCAGCTGATACACAGCTTTGGTTTAAAAATGGGGTGAAGGAGGGGAGGGAAAATGTCTAAATTCAGCCTTCATGACTGGCCCTGTCAAGCAGAATTAATTAAAACATTTCACAAATAATCACATTCGACTAGGTAGAAACCTAGCATTATAAAGAATGCATTTTTGCAGCCTGCGAGGCACTTGAAAAGATGAATCAAGGCAGTCAAAAGCAGATTTATAACCTTCCTTTACAAGGTTCCTGCTTTATAGGCAGATCTCTACACAAACAGACCAAAACCCTCCCCGAGACAGTGCGGCTTCATCCCGTGCAGTGAGGGCAACACACCAAGTCAGGCAAGTTGAAAGGAAGTCCCTTTTTTCTACATCTCAACCCTTTGGCTTTCCACCACCTGGACACCACTTTTAAAACGATGACCTCATCATTTATCATTTTACCTTTCAGTGCTTTACTTAATACATGACCTGCTCAGTAAAATATTTGCAGACTTGGTACTCTGGTGCTTTATCCCATTACAAAGGCACGCATAACATTTCACATCTCTCTCATGCAGGTGGTCCTCTGTTCTGACTCAAGGCCAAACAGAATATAAAGTTAGGCCAGTTCAGCAGCGTAGGTGAAGGCATCTGAGCTGAGGGAGGGGAGTACAGTAACTAGAGATGCCAGTTGTGGCTATACATTTCAAAGATAGCGCTAAATTATTTATTTGGCTTACAGTGACCAAATCCATCTGTCCAGTACAGATGATATACTGCAAGACGTCTAAGAATCACTACAAATCAACATTTTTAAATTCAAATTGTTCACATATGTACCAAGGAGCCACAGAAAGGTGTATTAATGGTCCAGTTCTTTCAGGCAATTCCACTCCATTAAATATTATGAGTACACATGTCTGGGAAGGAGAAGAACAGAGGAAAAGAGTTTCCCAGTTTGTTTTTAAACAGTGCAAAACACCATGCATTTTTACTTAATTTCTCCATCTTTTTCTTCATTCCAATAAAATATTTCCTGTGTTAGATGATCTCTCTCTCTTAATAGTTCTACACCAGATGATTTATTTGCAAGTATCTTCAGACAAATAGAAGGTATTGATGGAAGCACAGACAAAAAAGTTTCAGTGCAGGCAGGAGGCCTTTCTTTGCAGCTTATTTACAAAACCCAACTGGTTTTGATTTCTATATTCCTCACTAGGGACACAGATGTGAAATTTGGTGCTTATGGCACTGAGAGGTCCCGGGACTGTTGCCACTCCCAAAGATGACACCGTGAACTGGGGACTCAGTGACATACAGGTCCCTCCCAGTTTCAGCTATTTACAGGGTTTTCAAAAAGAAACACTGCAAAGAAGAGCCAGGAAGGAGATTCCTTCTGAAGTCCAGCTGTCAGTAACATATCCCTTCAATTCTGATACAGGGCTTGCCTGAGCAAGGACTGGCACGAGAGCAAAAGGGCAGACTCAGAGACACACAGGTGACAGAATCTAAGAGTGAGAAGAGCCTTACAGAGCTCTGCATTATGAAAAGCTGCTAAGGAAATTGTTGGGTCCACAGTGACTGACTTCCTATTCTTTCCCTTTTTTTTCAAAGCCTCAGCTATTCTGCTCTCAAATTAAGATCTGGCTTCAGCTTTTAGAAAGACATGAATAATAATAAAAGCATATTGCTGCACATATGACTTATGATTAAGCAGCTCTCTGGGTTATATACAGAGGAAATGTCTGAAAAGGCACTGGCTGACACTTATCAGAGAATTTGGAAATGGAAATTGCAGCAAAAGAAAGTAAATTAGCCAAGAATTTAAAAAGAAACAGGATATAATGATCAAACAGATGACATCAAATTAAAAACCCAGATCAGGAACCAATGCACCAGCCTCAGGAAGACATGCTCTCAAGCTGGTGACATCATATTTATATATGTCCTGTGTCATTCAGACATTTTCTGGTGGTTTCATTAAAGATACAAAGCACATGATTTTGAACTCCTGGGTTTTTTGTCTGTGTTGTATATCACCAGTTTTTCAGGGCTTTTTAGGTTACTAAAGTAAGTCCACATCCATGATTCTGTTTCTCAAATTCTACTTCTTGTCAGTGTTGGAAGGGAGAGCTTTCCAGCAGTTTGCTGATTGTGAAGAAAAAGTACAGCATTTTTCAAGACATGAGTTAATGAGTCATACTGTTTGTGTTTCCCAAATAAATTAATAACAACAACTAACAATTCATTCCTAAAGTTCCTGCATGCCCACAATTCCAACCAACTGCCGAGGAAGCCAGAAATGCTCTGCAGCTTTGGAAATGAAAGTCATCCTATGTCCTTTCCAGCAGAATTTTCTACAGATGAATCCAATGATGGTTAAAAGGGGACCCTTAAAATCTTTGGAAACCAAATTTTAAAACTATAAATCCTAAACTGGTAAAGCACAATAAATTTGTTTATAGAACAGAGTCTTCTGAGACTATTACTCCCTTTGCATGTGCAACACACCATTGAGCAGGAACTTCTATATTTATTAAGGGTATTGCCACTGACAACACTATCATTAGTATTATTTGTTACCAATTATTCCCAACAGATTATTGACAGCATGGATAGAGCAATCCAAGTAGAAAAATGCTCTCTTCTGTGGAATCACCAGCACCTGGCAAGAACAGCTGAAACCTGAACTCATGTCCTGGATGAATATTTTAGATGTGTGTAGGTATTCTTGGTACCTGTAGCACATCTGCATGCAAGGATCTCAGAGGTTTGGGGGGGCTGTTTGTTTGGGGGAGTGTTTTGTGGTCGGTTTTTTTTGTTTTTTTAACAAGCTGGGTTATCGTTCCCTTCTCTGTGGGAAGGGAAGAGGTGGCTCAGGACAGTGCACAAGTTTGCTCAGCACGAGGCACTTCAATGCTAACAGGGCTCAGCCTTCCAGCACCCACACTGCTGTGCAGCTCTCCTGGGCGGGCAGCTTTGAGCAGTTCCATCCAGGAATGTACAGTAACACACAAAGCCACTTTGGCTCCTGCAGCTGCCAGACAACTGGCTTCACTCTGCCCTCAAAGAAATCCCCCGAGCCTGGGACCCTGCTCGGCCACTAGAAACCACAGCAGCGAGCCCAGCAGCGCAGCGTGGCCGTGGGTCAGGGCGGGGAGCTGGAGCCGAGGGCAGCCGGCACTTCACCTGTGTGGGGGGAGGAAGGCAGGGCAGCCGGGGTTATGTAAGCAAATTCCCGGCTGGAATGTGCAGAATGTACACAGAGGGTGTGCCGGGCAGGCCGGGAGCTGGGGGCCGGGGAAGAGCCTCCCAGCCCATGGGCAACAGGTTCCCCGGCAAAAGGCGTTCCCAAAACGCAGCTCGTGTTCTGTACTCCTGCGGGTCTGTCTGCCTTCGCACTCAGAGACACAAAAGTCATCAGATACAAGCGTGGACGGCACAGTGAACTATTTAATGGTACTAAGATAATCATGAATAAAACAGTCAACATTTCTCCGGTGGCCTCATCTCCTTCCTGAAAGGCAAGACTTCTGCAATTGTTGGCAAAAATAGTGCAGGCAAGATATACAATCAAAGGTAAAGAAAAAATTTCACACCATTTCCGGAGCAGTCTGGGTTTTAGGCTCTTGCTACTTCGGATTTTTTCCCCGGACTAATTAACACATCCCTCCCTAAAATCTACTCAAAACCCCCAAGCAACTAACAGAAAAAAAAGAATATTTCAATATTCAATGCGCTCTAACCACTGAAATGCTCCTTTTGTTTTTCTCCTCAGGTGGCACTTGAAGCAATCAAACCCAACTGGTAAAGGTATTGAAAGTAAGTCTGCTTTAAATTTACAGATGTTTGTAAAGCAAGTACTTATGAAATCATGGAATAAAACCTCGTCCAGCTGAGAGGTAGATTTATCTAACTAATGTGCAAACCCAGGGATCTGAGTAAATTTGTGTGTTGAATACATTTACTAAATACTTGACTGTTGGCTTTGCAAACCTGCTGTGGGCATAGAGTGTGCCTGAATATCCTCTGACTTCAGTACAAAGTGAATTAGGGGCAGAATTCTACTCCTGCACAGCTACAGCACTGCATCCTGTAAGTGTTTCGTGACTGCCAACAAGAAATCCGAGTTAAACTATCTGCAGTGGTACTTGAACCAGCTCTACTGATCAGAACTAATTATAAGAAAAGTTCACACATTGAATGTCAAAGATGAATTCACAGAGGAAATATAACACATGAAACACATGTTCCAGACATGCTGTTCAAAACAAATCTGAAAAAAATAAGGTCAAGGGACCTGGAATATTTCTCACAGAGATTCTGCAAGCTAAGTAGTGAAATGGCGTTAAATAAATTACATGGTTTCAAATTACTCACTCTGCAACTACAGAAGAGTCTGGCTCTTTGGGGTACCTGTGAGAGCACAACAAATGTGTCTGGAGAAATACACAAAGAAGAGCTGAAACTCTCGGATACTTTGTACCTGTGGGCCATGATTTACTTTCTGTTTCATAAAGGACAATCTCTTCCTCAGGAGCAGGATGCTGAGTGGACTCATGAAGCAGCTCTGTACTGAGAAATTGAGAAGAGAAGCATTAGCAGGAACTGGGCACAGACATGCAGGCTCACAGGCTTCTCTGAAGCCCTCTCACACCAGTTCTGGGCAGAACTCAGTGCAGGATTGGGGCATTAAGGTAAATTTAATTTAGAACCAGATGTAGCTCCCAGCATTTGGTTAATTTTGCAGGTCCAAAGCTTCACACAATTGTGTGACCACTGTTTCCTGAGGTAACAATGTCCTCTTTTCAAAAAGGGATTGTTCACCATGCATTCAGCTTCTGTTAGAAAAGGGATCCCCAATTCTTCTGGAAATTTCATATTCTCAAGTGCCATTTTTCATAGAAATGGCCTCGTCTTTGAGTTCATAGACAGCGGAAAAAGCAATAAAACCTTTAGATGCGAGGTGATTTGTCATCTTGCTAGAAATACTTTACCACAATTCTAATTCCACCATCCCAGGAAAGGCTGCCTATAACACACTGAGAGCCAGCTTGGGCTGTGAGCCAGCAAAGCACTCCAGCATGATTTCAGCTTTCACTGTACCACTGCCTCGAGTGAGATGACTTAAAAACCATTACAATTAAAAAGCCTAAATGGGTTGCTAATTTAGAGCCTTGGTGTGAACTTCCTAGAGTGAGTATCATAGCACATGGCTACACCATTTCGAGTTTATAATGCCCTACCACATGGCCCAACCTGAGTAAGGCCCTAGAGACGAGCTCCAGGTGAAATTAGATGGGAATGGACAATACTTGCAAAAGGCCTTCAGCAGAGGCCTTTGTATTCAAGAGTCTTTTATCCCACTGTAGGTGAGAGTATACTTTATACATCCCAGGAGGAAAATAACTTAGTCAGAAAGCTCTCAAGGAAAGATAAAGAGTACAGACAGAAAAGCTATTGTGCATAAATCCAGGTGGAATCATAAGTCTTTCTCAAAATGCTGAAAGAATAAATCCCCCTCCCACAAACTACAGGAAAAGATGTGGTTCCCATACACATCTGAGTGGCAAAGCAACTTCCCACATAGTCACATCTGCCTCCTTTTTGCTCTGTTCCATTGCTTAAATTCTGTCATGACAGTAAACACAAGAGGGGGCAAGGGGCTGTATAGGCACCTGGTCAGGGCAAGGAGAAAAGGAGGGAAGATTTGTACCTTAGATATTTGCATATGAATTTGGCTTCAGCCTTTACGGCGTTTACATGCCTTTGAACACTTTCTGTTTCTTTCTGCATTCTTCACTGCTCCATTTTATTTATTTTCACCTTCTGCTTCTCAGATCTTCTGCCAGACTGCTTATTTAATTCTACTTGTTGCACTGAAAACACCATTGTTGTCATCCAAATTAATCCCTGAACATAATAAAAACCTCAAAATAGCTCAGACAACCAGTTTTCCATCCTTTGGTCTCACTTCAAGTACAGTATAAAAGCCAGGTCTTGGGAGCTCTGATAGTTTACACAGGACCAGTCCTAAGTACATGGCATTTTAGGAGGCAGAGGAGGCTTTTCCTTCTCCACCCATCTTTTCCTTTCACCAGTTGAGACTGCTCAGAGTCCCCCACCATCTCCAGCCCAGTTAGCCCCTCTTCCCAGGGAATCCACTGCAAACCTTGGTGATTTCCAAATAAACTTGGTACTTTTCAAATATTGCCTTCTGTGACACGTTAGTTGAGAAGCAAGATAAACTAAGATTACCTTTACTTTTAGGAATGAGGGAAGGGAACCATCTCCTAAGAGTCTGTGCTGAAGCAGCAGGACACTCTGGCTACAGATTTCCTGTTGGGTTTTCTATGTTCCTCTTCGTTCAAACTGCACGGCGGAAAAAATTTAGGAAAAATAAGACCAGACAAAAAAGGCAAGGCAAGACCAGAAAAAGAAAAAAGAAACATGATAGGACCAATATTTTTCCCAAACCCATATTGCCATTATCTGCCCTCATCCTCAACCTTTTTCACTTGCAGTCTTCCCAGAGATGAGAAGGGCTCTGAAAAGACTAAACACTCTTTTTTCCTGCTGGCTTTGTCCAGTCTCTCAACACTGTACTTTTCAAGGATAGCTCTCTGATTACCCTTCAGTGTTTTTCATTTCCTTGATTTGAATTAGATTGCAAATAAATATCATAATGTGAGCTTAAACAGCACATCAGTGAGAAAAAGATTCACTTCAAATATAAGCAAAACATTCACACTGAGAGTGTAATAATTTTTGAAGCTGTTTCTAACTTTTAAAGGGCTACTTTAGACCTATTCCTACAGTGTCCACGACTCCCATTTGATTTTTTCACACAGAATTTACAATTATTCCTACCGTTTATGTCATGCAGTAGCACTTCTAAATTAGAAAACCAGACTGGAACTTCAGCAGCCTGTCTGAGTACTAACCAGTCTCAGCTCTGCTGCTCTGACAAAGCCCTGGCTGAGAGATAAAAAAGAATCACATACTTTACTTGTTAAGAGCTATTCATGCCAACTCTTCCTCTTGCTGCAATGCACTAATCACAGATTAGAAAGCATTTTCATGTTGTCAACACAGAGACCTTATGTGAATATAGATATGAGAAATAAAAAAAGTAACAAAATCTTTGAACGTATGCTTATGGTAATTTAGCAAAGAATTAATTGGCCAGAATTTATGCAGGCTGCTCTCCAGCCTGTGGATGTGTAAGATGCTATTTTAGCAAACAGTCTATTTTTAAAAGTGAGTCTTTAACAACAAAAAGTGTGATTAAATCCAAAACATTTTAAGCATCCACTTTTTACACTCTCTTGATTTTGCCATTCACTGATTTGGGGAAGCCAAATTGTAGCTTTCTGCTTCACTTTCTGTTCATACCAGGTTCCCTTTTTAGCTCTGACACTAAACACAGCAGGACTGCGTTTAAATAAAAACATGCGGTTTCCAGGGCTATTGTGGATGCATTTTCCAACTCCCAGATATTCCCACTCATATCAGACTCTGCAAAAAACA
Source organism: Dicrurus megarhynchus (assembly GCA_013399195.1). NCBI lineage: Eukaryota > Metazoa > Chordata > Aves > Passeriformes > Dicruridae > Dicrurus > Dicrurus megarhynchus. The sequence continues at coordinate 174,250 of VXAD01005393.1, forward strand.
AAACCAAAAAGCTAAGTCTAACCCACATTTAATCCTAAAATATCTGTCAGTAGAACTTTAATCCTGAAAGATAAAACCAGAATAAGATCATTACACCTATGCAGAGCAAAAAGCCCTCCTAAAACAAAGCCTTTTAACTGTGGGGAGTTTCCCTGAGTATTTTGCCATGCACTGAAATAGCCAATTGCTTCAGGAGGTCTGAGGCACAAGCAAAAGTCCAACACTGACATTTCCAGCCTCAGCAGAAAAATTATTCTGTCAATTGAAAAAGTTTTTACCACCTTGTAGCTGCTCTTTCCCATGCCAGTGTTTCTATCCTCTCAAACCTGCATAAGAGGGATACTCTTCCTCATTTTAACTTGGCTGCCATCAATAAGGGCTAGCTGATAGAAAAGAAAGTAATGAGCATAGCTGCCTCTCCACAGCTCTGGAATCCTTTGAACTAGGAGCCCCTCAAAGCTTTCACTGAAAGGCAGATTTTTGCACTTGGACTGGGGGTGATATCCTTGAAACCATAATATTTACATTCTTTCTCTTTTATATTGCTTTTCCTAAATGCTTCCACGAGACAGTTAAAAATAGAAGGTGAGACACTCTAGCTGCACAGAAGGCTATCTGGCGGCGTGGTGCTCCCCGTGGCTTCTCCATGCCTGTTCCTTTTTGATGAGTAGGGGAAATACCTCCTAGGTCAGTCCATGCCTCTCCTCCTGCTCCTGCCAGGGAAGGTTCCTACACTGCAGCTCTCCACCCTGGCTCACACCCAAGAGGCTACAGGATCTCTTGCACAGGTTATGTAATGAAAGATGCTGAGAGCTTCGTGTGCTGACCTGGAAAACTAAATTGGCTCTTCCCTGAAGGATCTATTTGAGATCTTGCCTCAGTTTATCTGACTTTCATGGCACCTCCTGTGCCATCCATGCCTGTGCTGGAGGTTATCTGACATTGTAGCACTTCAGCAAAACTTTGGGAATTTGCTCTTTCCGGCTGCATGCTGTCAATATATTTTTCAAGCAAATTGAGTTGTCTTTTCAATGTCACTTTCTTAAGGTCTCCTTGTAGTAACCAATCTCTTGAATACTGAAGTCTAATACAGAAAGAAGTTTTATCCTATCCTAGGCCTTTCCCCTCAGAAAGTTCCCTGCACATGTGATCTGCTTACTTGGGGGACTCTGCAAATTCTAACCAATGTGGGAAGAGTGAGACCTGTCGCTCATCTCGATGTAGGATACAGCTGAAGGATAATACACAGAAGGAATGGCTCTTGAAATCTCTAGCATCAGTCACCATTTCTTTATAAATAGTATTTTTATGGTTTAGAAAGCAGCAACGTTCACATGCATCTGATTTTTTTCATTCCAAATGCATTTCTTTCCTACAAATAATGTTTAAATCTGTTTAGCTGTATTTCAACTGTGAAAAGGCAAATGTGACTAAATGATTTAACTAATTTTACTTCTTTCTTGCTTTGTGACTGGTTTTTTGCTCTTCTTTATGCCTGATTATTCTTTCATTTCGTCTGCCAAATGACCTCTCAATTTAGATTCATCCTCAAATACAGTAATTTCTCCACCTCTACTCTTTCCTTTAAATGCAACCAATAGCTTGCCTCTTTTAGGCTTTAAATCTTTTCACTAGGCCTACACTTGCAGTGTTTATTTGTACATTATCTGATTAATCTGCAATCCATTGAAAATTCCTACTAATATTGTAGTAGGTTTTTTCCCCTCACACTTAGGAAGTGATACAGCATTTGTCTTTTCTGAAGTCAGAGAGATAAAACAGTGATCCATAACTACATGGACAAAGCACAGTGGAAAAATTAGGTGGTTTCAGCCAGAAAAACTAACAATCAAGAACCTTTTGGCAGGTCTGAATTTTAACTTAAAGCTGCAAAATACATCATTTGAGACAGTTTCAAGTCTTGACCAAATCTTTACTGGAAATTACAGTAGCAAAACAAAGCAGAGTCTCCTGAGACACTCTCACATCTCAGCTAACAGAGTTAATCACCTGGCAGCTTGCAAGCATTTATTTCACGTAAGAGGGAATGTTCCAGATGATTCTGGAATTTGATGGAAAAGATTGTTGAATTCAATAATATTCAAACTCTGGCAGCACTAGCCAGTGTCAAACTTGCCGGGTCCAAAATACGATTTCTCTTCAAATATTATTTCCTTCTCATCGAGTTTAAACTCTGTGAGGCTCCAACTTACACTTGTTCTTTGCAAGACCAACTGGCAAGAAATTTTACAGACAAAACCCAAACAATTCACCCTGGGGCCTCACCATAAACAAAGTCATACATGAATGCTATTTTTATTACAAAAGCTGTAAAGATTTCCTGGAAGCTCATCTGTGAAGCTGCTGAATGCTACATACCTAGCCGAGGTTTCCATCACACTGCCTCCAGCTCCATGGACTTTCCAGGAGACAGGAAGATTTTGAATATCCTATTCCAGTAGTGGTGCTTATGTTGAAGGAGAGTATCATTAGCCAGAGTTTAATAAATTTATTATTCTGATCAAGTATTAATTTTTTTCTTCTGGAGATGGCAGTAGCATCTACACACAGATCACTTAATTGCCTTTCTGCCTTTTCATTTGAGTGCCTGGAGAGAATAATATTGCCCTTAATAAGTGGAAGATGTGACAAAGAGAGAGAAACACTTTTGCAACACGTGACAAACTGGTTTCATTCTCTCTCCTCCCCATTTTACATCCTCAGCACGAGTCATGTCTTCATCTCTTCTCCAGTTTGTTTGGCAGTCATAGCTGCTGTCAGTCACCTTCACACACGGGTCACGAGCTCTTAGAAACAGTAGGTGCTCAATCATACAATTCTCATGAAGCTCACCTTTTCAAGTAAATTGATTTTATTTTTCCCTCTCAAGCTTGCATCAAAAATATCCCACCAGATAAATATAGCTGAGGAAATAGAGCCCAAACACCATATGGGCAAGCTGCAACAATGCCATTAATCTGCTCACCTGGCTGTCCTGCCTCCTCCCACCCCAGCCCCACATCAACTCCAGATCTTTCAGATGCCTTTAATGTTCAGTTAAACAAAGAAGGTCTTTTCCTCTGTTCCAAGTCTTTCAGTTACTTGCCTAAATAGTTCTAAGTGACAGTTTTTTGCATACAGTTCTCTGCCTCCTTTCCAGCATTATGCAGACCACCCAACACTCAGCTGCTTTACCCTCCCTTCTCCTCCTACAGCTCATAGCATCCTGGGTTGAAATTTCCCAGAGGATCAACAACACAGCACATGTTCACCTTGTAATAGATTCAGCATGTAATAGACAAAGCCCTGATCCTAACTGGTCCTTGGATGCTATCAGAATACAAAGTGACACCATAGATTTTTGGTTTTAAAATAAGCTTCTGATTCATGCTCCCCTGGTATTGGCAAGACCACGTGAGTGTGACAGAAATAAACTGTGTGACCTCCATATCAGCAGGGAATCTGCTTTAGGTTGTGCTCACAGAGCAGAAATGGGAGAAGGGGGAGCAAAACAGGCAGCACTTCAATCTCTCTCCTCCCCCTCTCTGTTACACCCTAGCCCTACCAGGGCTATGCTTCCATCCTCCAGGCCTTCCTTCTGGCCTAAACTTCTGTTTGCTTCACAATGTCCTCTTAAAACACTTCCAAATTCTACAAAACAAGCAGCATTAGTCTATTTTTTCTTAAAATCTACAGATGAGTGTCAGAGAGCAAGCTACTGTCAAGAAGGCAAGCTCTAAATGTCTTTCCAAACAGAGATTACTTTGTTGAATAAAAAGCATTTCAGAGCCAAGGAATGATCATATTTATTTTCTTATCTCCTTGATGAAACAGAACTAATTTCTCTCACGTTCAAAGAGATTGTGTTCAGAGAGAGCTCCGTTTTTAGAACTGCAACTCCTAACATTCCCATTAGGTTCTCCTTGAAGTTTAAACTTTTGCCAGCAAAATACAGACAAACCTGTTGGGTGTGGTCTGGTGCCCGTTCAGGAAGTCTCTCACACCACGTGTTTCTAATGGTTCTAACCTATGATTGAATCAATCTAAAAGAACAAGAGCTGTGTGAAACGAGAAAATATCTTTATCTAAAAATGAAAGAAAATCAAGTGTCATTTTCTGAGATTTAAAACGTGTTACATCTCCCAGCAGGTGCTAAAGACAGGAAAGTCTCACTCAGTGGTGAGTGCTTTCCCTCCTGTGTACAGAGCAATGGCTTCTGCTCCTCATCCACAAACCACAAGAGCAGTGAGCAGCTCTTCTAGCAGAAAACATGAAAGAACTTGCCTTAAAAAAAAAAAGATAAAAAAGACAAAATAGGCCCTCCCACAGAAACCTCACTTGTCCTTTGGAACCCTTTAGAAATCCACTTGTTACTCTTTTCTTCATGTTTCCAATTGTAGAAATGTTGAGAATTACAGGGCAGTAGGCAGGCTTGAATTGTGTGTGTGTGACACGATGCACTCATTGGTGCAGAGGTGCAGGTTTACTTACAAAAGAGGTACAGAATTTGTAATGGTAGTGTCACAACATTTTAGGGGAATACAATAACATGCAACTCCTGTACTTCAAGTCCTTCAGATAAAAACTGTTCCAACCAGTAAATATGCTTTTCAGAACAACTCTGTTTATAACCAAAAAATGACGTACTTGATTGTTCTGTAGTGGCACCAAATTACAGTGTCCAAATTTGGGGATCCCACATAAAATCTCCTATACCAGGAGCTCATAATAAGGGAGTAAATTCACAACTGAGCCATCTCTAGTCCTTGCCTGATATCCTCTCTCTGGGCACACCCTCCCCTGGCCTGGACAGCATGTCCATGACACCACACAGCCTTTGCCTGGCTCTGCATTGGGTCTGCACCACACCAGGTACAGCACCTCTGGGCCCTTCCTCTCACTCCCAGGGTCCTGAGGACACGGTTGTGCTGTGAGCACCCAGACAGGAGGACAGAGCCCGGTCAGTGCAGAGAAGCACCAACAAACACTGCAGAAGACAGGCAGCTCTGCTGGTGTCCCTGTGCTCTGAGCCCTGCTCTGCTGCATCCCTGAGGAGCCAGGCTCAGCCTAAGCAGGGAAGTGGATGAAAAGGATCATTGGCTTATTTTGCTCCATCACAGCACATTCCTCGGACCCCAGCCCTCAGGGGCTTTACTGAACTTGCTGTGTGCCACATACACTTGGCTGTCTCATTAAACACCACGTTTGGCAAATTCTACCTGCCTTAAGGCCATGTCTACACAGTAAAGCTTTGCCAAAGTTTTGCACACCCAAGGTCAGCTCAGGGCATGGAAAATGCACATCCTACAGCTGACACTGTTACAATGGACTCTGGGGACTTGATTTTACCTGTGCTAGCAGCAGAGTCCAGGTGAGTACACTTTCTGCTGTTTAGGAAGGTGAAGTCCCTAAGCCACCAAAAAACCTGCTGGCAGAATATGCTGTGCCTCCACGAGGGTGCCTGTCCTGTAGCCACAGCACAATAAATAGCTTTTGCTGGGTGCACAAGACACACTAATTGCAAGCTCTACCTGTAGACTCCCATCTGGCATCTCTTTGTTCACTTTCTCTTCCTTATACACCACAGAGCTCCTTAGCTTTTACTTTGGAAAAGTTGCCTCAGGATGTAACAGAAATTCTCTGTGAATTTTTCATGTTGTGTTTACAAAATACACAGGTTAAAACATGCTTTTGGAGCTCAGTTTCTTGCAGATATCAATTATACGAAGGCTTTTTTTGTTAAAAATACTATCAACGTTTCACTGGGGGAGACACGTTCAATACCGAGAATGCAAACTGATGGGAGCCGAGGGAGTCAGTGATAGGCAAAGAGGGCAACATCAGGTCTTTGGGATTGTCACTGACACATCATGACCAACCTTCCCAAGCATGTTCTGTGCAAAATAAACTGTGCCCTTTCTCCTTAAAATAAACATCCTGATATACTTACTGAAACCAGGAATGTGCCATTATTAATGATAATGTAGTGCAGGAGACAGCTTTTCTTAAGGTTACCCAAAATATTTTTGCTGCTTCATCAGATGTATTGTTAGAGCTCACCAAACCCAGAGCTGTGGTGCACCTGTTTTCTCTCAGACACATCTTATTTTTCTTCCTTGGAAGTCCCAGCTGGCGTCCAGGTTTTCTTAAATTGCTACCAGAGCTAATTGCTAAATTGCTACCAGAGCAATACCCCAGAAGATGGGGAACTGCTTTCTGCTGTGAAAGGTGAACAAATGGGTGGACTCCGTGGACCAGAATGGCCAAGGAGATGCAAAGAGCTGGTGCTAAGACCATCGTGGGAGGGAAGAGGGGATGGCAGGCAACCACAGCCATTTCAGGGACTTTGTTTTGGGGGTGCTCAAAGCAGGAACATATTTGGGAGGCTCAGGGGAGAAAGGAGTAGCTTGGGGCTGGTAAAAAGCTGGCAAACAGGTGGTTCTGTTGGGAGTCGCTCAGCTATGAAATCAAACCCAGGGAAAATATTTACTGAAGGCCAGATTTGCTCCACCTGAAGGCACAGAGGCAGTCTGTTTTCTTCATTTGTTTTTTATTTCTTTTGCTTGTTTGGATGCTCTGTGATATTATTCCAATATTATTTTTAGGTGTTTTCTCATTTAAGGAGATGTTGTATTCAGCCTAATGGAATGGCTTCCCAGCCTCTGAGTGTTCTTCCCTCACAGAAAAATTAATCTAGAAGTAGTAACTGCAGCAAACCCAGCAGTGAAAAGAGCAAATGGCCAAAGCTAAGAGGAGGCAGTGGTTTTGAACTTGCAGCCAGTTGGGGAAGAGAAACAGAATTCAACTCAGGCGGCAAACTCACAACTTGGTAAAGGCTTTGTTGAAACACTTGCAGAGAAATTATTGACCACAAAATCATGTATCATGTTAAAACCAACAATAACAACCACTAATAGCCTGTTCTGAAGGGCCTATAATACTAAAATAATAACGATAATTTAAAAATGTAAGTAAATCTGGGCAATTGTATGCACACACAATGGAAAAGACTACTTTCCTGTGATATTCATCTCAAGAGGCAATATCAACATTTTCACTCTCTGGCTTCAGGAACCACATCAGGAAATCAAACAAATATCATTCCATGTGTGCAGAGAACTACTTTCTTCTTGTAACAAGCAAACAAAAATTATTTTCTTAATAAACATTCAACAGACAAAAGCACTACTGAGAAAGATTATAAGAGTAAGAAAAAACCTGTGATATTGATGAAAACAAAAGATTTCCTCCTTCCAGTCAGGAGTGGCTGGAATTGACACACATGGATTACTTAGGGCTGGTGTTGCACAGAGGCAGCTTTGCAAGGTGCTCTGTGGATGGGACCGAGATGAGCCTGTCATGCTGCTGGGGACACCTTGGAAAATACCCACAAGTAATAAAAACAAAGAAATAGATGATGCAGCCAGATATGTATAAGCTCAAAATGCCCAGTCAAGGCTAGATATGGATTCTCTTTGGGGATGGGATCTCAAGAAGAAAACGGCTGTGCAAGAGAAAACTCCCAGGCTGAAAAATTCCAAGACTTGTCATTTCTCAGCAAATACACCACTCAAGGGATTTCAGGGAGCATCCCTAGAGAGCCTGGGACATGCTCCCTAAGTGCAAACCTGCACAGCCTGTTAAAACATGAGGGGGATTAGAAGGGACAGAACTGGATGAAAGCCTCAGTCCCACCACACTGGACATAGATTGCTATCTCTAAGAACCTGAGCACGGTCAAGTTATGTTAAACTTTGTCTGCATCATGTTCCCATTGATTTTACACATGAAAGAGAGGTTGGGATATTGCATTAGCAAGCAAGGAAAATAGCATTAGAGATGGGCTTAAGAGTAATTCTAGGGTGGGTTCTTAGAAGTCTTCAATCCAAAGACCATCAACTGCTACCGGAATAAACCACCCTGAAAACAGCACAGGGCAATTGTTGTATTTTTCTGAACAGCCAAGCATCTCTAGGTTTATATTTGCCAGGTTCCCCACCCTCATTATCTCCCTTATGTTAGGGAATGGAGTCCTCACCAAGCAGGATTAGTCTCCTGTGAGGGTTGTTACTTTGCCAAAAATAATAAACAAGCAATAACCATTTTAAACTTAGCAAGCTTTAAAATGAGATTCAGGGAAATGCTCGTTCCCTGCTTTCATTTTCAGGAAAAAAAAGAAAGGAAAAAAAAAATCTTCAGGGGAATTAAGGGGGAGAGGGCAATTCTTCCCTAGAGGTTCAAATATATCTCCCAGGCAGCACAAAAAAAATGTTGGTATTCTGTACCACCCAGTGCCTGCCCACTTCTATGCTTGATTACCCCGATAAATCAGAAAACCTGTTTGTTACAGACTCTCCTTCCATTACAGCTGCTGCTCTGGTTAACATCTTCTGAATCATCCAATTTATCAGGATCACATACATGGGGCTTTAATCCTTTGATTTTTTAAGTTACTTTGTTCTGAATTTTTCGCTTCATCCCCTTACTGACAGAGGAACTGGATAAAGATAAATAAGTCAGAGTAGCATTGTTTTTCTGCCCTGCTTTTTATTCTGCAAGGGGAATAGGAAGGGGGGGAACAGGGTAGCTCTGCATTTCACAGTTCTTTAGTGATATCACTCAGTGTTAATGATGCAGCCTCAAATTTGAAGAGTCTGAAAACCAGTTCTGAGCTTCTGAAGTACAGTCAGCTTCCTTGTGTTCTCCCAAACATTAAAATGCTATTTTTAAAAAAATGTATATTAAATAGACAAATAACTTGGTGGTTATTCCAAGCCCTCCATCACCGTTATGCCTTTCAGTACTAATTTCTGTAAAAGGAACAAATCCGGGAATTGAGTTACAGCTGAAGTGTAATAGCTACATAAATTATAGGGAGTGTCAGAGTGGGAAGGGAAATGGGGAACACAGCAGGTCAAATGCTTGCTAATGGGCTCTCGAGTCATTCACCTGCTCAAATCAAAATCAGACGCAAGTACAACACTGGAAGGACACAGGAGAACGCACCCTAGAGCACAGTTTCTCTCAGCAAGATTTTAGGATTAATGCACACAAACACCCGCTGTGTTCATCCCCATGCCCCTGGCAGTCACTCCCAGGAGGTACCTGGTCTAACCCACCTGGGCTGACTCCCTGGGGTTGTGCCAGGTGAAGAATATGCTTGAAGAGCAGTGACAACACAAGCCTGCAGCCCTTCAGGGGACTCCAGCAGCAAGGCCACCTCGTCCCCAGGGAGGGCTGAAGCAAACACAAAGAGGTCCCTGAAGGATCCAACTTCCTCTTCTGCCTGCCCAGTACTCAACACATGGGGATCCCAGCCCCTCGGCATTGCCACAATGCAATAAATGATAACAACAACCTGTAACTGGGGGGAACACAAATCTCTAATGGTGTTAGTACGTTTTTACATAGCACATACATAACACACACAAAGGTGAGAAAATAAAGATGATAACTAAAACTCAAATGGTTCCATGGTTTTGCTATCGATCTGACACCTTTTGTTTTGAAAATCAGACTGGGTATTTCTTTGTGAAAGTGACCTTTACAGAGGTTCCTGAGACTGAGTTGTTCCAATCTTAGCAACCTTCAGAATAGATTTCAAAATCTAATACAGACTATTTATGAGAGCAAAAAATGAATTTTGATAGAGAAGGAACATCTCTAATATCTGACAGACCTCATGCTGGAGAAGTCTTACATCAACGTTTATAAATTCTTTAAGAAGAAAATACCACAGCCTTCCTTTTCTCTCTTCCTCACCTGCTTTTTTCCATCTATTTTTTTCTCTCCTTTCAATAATGGCAAAACCTTATGTCATTGCAAGGAAGTATTTTATTGAGCAGAATAATGGACTCAAGATCTGAATCCAAGGGTACCAAATGAAAAGTATCTGTCTAGCCATATTATGTCAGAAGGGACGAGTCCTTAATTATCGAGTTCCTGTAATTATGATCAAGGATTTGGCTTCTGAATAATTTCCCAAGAGCCATAAGGAATATATGGATCCAAAAAGAAAATTCCATTCCATCAACAAAAGTGCAATTTCTGGCCTGTCACATTTAAGGTAGAAAAAGACAGGAAAAGAAAACATGAATAAATGAAAAAAAAAAACATATACACAAGTCTTCCTTCAAAAATCTGTCTGATATTTGCTACAGAAAGATTTAAATAGCTGCTTTTGATTAAGTTTATCTGGTGTATTAAGCTCTCCTTGAAAATACTTTGTACTAAAGGCTTTGAGCACTTGTGCTGGTCGGACACAGTTACACAGTATAAATCTCACTAGTGGAAAATCATAAAATAATCAACTAAACTTGAACAGAAAGAAGTTTGTGAAGGTGCTCAGAATCAAAGATAGCAGTTTTTCCACAGTGTCTCTTTACCCCAGAGCTTTCACTGAATTAAACAGATTGACAGAACAGGTAGCTGCATTAAAACTATGAGAAATATGAAAATAAAAGCAGTATTTCCACTCTCAAAATCCTCTCAGTGGCTGACTGAGAAGACAATATTGGTTTCAAGAGAAGAGAGCATGCTCCTTTTATGAGAAAATGCCACCTTCCTGCTATTGCAGAAAAATTCCCTTAAACAGAACAGAAAGATCCAAAAGGAGCATTACCATGCAACATCCACCTCCAGATGGGGAACCAACACAGACCAGGGCCAAATAACAACCGTGAGGATAAAGAAACAAGACCCACACAAATGGGGACAAAAATGCAGCACATGGAAAGGTGACATGAATAGTCCAGCAGGAACATTTACCAGACTGTGACAAAGCTTGGGCTGCAAACAGAAATGGCATTGCTCAGAAAACAGACTGGGAAAGATGACACCGTTTTTTAGAATCACTTGTTGAAAATAAAGCAGAAGAAAAAAGCACAAACGGTAACATCTCTGAATATCTGACTTCAAAAATAGAGATTGGACTTGGTAAGTGTCATTATTATTCTTTATAAAACAGGGAAGACTTTTTATTTTTAAGTCTATAATTAGACTTCAATGGAAAGTTACATTGTAAGCACAAGAAAATTGCCAGAGTTTCAACATAATGTGAAGAATAGTACAATCTTTATTCGAGTCTGCTCTGGACACATGTTGTATTTCAACAAGTACTTTGCACTGGAAAAGTTCTCAGTCACAGCAAACTTTTAGTACCATTGGAACCAGATATTTCAAAATATGTAGAGAAACAGATCATTGTAAAAGAGACATCAAAAGGTTTACCTTGAATCTCTCCAAGGCATCCAAGTGTAGTGGGGATAAGAATAACACAGGCCTACTTCCGACCCCATGTCCCCCACCCCATGGGACTGCTGATCTTGGAGTCCTCCATGAATGTCCCTGGCTGCTGGAGGCCTCAGTGAACCTTGGGTCCTCATCACATCACCATCATAACTTTGTACAGTTGGCAGTCTGTCTTGCAAGGAAGTCAGAACACCTTCAGCTCAGATATTGAATTTCCTTTCACCTCTCCAGAGTATGGTCTTTCCAACTCAGGGTTAAGCTTGTTTGCAATTCCTGGGGAAAAGGATTGCTGCAATTGCTGCTGTCTGCACTGTGCATGGCTTGTGAACAAAGAACTCTGGTTTCTAGGCCTCTTGCAAGTCTTTAAATAGTCACTCCCTCAATGAAAATTTCCTGAAATCCAACCCTCAGATGTGAACCTCTTGAAATGTAGGGGATGAACAGTCGGGATTTAGACCCTCTGAATCAATTACCACGCTTCTTTAATTTACCCAGACCTCAATTCAGAAGAAACACAGATCTGATTACAGCATGGCCAAACCAGAGTCTTGCCTTAGCAAAGCTCATCCCAATCTGACAGGATCCTACATGAGAGAGAAAGTTACTCCTGCAAGATTTTTGCCAACTTCTACTCAAATCACACAGGTCAAAGGCAGGATTTCAGCACTCAGTAATCCAGACTCAGCCACATCAGTCTGAACATGCAGCCCCAAGCTAAACACCACCTCTTCAGGACCTCTGCAGTTCCACAGCACTGGGAACTGGACACTCCTGCAATCAACAAAGCCAGAAGCACTTCATTAAAAATTGCAGTGTCTTCCCCCCTGCTCGAATGCAGTTGCAATAATGTTAAGATATTCTTTAATATTATGCACTAGTGCAGGCATTCCATAAACACCTAATCCTACTCAGAAGAGTTTTACTAAAGTTTAAATTTAGCTGCCATTCTCTGCTACTTTCCAACACGCCAAGGGACTCTCTCCAGAGGCAGTCCTGATTTTCCAGACAGTCGGGGGTCTACAGTGGTCAGACAAGAACCTGAACTTTGGGAGCTCTGCAGCATTCCCTCCAGTCATCATAAACCAGCTGTGATGGGTTCAAAAGGAAGTTGTATCAGATGGGACTCATGGGAAGTTACATCAGACCTTCATTTGCCCAAAGAAGGTCAGCAAGTCAGAGTGTTCAGAGAGAGCATGCAAAACATGGCACACATTGCAGGGTGTGGATAAAGAGGAAGGATCTTTCATAAGAAAGAAAAATAATTGACATGGCATATTTCATCTGACTGCAATTTTTCCCTATTTCCTGTCGAAAGCAAAGCACAGAGAAAGATAACAATTTGCACACATTCATGCACAGCGAGTGTATCAGAACACATATCTCTTGCAGGACACATCCTCTCTGTTTCTCCACTGCCTGGAAAGGAGTGCCTAGAGACTCTGTACTCCTAAATCTGCTGCTTTATGTGTTATTGTGTTTATGTTTGTTACCCTATTGCCTGAAAACTGAAGTGTGTCTAACTGCTGGTCTTTTTAGTCACAAAGCTCTTTGGTTCCAGCTAGCTGGGAAAGTATTTACACCCCAGAGCTGATTTGTTGGTCAGAGATACCCAGGAGACTGCAGTGTGAAGCAGCAAGGCCTCCTGGCTGACTTCCCAAGGAAGAGGTGGATCCTCTATTCTGGCACACCCAACACCTGTTGAGGGACACTGATCTCATAGGGTAGGGGGTGCTGGCCCAGCTTCTCCTGTCACACCATAAGGAGGTGGCCTCACTACAGATTTGGAAGGGCTGGCAAGTCCAATATCTATTCCAGGTTCCTAGCAGACACTCAGTACTGAGGCGTGCAAAGCCCTGCACCTGGATCAAGGCAACCCCTGCTACCAGCACAGGCTGGGGTGTGGAGAGATTGGGAGCAGCCCTGCCGAGAAGGACTCTGGGGGTGCTCATGGATGAAAAGCTGGACGTTCCCTGGCCATGTGCACTGGCAGCCCAGAGAGCCAACTGTGTCCTGGGCTGCACCACAGGCAGTGTGGGCAGCGGGTGAGGGTGGGATTCTGCCCCTCTGTCTGCTCTGGTGAGACCCCACTGCAGAGCTGTGTCCAGCTCTGGGGTCCCCAGCACAGGAAGGACATGGACCTGTTGGAGCAGGTCCAGAGAAGGTCACAAAGATGCTCTGAGGGCTGGAGTCCCTCTGCTGTGGAGACAGGCTGGGAGAGCTGGGGATGTTCAGCCTGGGGAAGAGAAAATTCCAGGGAGACCTTTCAGTACCTAAAGGTGGCCTATAAGAAAGATGGGGAGAGACTTTTTAACAGGACCTGTTCAATAGGACAAGGTGCAATTGTTTTAAACTAAAAAAGGATGGATCTCAACTAAAAATAAGGAAAATATTTTTAATGATGAGGACAGTGAAACACTGGCACCGGTTGCCCAGAGAGGTGGTGGATGCCCCATCCCTGGATATATTCAAGTTTGACGGGGCTCTGAGCAGCCTGATCTAGTTGAAGATGCCCTGCTCATTGCAGAGGTATTGGACTAGATGGCCTTTAAAAGTCCCTCCCAATCCAAACTGTTCTATGGGGAAAAACCCCTGCCAGTCTGCAGGTAACAGCATTAACTGTGTTTGACAATGGAAAAGAGATGGAATTACCACTTACTATTTGTAGCAAGGTATCATTTTTGCCAGATTTCTATACACTGTCAACACACATCAGAGTTCTACTCTGCCTAAATACTTGATCAAGACTAATTGGCAATAATTGAAAAGCTAAGCAGGTTTTGACAGCACAGCTGAAGTTACCCAATAGTCCTTTCTGACAAGAGTACACTAACTGCACACAACAGCCAGGGGTGAATTTTGTGGACAAATTCTCCCCCAGACAGAGAAGAGTGGGACCTACAAATCACACTGGTCCCTTTGGCCTCAGATCAACTCCCTCTTGTTGCTCTGGAAAAATCAAGCTCAGCATCTCAGTCCTTCAGCTCTTTCACCTCTCCGCTGAAACTGCCAATAAATTGGCTTATTGCAGTTCTGCTTACAAATAACAACAACAATCACTCCAGAAACCCCTTGTATTTGTCCCCCAGAAAACATATATGTGTTCAGCAGCTCTTTTCACATCAGTTACTATAACACAGTAAGGTGGTTTTGTTCAGCCAAGAGGTTGAATGGAGGTTCATTGATGTGAAAACTCACACTGTTACTTAATAACCTCTCTAGGGTCTGAAGGTCATCTTCTTTTCCTATCTCAGTATCTTTAAAATCCTCTGTAATGTATGTAAGCCTGAATTCTCATAGCACTAGGAGAGCATAGCTCAGGTTTAGGGAGACCTATTTAAAATGAGAGATGAATGCACCAGAAATTCTATTCTGCTGTTGAAAGCACACTGACCTTGAGGCTCCCAATAATGTCCAGAATTAGCTTGTCAGCAACCCAGAGATCCAATCTCAGTTTTCATGGAACTGTTCCCAGAGCAGGTAGATAATGCCCAATCTTCAAAGTAACTATGTCTCAAGTTTATCAAACAAGAAAAAGAAAAAAATGACACACCAAAGGGCCTATTCACTTAACAGTGGCTTACACGAATCAGCCAAGCATGTGAAGATCTGTTTTTCTTGCTTGGGTGACATAAATGTTGCACTACAAAGGGCAAGAATACAACTTGCGAGTAGATAAAGTGGGTTCAACATGGCCAGAATGAATTATTTCAGCCCAGTCACAAATCTACTTTGAACATCTGAGTTTAGAATTTGATTCAAGTATTAAGTTCAGATTTGATTAGCAGAGACCAAGAAAGGAAAACTAGGGGGGGAAAAGAAAAAAATCTAATGAAAAATGTACACTATGTCAGTAGCTCAAGAAAAACAAATTCCCTTAAGCCAGTGTAACACATGCTGGACATTTCTAATCCATGAATGAAAAACTAGATGCTTCAGGGTTTATTTAAACAAAATTTAAACCTCCTCAAAGGAAAAAAACTACAGCATAGGCTTGACTCACATGAAACAGGCATAAGGTCCCACCATAAGCACAGACTTGGGTCGTGCTCTTTCTTGCTGTTCCCATTTGGCATAATTAGAAATACTGTTACTGAGAGAAAAATTAAAACCACACAATTCACACCAGCAAATACCAATGCAAAGTAGCAGCAGAAACAGATTGGGTCAAAACTGCAGCCTGAATGCAATTGTTTCAATCCATAATTGTTATTATGGCAACACCTTGTATTGATCCTCTCCCAAGAAATGACTCATTGTCTTTGCTCCCAGCTATCTGCAAGACTCCTTGGAAAGAATTTGAGATACTCGATGCATAACTCTATTTCATCCCAAAAAGCTGTCAGACCCCACAGAGCTGCAGGGGAGTGTTTCACCACAACCTCACACCTCTCCCTGCACTTCCTGAGAGTCACTGCAGCTTTGTAGCAGAGAAGACATCCCTGAGTTTCAGGTTAGGCTCCCAGGATTTCTGAGCATCATAACAAAGGCAGAAATATCTGAACATTAAAAGACAAGTCAAATGAACTGTGGTTCTGAGCAGCACCTATTGCACTCTACTGGAAAGCTCTGCATTAACTTTCTTCATGGTTCACGTTCTTGCACTCTTTCCCAGCTTTGTTACAGAGAAAGAGGACTAAGAGCTACCTTGTTTCATCTCTATCTATACAATAGTCATTAATATTAGTGTCAGTGTTCCAAATGCAGTTCCTGGGATACACTCCTAGAAATACAATGGTTTTTCTTAGGCTTGGCAGCTCTGCTGATGTTTTATTTACACAGACCCAGAGTTCACACCATGGCTTCAATCATGCTCAAATGGCCTCCATCACTTGACATTTATTTCATTTAGTGCATGGCATCTACTAAACCCCTGGAGAAGTCACATTGAAAACAGTATTTTTTTTTTAAAAATAGTGTCTCTCTCAATTTGGGCATAAAGTATAATGTTCAAGAGCCAAAGGAATTACACTGCATGTGCACAGAAAGCAAATTAATAGACCTTCTGAATATGCCTCTGATTACAACACCCAGAACACCTACTGCTCAAGATGGTCTTACACACTTGATTTTCTCAAGAATATCATTCCTTCAAGGTGGAAAATAATTCACGTTTTAGTCTACATGGACTTCAGTGACTTTCTACCAGACAGGTATCTATCTTCCCAGGTTTGATATCAGTTCAAAGTACTGTAAAATTAAGGATATTAAAGTCTTGCTTAGTCTTGACATTCTCAAAAACAAAACTGCAAAAAAATAAACAGTCAAAGAGAAAACATCAGAAGCAGCCATATTTTTATCCATTCCCTGATTTTTTTACTTGAATACATGGGCCAAATTCTGCAAACCATCTTTATGGCCATCTCTTGATATTACAAAAGCCCATGTCAGCTGCAGCAATTGAAAATGTGACTGAGAATAGAGCTGGTTTAAGGCCAGCCAAGTTGGTATTTCATGTAATCTTTCACAGTGATGAGATCATATTCTACTACCAAGCTAACACTATAATCAAGATAAGTCCCAGTTTTAGAGGGGCCATGACTGACACATTCCTTCCTTCTGCCTTAAAGGTACAATCCTGCTTCTACAGCAATCAAGTGGCCGATGGTTTTTCTATCATTTCATTGGATTCTAGGGGGGGGAAACCCTTATTTTGCCATTACATACAAAAACAGAAGGACAAACTAATTTAATAAATAGAATATCTTTGAAATCCCAGGTCAGATTTTAACTTGTGTAAATTTAGCTAATTTCCACAGTGGCCCACAGTCTGCTTAACCCTGAGCTCATCGCTGCCTCAATATCCAGGAAAGGGTCTTTTAAGAGCAGCTCCCTTCCTGTCTTCTGCAGGAGGCTCTGCTCAGGCAACCCCTAAAGAACTGGCACTGCAGATCTTTGTGCCTGGTTTCTGCCTGCTCTATCCAGGTTCACCCAAGCATATTTAGTTGTCAATCTGCAAACAGGCAAATGTGTTTGTAATTAACAGAGTCCTTCATTTACTGTATATAAATCAGGAGAAGGGAAAGATAATGTTAAATGAAGACAGCTATCAAAGGAATTACTTTGCTTCCAATTAGGTTCATAAGGCAAAAGCCTTTTCAATGACCAGTTTCCGTTGGATCTAATGAGATGCTCTCATTTGTTTTGCAGGGGTCCAAAGATTAGCCCTTCATTAGGGCAAAGTTAAGTGAAATGGCTAATTTAAAACTCATTCCCCTACTCCATAGATTTTTGTCTTCCGTTTAACTGAGAAGATTTGCCGGTAGGTCATCTATCTTCTCTGACAGATGCTGCCATTTAGCTCTGATCACATTGGAAAGTGCATACACACTCAAAAGAAAAAGATTTCAAGGAAATTCTATGTCATGGAAACAAGAAAAAAATGAGTTTCATAATGGTGGAGATTTTTTAAAGACATTATCCTGCCACAGTAATTAGCCAGCTATATTCTGCTCGTTACAAACTCTCCTTCATTTTCCTTTTTCCCCTGTCTGCTTTATATTTCAGACATAACACTTACAACTAAGCACTCACTCCAACAGGCACAGTCAGTATTTGACAGAGTAGATAGATTTCCAAAAAGCTCTTATGAAACACGCTGGAATTCAGGTAGGTAGACTTGACACACAACAAACTTTCCTTTCAAAAAGTATTAAATAAAAGCATTGCAAATGAAAAACAGTGACTCTCACCATTTGTAGCGCTTAGTATAATATTTTTTCAGTTGAGAGAGGTTTTTTTGTGCAAACCATATTTCAGGAGGCTTCAATAAGGAAGAAAACAACTGCTTCTACAATCACATATGAAGAAAAAGCTTCCCTGCCCTAACTGGGCACAAGAATTGCTTCCACCCTCTCAGACTTGTCCCACCTCATCTTCACTGCCTGGCTCCAATGGCTAAAGCCTGGGTGCTCTGGGAAACCTTTGCAGAGGCAGCAGCCACGCTCAGGCAGGTGAAAAAAAGAAGGATCTTTCTCCAGGTCTTGGGCATCCTTGCAGGTAAGTCATGCTGTTACTGCATGAATGAACACAGCCAGTGCTAGCGGCTCACTCCCACCACACAAAAGGTCCTCAATAGCACACAGTGATCACATGTTGCCTCTCTTCTCTGAACTTTGATACAGAAAGTTTCTCCCTTACCCAAAGGAAAACTGACCAGAAAGACATCGATGTTGTTTCACAGCCCTGTGCTATTTGGTTAAATCCCCATTTGTTGTGTTCCTTTGCCACCCCTTTTCTCAAGGCTGTATCTCTCACACAGCTGTTCCACATTGAGTTGGGGAATTCATTTGGAGACTCAGGGAAGGAATAGCTTGGCAATTCCAGCCCTGCAAAGGCAAAGCTGAAATGCCTTTACACAGCACCTGCTGAGGGGACCTTTTACTGCTTTCATAATATGGAACAGGAGTTTGGCCCCAAGGGGAGGATCTCGCTATACACATGCAAAACCCCAGGTTCTGCCTCATTATAGTTATTGGCCTCCCAATTAACTTGCTTCCTGTGAGAGCTGGGAGGAAGGCATTTTGCTCACTGAGATTTCAGGCTCTACAGTTTGTGACGTCTTTTGCTTTAAGGACTGTGTATATTTCTAATTGGTGTTTGTCACTAGCAATTCAAAATACTTTTCCTAGGCCAGTTTTTATACACAGCATCACACCCACTTTTTACAGATAGGTAAACTGAGGCACGGGCCAGGACATCTCACCATGGTAGTGCAGCATGTCCATAATCCAGCCCTCAAGACTCAAGGCACTGTGTGCAATCTGCATCAACACAGCTTCTCTGATTACTCAGGTATCAGATAACTATTTGTACATGGCGTTAATAAGGAGTGTCAGAAACACCCATTCCTGGAGATGTTCTGTGTTTGAGAAATAACTGGGATGCCCAGTCCTCTGTGAGTTTAATCTAGGTCATCTAAAACATCTTTCTGGTACATCATTCAGATCATCCATTGGCAATACCATCTGCAACAATAGGATATTTCACTTGTAATTACATTAACAAACACAAAAATGCCTGAAATAAAAGTTATCCTCTAAATAAGCTGTGTAATGCTTGCAGACTACTTAATATAAGCAGCATCTGTGATGCAGCACATACCTACAAAGTGTTAAACAGTGCTACTGTAGTAAAACTGTCAGCCTTGATTATTTAAAAGGTGTCTACCTGCAGGCTTTGCTTTCATTCCCTGTTGTTGTTAGTACATCCCACATGTCTGACCAGACTGGCCAATGCTCTGTTCATATTACACTTGGCCCCTGTTCCTCATTTATCAGCCATAGAGACAAAAGCTTGGCTTACCCTTTCTGAACAACAAAGATTTATTCTTGATGGCATCCCTCTGCAGTCAAATAAAATCCTTGTATGCATTTCTCAACAAATCCACACCAATGCCATAAACTGACATGAGTGTTACAGCCAAGACAATGACTATTTGTTCTGATAAAAGATGGGGATCGTGCAAGCATTGCAGTTGATTTTAACATATAATAGAGTTGACATTGCATGAGCCATAGTTTCTAAGCTCCCTTGCTCCCTCCTGTCCACCTCCTTCCTTCAAGTTTTTTCAGCTCTGTCTGCAGCCCCCATCTCATTCTCCACATCTGCAACTCCCATTTCATCTCATGTCTAGTCCATATAATTCCTTGCATCACTGAAAACAGGAATACTACCTAGTCAATCTCCGCAGCAGAGTTAAACAGTTTATACAGCCTTCACACCCTGGCAGAAAAAATGTTTATGCAATCTTTGTGTTTCTATAAAACATTAACATGCACGAAGCAATATGGGCTTATTGTCCCTGGTGGACATGGGGAGTAAAATACTCTTAAATGTTCCAGAATCCGTCCTTCCACAACCACTAAAATAACTTGAAAGTCTAAAGGGAGCTCTGCCTGATTCAGCAGCTTTTAACAAGAGTTTTTTAAAGCAAAACATTAAAATAAATACAGTCTAGATTATATTTGATGTGAACCTATAGGTGAGATTTATATTGCTTATCCGTATGAATTAGACTAGCCAAAATTTTTAATACCATTTTGCATGCCTCGGAGAGACAGAAAGATAGATTTAATTTTCTCTGAATGGGCCATTACTAGCTGTGAAATTGCTCGCTGTTATCTACAGCAAAGCTCTTTGTGGTCTAGCTGTATTTGTTCTGCATAATGAACAGAATGCCAGTGGTTTCCATCTCCATACAGCTCCTCACTCCGGGCACTCCACAGACACGGCTGACTACCTTTGCTAGTTAAAAATGGAGTTACCAGAGGCAAAGAAGATTTAGCGGTCAAAACCCAAGTCTGCGGCAGAGTCAAGAATAGAATTTCAAGCTTCTAAACTATTCCCAAAGGCCTGTTTTAACCACTACACAGCACTGTGCTGGCAGGGTGCAACCACAGGTCGAACTCTGCGCCAAAGGGAGAAGCCGTCTCTGGTGCTGTGAGTTCCACACGCGGTGCCGAGCATGTGCACATTTCCTTCCCATCCCCCAAATCTTTACGGAGCTTTTCGTGTGTGTCACAAGAGAATAAATGCCTGAGACATTATCTGCCCATTCCAAGAGTTCAGAGAATGTGTATGACATCATGGGCATGACTCCCCCACTAATCACATTATATGCTGTTTAACTTAACACTGCTAAGCTTTGTCTGATAACATTGTAAATACCATTTTATTGCAAATTAGATTATACAAACCTCCTAAGAGTTTAGGTCAGTTCTCGCGTGAGGTCCTTGTTCCCCCTCCTCTCTACTACCCCAAATTGTATCTTTTGGTGCCTAAATCAAGGCATTTCTACAGAAGGAAATAAGAGAAGAAACAAAAGCTAAGCCATTATCTAAATCGGCATTGCAGATTGCAGTAAGTGGACAGAAGACTCCATACATCCGTTGTTTTTCTCTCTCTTCCCTTGGAATAAAATCAATAGGTTTTGTTTTTCCCTTGAAGCTGGCTTACAATTTTCCTGTGAGGTAGCATATATTTGAGATCTATCATTTCCTTCAATCAAGCCTAAGCCGAGTTATACCAGTTGGTAGCCACTGTGCTCTTCTGGCCTTGAGGTTTCAGATTTGTTTACAAAGGAAGCTGCAGAGTGTTACTTTATTTTATTTTTTGCATTTGATTCTGATTTTTCTAATGACAAAACTGGACTCCAACTACACTAAATCACAGCCCCAGCATCAGCACGATCTTCAAAGTCATTGCCACACAGATGCTCCCAAGTTTTTGAGAAGGATACTTGAATTTTCACATTTTGACTCATTTAATGCTGAGGGAGATATCTGAGAAATTTCTAATCTTTTAGAAAACTTCATCAACGGGATTTCCCAACACTACTGCACGAGAAGATGGCCCTCATCTTTCTTCCCTAATTTTATCAAGGCCATAAATATCCCATGCTATTTAAAGCATAGGTTTGAGAATCCAGACTTCTGCTTGTTGCTCAGGACCCTACACATCCTCAGGGTAACTTTCTTGTAAGACATGGAGTTAAGGAATGCTAGCAGCTCACAAAGGGAAGTAAACACAATCCAGGTGACTGCTCAGACCAAAGCACAGCTAACACAAGTGCCAGTAAGGCACCGGTTAACTGCACTCAAGACAGATCCTCATGTCCTTGAGCAAACCACCTGGCTTCTGCATTCCTGCATGTTCCCATCTGGAGAAAGGCAACAGCAACACTGCACAAGCACAGCAAAGGATGCTGTAAAATAAACATTTTGAGATCTCACATGAAACTCAATCTACCAGAACTGTGATTACTAAATACTGCATTTGTGAAAGGTTAAGGCTACAGAAACTAGGTTCTGTTAACTCCTGGTTTCTCAGGACAGACTTTAGGGAAACTCATGTTATGAAACTTAAGTGGCTCTCCTGAAAACAAACACCTCATCCTGCAGGAGGGTCATGCATGTTTCTGTGGTGTCAATCTGATGCAAGCAGGACTGTCCTCTCTTCACTCTGTCCTCCCTATCCTTTGGCTGTTTGCAGAACTCATCACAAATACACCTTTACGGTGTTTTTCTTAGCCTACTCATTCCTCTCTCCACAGAGATATAGCAACAGCATGATTTGCAGGGCAGTTGGTTGCTTGATTGTGGAATTCTCATTTCTCTAACCAAGATTGCAAAGGACCTAGATGCTTTTTTGAAAACAGGAGAATAATGCTGCATTTTAATTACCTGATTCATTAGTGAAAAGGACAAACCTAATAAGGTATACAGAATTTATATATAGAAAAGAATAATTACAGAATAATTATCAAATCAGGTTTTTAGGTTTTTCAAGTTTTTATGTGTCTTTTTATAAGCATACTATACAAATTAACCCACTACTATACAAAGGAACTTGAGTAATGCTACTCACATGAACAGCAGTAAAGCTGAAAAGCTTCAGTCACCAAAAATGCACAAACTGGAGACTTTCAGCATGAGTAGGAGAAAGTTTTTTTGGTTTTACTTTATTTTTCCCTTTTTAGTCCCTCTATTATTTATTTTAGGATGTCCCATCTGATCATCCACTTCTAGAATAACTCTGAGCTCAGATTCCTAACTCCACCTCACACACCAATATATTTCAGTTTTAGTTCTCCAGTGAGAGACCCGGTGTCATCCCTAAAGACAGATACAGAGATACTGGGCCAAAAGTCCCAAAGCAACTTGACCACAGAAAATTACAGACTCTGTTGCACTGTGTAAATCTGTGTCTCAGTGTGAACAGTCACAGCACCAAGAGTTGCCTGATGCATTGAAAAAACAGTCCCAGGTGAAAAGGTGATAGCAAGAAAACTCAATGAATCTTAGTACTGATGTTCAATACAGACACCTACAGCCATTTTACAGGGAGATTGAATTTAAGGCAGCAGCACAGATGAAAATAACACAATGATATGAGGATTAACTGATGATCCCCGCAGGTATCACATGGGAAATTGCCAGGCCATTAACTTTGCTATGAAACCCAGGTCATGAATAAGCCTTACTGCAAGAATGAGAGAATAAGTGACATAACTGGTGATCATAACCAAGAGAAATAGATGTTTGACATCAGGAATGTTGGGAGCTCCCTACAGACCCAGAATAGCGTCTGTTATGTGACTCCTGCTGCTTCATATTCCATAAATGTTCTGGAAATGCTGTGGGTAGGTGGCTGATGATACAAAGCCAGTGGGTGTTAAAACAGTAAATTTAACTCAAAGTGCATGGATTAAAAATAATGGATGAGAAAAAAGCCATTCTTGCCATATTTTAAATCCTCTATTACCAGTCATGAAAGAAATCTTGGAGAAGTGGATCATTCTCCAAAAAGACTAACACAGTATCAGCTGTCAGCATTTGGGGAAAACCATCCTGTTAAGAATTTTTAGAAGAATGAGAACAAAGCAGAAAATGGTATTATTCCTCTGAATAAACCCACAGTATGCCCATCTCGTCAATACTGAGCACAGCTCTAGAAATTGTGGAAATACAAAGCCACAGAAAGGGCAAGAAGGGCAATGTACCAAAGCTGCACATGAGGTGTTAGAAGGCCTTAGCACAAGGAAAACGTAAGCAAGCCAGAGCCTTTCAACCTGGAAAACAAGGATAGTAACAAATAAGTTCTAGACAAGCTGTTACACAGTAACGGCTCAGTAAAGGTAAACAGCAATGATTATTTTAAAGTATTCTTAACAGAAATAACAGGGCACCAACTCAAACTGGCAGGCAGCAAGCAGGTTCAAAAGCAAACAGAAGGAAGTTCATTTTCACACAATGCCTAATGATGTTGTGGAACTCATTGCCACGGGATGTTATGGCAGCCAAAAATACAAGTGGGTTTTAAAAAAATGATTAGACAATTTTATGGAAAAAGGTCCATCAAGGAATATCAAAAACAACGATACAGCTGCAGCCTCCAGCTCAGGAAGGTCTCTAAACCAGAAACCACTGGAAGCTGGGAGGGTTTACCAAAGGAAGTATCACTCTATAGTCGTCCTGTTTTCCATATACAAGTTATTAGCCATTATCAAGAGGCAGGATATGGGGCTAGACAGAGCTTTGCTGAGACTCTTTTTTGTATTTGACTAATACTCACCGAAGTAGATATAAACACACACCCCGCCATGGTCACAGGTAATTCTATAAGAAGCTGCTTCAGTTAAAAGGTGCACACTTAGAAGAGTAACATAATAAAGGACAGAATTTTTTATTTGAGGAGGACTAGAACCAGTTCTTGTATTTAATTTGATACGTTCTGATCTGCGTTTTCCAGAGAGGAGTTACAGTGTTAAACTCCTTTTTATTCCTTAATTACAGCAAAAGAGACAAGCTCCAGTTGAGAACTAGCTCCAAATGTCAGCTCTTAGCCACACAATGACTTGCACCTGGGTGGTTGAGAGCTCAGCTTAAGAGACTCTGGAGAGGTACTGAAGTAACTGCCTACCAAGTTTATTTTATGCTGCAGAAGTACTTCAAAATATAGACTGAAACTTCCATCCGTGGTCTAGGTCTAGGGTAGAATTTGAAGTCGAGGTAGCTCTTCAACCATAGAGAGGAACAGTCCTTTAAGACCTTGTTCCTTACAGACTCCAGTATCCTGGGCATGCTTTGCTACTTGAATGGCCCCCTCGTCTTCTCCATCAGGGAAAACAGAGAGGGAAGTGACTAAAGATACAGGATACACTCCAGAGAGAAAAACTGTTCATCAATCAGTAGCCACATGGCAAGTTGCATCGTTGTGCAATATACTGAAGGGTAGAAATACACAGGTACATATTCCCTGGACAGTTGGCCAAATGCCAATGGCCTAATGACTCAGCGGTCCTGTAATTCTAGCACAAATCCCCAGAAAAAAAATTACAAGTGGAGACATCAGTATTATGCACCACTTTGCCCCAATAAAGAGCCTTCCCCATTCCTCAGTCTGCATCCAGCACTTGGAGATGTATTAACATGAATAATTTGAGTCAGGATTCAAAACTGTGCTTAGCCATGCCAAGGAACCTACAAATTTCAAATGAGATAGAACCATGGCAAAACAACCTACCTGAGGGTCAACAAAGCTCCCATGTTCATTTGCACGTGATGTTCATTTGCACATGATGTTCATTTGCTCATGTTTGTCCCCTAAAGGCTTGTTCCCCTAAAGACTGCAGATCTCAGTTACAGCAATCCTCTCCAAATGGGAGCTCTCATGAGTCAGAGTCAAGCCAGAACGGTTCTGTTTCCTACTGCTAATCCATACTGGGATTATTAAAATCAGCAGATCCATGTTTAACGCCAAACTATCAATAACTGGAAGAGGTGGGTACTTCCTCATTTGAAAGTCACATCATTTATTTTGGCACTTGATTCCAAAACCCAGGTAGGCAAGTTTGGAGCTTTATCCTTAGACCCTTACCTTCCTTCTGCCACCAATTCTAAACACGTCAAAAAACCAGACTTCTACACATAGTTCTATACCTTGATGGAAATTCTGTCGCCTTCCATTAGAAATCCTTCCACAAGGCAGAGCAGTGAGATTCCTCAGGTCAAGGACTCCGGTTTGTTACACGCTTGTTAACACAGCATCCAGCACAAACAGGGTCTAGGGCCTGGAAGTGGCCCTAGAAGATGATAATAGTAGCTTAAGTAAAACCAATCAAAGATAAAAGCCAATAAACCATCCTCTGCTCCCCTTAAGAAAATTTGTTTATTCACCCTCTCACAAAGGAGGTTGCCCTATTTATCTGCCCGGAGAGCTCAGACATTCCTTGCATGTGCAGCACAGATGGTCACCACACCACAAAAGGCAGAAAGGCTCACGGTGGACGTGTCTGGTTTCTGGATATACAGAAACCTGGTCAGAGCTGCTGCTCCAGCAGGGCTGCTATGCATCCAAAATCCCAAACAAATACAGAAAGCCATCAATATCCTTTGGACAAAATCTCTTAGTGGAAAAGGAGACTGTCCAGGGAAAAGGAGCTGCACTGTGACCTTGGTTGGGAGTCTTAATTCATTAGTGTACATAGATTGTTTTGAGATCCCAAGGTGCGAAGTGCTAAGGAAGCAGAAGTATTATTTATTAAAGCTCAAGGCTCTGTTGTTTCTTTATCCTCAGATATTCTTCACGTCTGTTTTTGCATTCATGGCCATTGCTACTTCAAATTATTTCAGCTGTCTTGATCTTTTCTTTACCAAATGGAATAGCCCCAGGCAGAGGATATGCAGTATCTAGTAGCTCAGATACTGGGTTTGCTCAGTGCAGTTATTTATCTTATTCTTTTCTAATTAATTTACTGTCCTGATCCCAGTCTTGCTCTTCCTTTGATCCAGATATCAAATGTGGCTGTTCTCCATGGACAGAAATCACTCTGACAGTAAATGCCATTAATATTTTTACTACCTCATTAAATACACTTCTATGGTGTGTGGAAGGGGTCTGCAAGGTCTGTTTTAGCAAACTGGGTATAAAAATAATTGCTAATTCTTCTGAAAACTGAAAGGCAGAGCAGTTTGGCAGTAACCATTTTAGTTCCCAAGGTGGGCAATACAAACCGTAATCAAAAAATAAACTTGAGGGAGCTGAATCAACTGAAAAACAAAGCAGAGCAGAAAGTTCATTTTGTAACACTCTCTGTGACACAAACTGTACATAAGTTTTTGTCCTCCTTTAAGAAATTACTGAGTGCAAAACTATGTTCTATGTAATACATGAAAAAAATCGCTAAACTTGTTCTGCTTTTGGAGGAGTCATTCTAGCTTTCAGTACTTAAAATACATCCCTTTTTTTTCTTCAAAAATACAGGGTACAAATCTCTGCTTTTTCCTCAGCTTAGTAAAAACATAAATAAACCAGGAAATTAAAGACAAAAAAAAAAAAAAAGAAAAAAGAAAAAGAGAAAGCTACCTTTTCCACTTCCTGTTGTGCCTAAATAGAACATGTTGTACCAGCAAGTATGATTTCTCAATAAAATGTATCGCGGACACTTCAAAAGCTGACCATAATCAGGAGAGTTAAGTGAGGAATGTCAGCTTGGATGAGGGATTGTGCTGCTCTTGTTATACATTAGTTAAGCACGAAGGTTTGTGGGTTTTTACTTTATCTTGGATTTTACTGTAGTGTAATTGAACTCTGTTACCTTTGTCAGTTTCCTAAGTGTTCCACTAAGTGCTTGTGTGGATTTGGGTTTAAGGATATTGTAGACAGACCCAGAGGTGATTGAAGTCAGTGGCAGAGGCCTCTACAGAGTTTGGCTAGTCCTCCACTGCGGAAACTAGGTTTTCCTCTCGCTTCTTAATCCCCCTGGGATCAGCCCTCAGACATGGGCAGAAATGAGGATTCGCAAACATGAATTTGCTATGGATCCACAGGCAAACTCACACTTAGATCAGCAAAACCAGGTTTCACAGAAGAGTGTATTCGATTGTAGTGGGATCATTCACATTACATTAATTTTATGCGTTAAATTCACAGCCTTTACAGGATTAGATCCTTAACAGTAATTCCAGGTTTGGAGTATCCTGTCAGCTGTGTCTGGCCCCTCCCCATCTTGGACCTCTGTCATTTTCACCAAAGCACAATTGATTTCCTTCAGTTACCTCATCACACCTGAGTCTTCATATAGATACTAGAGCAATAAAACCATAATCTTTGCAGTGGGATGCTTGAACTCCTCAGACAGTGGTATCTCCATGTAACCACACATGATAAACAAATAGTCAACAAATGTACTTCAGGAGATTTTACTACCTCTGAAACAGCCTACATTTCTATAAAAAACATGAGTTTAGGCTTCCTGTGTCAAGTTCTGCATCAACACCCCTTTTATAGCCACAGCTCTGACAGGAAAAACCACCCCAAACCCCATTCAAAAACCAGACTCCTCACCCACTGCAGACACACGGGCGGGTGTTTCACATCACGGTATCACAATTTCCTTCATGTCTTCACTAGAGAACACTGCCTGAGTCTGGGGGAAAGGACCTGCAAGCAGGGACCATTTTAACCCTCCCTCTGGGGTGATGTGGAGAGCGGCACCTTACTGAGGGGAAGAGACCTGCTGAGGGGAAACCCACCATGGTGGGAACGCAACTGAGGGAGAGAGACTTTCTCCACCATGGCGGGAACCCAAGTGAGGGAGAATCCACTGTAGGGGAGACACTCTCTGAGGGGAGAGACACATTGCAGGGAGACTCACTATGGGATAGACTTGCTGAGGAAGAGGCCTGCTAAGGGGAGAGACACTCAAAGGGGAGACCCGCAATAGCAGGAACCCACTGAGAGCATATCCACGGTGTGGGAGACACTCTCTGAGGGGAGAGACTTACCATGGCAGGAACCCCCTGAGCCGGAATCCACTGTGAGGGAGACACACTCGGTGGGGAGAGATCCACCATGGGATAGACTGTCGGAGGGAAGGGACCTGCTAAGGGAATAGACCCACTGAGGGGGTACCAACCATGGCGGGAACCCACTGAGGGTTCACCCACTGGAGGAGAGAGACTTTCTCAGCTGACAGACCTGCTGAGTTCTCTTCCACCATGTGGTAGACTTGCTGAGGAGAGACCTACTTACAGGAGAGAACTTCTGAGAGAAGACTTGCTGGGGGAAGAGACCCGCTAAGAGAAGAGATACACTGCAGAGAGACCTGCTGAAGTAAGAGACCAGGTAAGAGGACAAACCCGCTGAGAGGAGAGACCCTCTGAGAGGATACCCGCTCGGGAAGAGACCCCGCGGTGGGGATACCCCATGGGGGAGACCCGCTGAGGTGCACATGACCACCGATGCCTCAGCTCTGCACGCCGATGCCACCCGGAGGAGCCGCTGCAGCAGAGCGGGCTGGTGGCTTGGGGGCAATTTTGGGTGCTTGTGGTTGTTTGTTTGTGGGGCCTCTGTCCCCTGGCGGGGCACGGCGGACGGCGCGGGCGACACCCCGCTCCAGGGACACGGCAGCCCAGTCCCAGTCCCAGGCCCACCCGGGCCCCCTCAGCGCCCCGGGGCAGCGCGGCGCGAGCGGCAGCGCCGCCTGCCGGGCAGGGCGGGGACCCTCCCTGCCCTCGGTCCCTCCCGGGCCCGTCTGTGCCCGCTTCCCCCGCTCCGCCCCGCCCGGCTCCGTCTGTCTGCAGCGCGGCCGCAGCTGCCGGCACAGATACGGTGTCGGCGGGCCGGGAGAGCGCGGAAACACCTGTTTCCAACGTGGGGAAGGTGGGGAGGGAGCCCGCGGCGGGCCCGGGCAGCGCCGCTCGCTCTCCCTCCCCTCCCGCCGGCTGTAACCCGGCCGTTCAGCCCTCGGGATCGCCTTTCAGAAAGATCGCATTCCGTTTTAACGCGTTCGGCTGAAAAACGCGTCTCGACCCTCTCCTCATGTGTTGTTTT
>VXAD01005395.1:0-85189 GCA_013399195.1 Dicrurus megarhynchus
CTGGGAACAGCCTGGCAAGCAGAGATTTTAACAGAGAAATATAGAAAAGCCCACACACTGTGAGTACAAACTTACCACCATTACCACAGAACTTTTAGCTTTATTTCTCAGACAAATTCTTAAAAGTGAAGCATTCATGTTCTGTAAGAGATTGTATAACTAGCAGAAAGAGATCCTTCCCTACAAATCAGGGAACCCTACATTTTTATTTCTCCCATCGTTTCATAAATCTTCACATGCATGAAAACAGATAACAGACCAGCTCTCCACCTCCCTGCTGCAGCCTTAGAAGTCTCAAAGGGGGTCTAGCAGCAATCCAAACTGAGGGGTTTTTTAGGTAATAGGCTATTCCAAAATGGTTTGGGTAAGAAGGAATAAAACATTTCCAATAAAGTTCAAGAACCTACTTCCTCAGGTTCAAATTAAGATATATGATTTTAATCATTAACCTATCCCTGCTGCTCTGCCAGTCTGGGTTCACTATCACAGCGCTCTGTGGACAGTTCTTAGATTTTTTAAGTTGGGAAATTACAAAGAGCATTTGGTAAGAAGGCTTCCACAGGCCAGCTCCCAGATCTGCTTTTGTCTCAAACACCTTTTTGGCAAAAAGGAATACATTTATCCACCAACACCAGGAAATTACCATTTGAACAGAGAATTTCAGGCCATTCAGAGCACTGGGTCACTTCCTTTCTGGACAGAGCTTTTTGAATACCACCTGTTAAAAGCATGCTTCCTTTTGGCATTAGCTGGCACTCAGCATCCATTGTTCTTACATAATTCTCATATTTTGTTTGACCATGGCACAAGAAGCAGTTTGTGAGGGGACAAAGATTCATCGGGGCCTTCAGCTTGCAGGTGTTTCCCCTGGCTGCTTCCAGCTGCTGTCAGTCTGCTGGGTCACACTGATACCACAAACCCTCCGTTGTTGACCACCCAGCTCTAAGGCAGCCTATGTGATAGATTTACCCAGATAAGCCACAAGAAGATAGAAAACCCCAAGGCATACAGCTTTTCCATAGGTAATCATCCCCACAGGTTATGCCTGAGGAATGGCAGCAGTTTATGCACCAAGGAGCAAGGGTTTGTCTCACAGCCTGAGGTGAGGAAGTCAAGCAAAAAGTAAAGCAGATATGAGGCTGCACATTACAGGATGCCTTTAAGGTGCCATAAGGTATCAGAAACACACAGTGCAATCCCATATCAACCATCTGAGGCACCACCAGCACCCCACAGCGAGGTGTCCTGTGTAGGACATCTAGTGAGCCTTATCCACTGTTGTGGGTCCTACAAAAGGAAAAAAAGGAATCTCTATGCTTAAGTATTTTCAGTAAAAAAACAACTGAAAACCTATTAGATATAAGACAAAGATTTAGGGTAGAATTTGAAACTGTTTGAGAGATTTTTTTTGTTTGTTTTGCATTTCTAAGCCCTGGAGTCCATATTGTTCCTCTTCTAGCAAAAAAATTAAGACTAAGAGACTGCTCAAAGACTTTTTCTTCAACCTACTTTTTTTAGCCTACTCTCAGCAACATTGAAAGTTTCAATTATTGTTAACTTGTCTTCCTCTGGAAAAATATCTACCATAAGGTTTAAGTATACCTTTAGGGGATATTAAAATCTTAAAAAATACACTTTTTTCACAAGGGTTGACATGAACCTGGTTTCTTAGTGTGGTACACCCAAGAGTCAAAATGAAACATACCAAATATCTCCAAAATCCTAAATACTCAATCCAGTATTTTCCCACTCTCTGGTTGTCCTACACGCTGTCACAAAGCTGACTATGATATAGCATTGGGACTGTCTGTCTCAATGCATGTGTGCCCACAATTTAATCCTGTAACCTCAAGAACATCATCATCATTTATCTTCTTCCTGCAGTGTTCAGCGAGCTCAGAATGTATCTATTTGATATTTAACTCAGCCATAGGTCCATGTTCAAATAGAAATATGTTTATATATACCTCCCTGTAAATGAAGCTTCTGCCCTCACTTCCTTTTGAAAAAGGCTATTTGGTGCAGGCATGGTGTAAAGCAGGCATACCCTGGGGACACAAGCAGAGTTTCGTTACACCACGAAACTAAATGTGCTCCTTCCATGTTAACTGGGACTCTTTTACCCCACTGTGGAGTGTGGAGGTGTATTCACAGTTACAAACAGGGCTGCCCTGCTCAGTGTTCACAGGCCAGTGCACAGCCTGCTGCCATTTAGCAGCTGAACAGCAGTAGGGATTCTCTGAGGAGAAATGCTTTTCTGAACAACTAACCTGAACTCAGGAAGATGCATTAAATGGGCTTTCATCAAAATTTTGAAATATTCCAGCTGACAGAGACAGCAATCCTCAATTTGCACTTTCCTAATTGCAAAGCCAAGTTAAGGAAATGTAGTGTCTTGCAAAACAAGGGGGGGAAATTGAGATGTTCCTGTGTATCTGTGGTACTCCCTCTCACCTTTGGGTCCAAGCAGTTTGTTAGTACCCAGTCACTCACCACACACAGAGAACATGATCCAGAGGAGGGGGCCCTCCCTGGAATAATTGCTGTTGCTGCTGTATCTTGCTGTATTATTTCATGTTACACACCTCACTCCATGGTATGACACAGGCAGAAGCAGCATCTCTGCTGTCCTGGACAGGAGGCAATGAGAAAACCTGCCTCACCTGCTGGGCATGCGCTGGGGTGGTGGAACCAGGCTGGAGGAATAATTTCATCCCAAAGGTACATGTCAAAAATATTCTAGGAGTAAAACACAAAACTATAGGTACTTAACTTGGTTACTCTTTCTTTTTCTTTTTTTTTAATTATGTAAGTTTGACTTAGCAAAATGTTTCTAAATAATGCAAGGAAAACCCTGATAAATACTGAATATTTAATTAATAGCTGGAGCTTCCTGATTTTGTGACTGGACAAGGAGAATTAAGAATTTCTTTTATTAGAAACTTTCTGTAATACTGCAATTTAGCTGAGAAAAAGAACAGTGCAGATGCAATATGTTGAGACCCAGTAAAGTATCTGTCAGACCTCAGGAAACAATAACTAAATTAAAAATATTAATGCTGTAAAATTTAAAAAAGCAAACCTCAAACTGTTTACTGACCTGAAACATCGAGGAAAATTAGGCAGCAGAAGCAAAATCAGCTTGCTGTAGCATTTACATAATTCACCCAGCTCTGCTGAGGGCTTCTAAGTTATAAATAAAATAAAAGGATATTCTAGATACTTAGCCTGTTTTTCTAAATGGCTTGTCCACATAGTTTGCAGGTTCAATTTGTATGTAGGTGCACACTCACCCCAAGACCCTGCATAACCTCAGGTCATACAAGTGTATTATTGGCTGTAGCTTTTGCATTACTTGCTTGAAAAGTTGTGGTTCTCTGTGACAAAGAGTGGAGGAAAAGAAGACACCAAGAAAAAATGCTTGCATCAGGCAAGATAGCCTTGAAAATGCCCTCCTCTGTGCCTAAGCCTGTGCCTGAGAGAGCATTAGGGGTAGGGGAGAAAAACCCAGAGAAGGCAAAGAAAATCCCAATTTTCTCTACCATCAGTTCTATGTATGGGGAAGCACATTAAGCCAAAGGAGATGATCTTCAAGTGAGATGTTGAAAATTATGCATTTTGTTGCAACAAATGCTACGGAGAACATGGACAAGGTAGTTCTTTACAATGTTTTCAAGTCTTTGCAAGTTTAAACATTCCAGTTTACTGAATGTTTCTTCTGTTTTGGGTTTCTTTTTCACACTTTAATAGCAGCTCCAGCAGGGATATTTAGATGTTAATCTGACATTAAAACCTAAAATAGCTGTTTAAATAGTGTAAATAGAAGCTGTAGGTGTACACTGTATGTTCTCGGGCCAGCGTTTCTCAACGGCATCACCCAAAATATGGATGTGAAGCACGGCCCCAGATGCCCTCTCCAGCACAAGGCCCTTCTGCTCCAGCACAGCTCGATGCACATCAAAGGTTCGTGCCGAGTCATGCATTGAAGTGCTGAATGCACTTGATGTGAAGGCATCTGAGGGAGAAGCCTCTGACAGCAGCAGTGATTTGTTTTTCACAGTTAGGTATCTCTTTATTCTTTGAATGGTAGAAATATGTCACCACAGAAGAAGGAAACATTTTTTAAGTAGGGAAAAAAAAAAAAATCTGACTGCATCTTTGTGTATGCTAAAAATGTCACTTTGGAAATGAATTCCCTTCCAGAATGAGGTAGTGACATGTCACCTCCTCGGTTTGATCCTCTGCCCTTTCATTGTGGCTTGTGATGGGAATGCAGCACTCTCAGTGGATATAGGCATTCATGGAAAGCCCTGAAGAATGGAGAGGGTGCACTAAAACTCATGGAAAATTATTCTGACACACCCATGTTTCAGAGCCTTTCATTTCTGAATATCCTGACTCCTCGCTTCACAAGTCTCCTTCAGCTCCATCACCTCTCTGTCGGCACCTTCTGCACGGCTGAGCAGCCCCTTGTTACACACAGTACCATTTAGGGTAGTGTCCCTAATGTTTCTATCAAGGTGAAGCTTCTTCCTTGGAGGTGTTTAATATGTTTCAGCTTCATCTGCATTTCTCATCTAGGAATCTAACGCTTCCACGGCTTGCTGTGAAACTGATCTGGTTTTCTTGTCTTTCCTTGTTTTACTTGTCATTCTGTAAAATACTCTATTTTTCTATTTTAGCAATCTTTCCTATAATGAAGTGTATTCTTCCAAATTCTTTTTCAGACTCCAACAAGATGTAGGTCAGTAGATTTCCAGGTAGGTAACAAACCTATATCTTTATTTCTGAACAACACTTGTGTGCCTGGCACAATCATCATGTCCCTGTTATCTCTAAAATTAGTAGTTTGTCCCATTTATCAGCAATCTTACTTCATCCAATCTGAGGCACGAGTTTCTTGAAGGAGTGCACAATGTTACTTTTTTTATGGACCACATTTGAATTCATAGCCTTGAAAATTCATCACTTCTCAAGATTTTGAGTTA
The DNA here is from genome assembly GCA_013399195.1 of Dicrurus megarhynchus. Classification (NCBI taxonomy): domain Eukaryota; kingdom Metazoa; phylum Chordata; class Aves; order Passeriformes; family Dicruridae; genus Dicrurus; species Dicrurus megarhynchus. The sequence goes on from VXAD01005395.1 coordinate 4,989, forward strand.
TCCTTCTCATAAAACAGTAACAGAAGGATAACCAGGGTAGGAGAAGCACAGAGAATTTCTTCTGCTTAGCCCTGACTTTGAAATCAGGGATGGGATACTAATCTCATTGCTCAACAAAAAGTGGAAGATCCCTGCCTTTGACTTTTAATACAGGAACAGTGAATAATCTGAAGTGTCAATATACACTCCTTCCTTTCAAGGCTACAGAAGATCGGGGCCAATTGGATTACAATGAGTACCAACTTGGTTTAGGATAATGCTTTAAGCACATACTGATAAGCAGGATAAATAGGACACTATTTCCATTGGGACACCAGCACAAGACATTTGCACAGAGTATAGGATATAGGCCAGAATACTGCACCATCCCCCTCAGTACCCAACACAATAGCCCTGCCTCCAAGCCTAACTCCTCAACTGGACTCTTGGAACTACAAGAACAGCCATCTTGAGTAAAAGGCATTTTATGTTCTTTTTTGGAGTTCTCCTGTACTTCAGGCTTACAAGAACCAAAGAGGTTTCATTTGAATTTGCCCCGGTAACTATTATGCAACGGAGGCTAAATATATGATTCTTGGAAGGTAAAGGCAAGGTCTCACTTTGATCAAAACCAGGATGTGTTTATTTTGATCTCTTAGAAATATTCTGAACTGAACTATTCACCTGTAAGGCATTTTTATCTCTGAGACTCATTACTCCAATAGGATTGATTTATATTCTGCATCCAAAAAAAGTGAAGGGCTGATTAGGCCTTAAGAACAGCAATTTAATCAATGGCCCAGTGAGTGAGCCCATGTGTGCAATTTCTGCACAATGAACTCAGTGCATCATTTCAAGTGAAAACCATCTAATTGGATTATTTACAACCAACATTTACAAATTAGATGGCTGCAACTGAACTATGTGAGTGATTTCTTCTTCAGTCCAAATTTTTCTTGTGTAAAGTGAAAGTTTTTAGAGGTTTTTTTGGGTTTTTTTTCCTGCAAAACAGATACTGGTCTCCAAATAGTTGTAATTAAGGATGTAAGCCATACACATACTGAGAATGATTTACAGCATATCAGCTTTGTTCTGAAGCAAAGGCAGAAAACAACAACATGTCAGTGAGAAATTAATTTCTTTAGAATAATTAATTATTAGGCCATGCATGCTAGTAACAGTGTAATAATTCATATAAGAAAATAGAATCATAGAATCACAGGATATCCTGAGTTGTAAAATACATCTATAAATTGTTACATGATACAGTAAAAAGCTGATTATAATAGAGTGCATCATAACAAGTGATTGGCCTCAAGAAGGGCCTCTTCAGCCCTCCACTACATTTGGATATGACACAGTGACTTTGGGTGTCCAGAACGTGACTTCAGGGGGTTTGACTAAATTATCTTCAAAAGGAACCTTTCAACTCTAAGTTCTGGTGATGATGTGACAAAACTACTGAGAATGTTGACGAGATGAGAAAAAGCATCCAGACATGACAGCTTCTGCGCTTTTCAGCCTAAGCTCCTTCCTCATACACACTACCCCTCTTCCCAACAGAAATGAACCTCCAAGATGTCTTTTCTAGACAGAAAGTATAAAAAAAAAAAAAAAAAAAAAAAAAAAGAAAAATGTGGCCCATAACCATTTGCAAGATCAAGGCCCTGCTTGCAGAGAAATTAAGAAATGTACACACAGGAGATATTTTGTATCAGCTTCTCACTTTCTATTATAAAATGAACAGTCAGTAGGAGGAAATGCTTCTGAAGATTATTGCTCCCTAACTTTGAAAAACAAGACCATCCAACAGTCAGGGCAATTGTAAACACTAACACATAATTCACCGAGTTTTGCACATCTGGACAAAGTTGGTTACCAAGAATCAGTTTAATCTAGAGCAACATAATCTAGACCAAACCTAACTGTTTCTGTACCCATACAAAATGGAAACTCCGAACAATTTGGCTTCATTTGTTGTTTGCTTTAGGGTTTTTAATTCTGTATTTCTACAGACCTTCCTCTCAAAATCAGCTTCTGGAAAAAAAAGAAGACCAGAATTCAGCAAAACAAAAGGAGGAGAAATACAAACAGAGGGTTGTTTTTAAATCACCAGGAGGAGGAAGGCAACTAGAAGCTAAATATTTTTTCTATTGTTCAGAATAAGACCAGCTTTCCAGGTGCTGGGAGCTTGCTGCAATAAATATGATCTAAGTATGCAGAAAGACAGGTTGACTTAATTCACATCATATTCAAGTACATTAAGTGCTTAAGCACTGCATAGCTCTAAGAGCTTCCTCACTTCAAAAGCATTGTAAACTTTCCCTATAAAGGAGCCAGGATGTGTGTTACTCTTAAAATCCCCCCTTTGAATTCATTTCTTTGGCAGATAGGACTTGGCCAGAGTGAACCTGAGCGTGAGAGTTTTAATGTATTAATACATGAAAAGAAATTTCAAGTGAAAAAGAAAAACTATTTCTTCAAAGGAAAAGAAAATTATGGCCAGAAAAATATTTTAGAAATGCAAATGGAAACTTGGCATTTTATGTTTCCACATGCTTCCTGCAGCTGGGGTAAATTCCAGCAAGTTGTCCTGGATTCTTGAAGAACGAAAAGTAAAAAAAAATCCTAAGTCAAATTAAGCAGGAGCAAAATATTCCTGTGCTGAAGGTTTAGAGAAAAATTTCAGAAGCATCATAAAGCCTGCAGCAGTATGAATTAATTGTGAAAATGGCAAAATATAAAAAAAATCAGCATAGATCCTGAAAAAGACAGAAAACATCTGAAATTTCCTTTACTGAGACTCCTTTCAAAGCTATCAAAAAAAGATGAGAGTCATTTTCGATATTCCGATATTAGATAGGTTGATCTGGAGACATTTTGTTCTTTATTTCAAATGCTTTTAACACAGTTGAAACAAAAAGTGAGAGAAGATTCAGTAACCCAGAAATTTCATCTTTTGCTGCTGGCAGACTCTAATTTCCTTTAGTACTTGAAAGTTTTGCACCCGAAAATAGACGTTAGATGAGAAAGCATTATATGTGTCAATATACTGACACAAGTCACATGTACCCTTCATGAATTCAAAGGGAGTTACTTGTTAAAAAACCAAAATAACTGCAGAGCTCTTCAGAACATGTCTTCCAAAGGTACAGATGTAGCTACTGTTCTTCTAAAACAAATTTTATAATCCTGGGACCAAGTCAAGCAGGGGGAAGGTTTTAGACTAAGCAAAGTGACCAATGGTTTATATTTGTTAGGATTTTAATATCACATCAAATTCAAAATTTTCAATTAATTTGCCTGATTTTCCGATATATTTTCATCCATAAGACTGTATTTAATGAAATTCTTTTTCATGATTTTCCAATTCCTTTCACCATTCCTACTTCTACATATTCACCCTCAAAGGCTTTTGGTGCATGCTATAAGTGCACAAATCTACTGATTTTTTTCTTAATCCAGATTAGGCGAATGAGAAATGCTCTGCTGAAAGAGCTTCTCTAGAGGCCAAAATCTATCAAGATTACTCCCAACATATATTTCATGCAACTCTTTCATTGCTCACTAGCTTAAGCCTTCAATTTGTCAAGCTTCACCAACAGCAAGAGAACCTTTCTTTTAACCCTGTTTTTATACTTTCGATACTTTATTTTCATATTTTTGAAATCAAAAATATTGAAATGGTTACAACAGACCCAAGATTTAGTGTAGATAACATGGTTGTATAAAAGGTAAGATGCTTAAGTTTAGATGAGTTAAGTGGGAATTTTAGAGTGAACCAATAAATTCCTGAAAACTTCCCCTTTAGGGCAAACCACCAAATTTCTTATTATTTTTGAAGACTTTGGCCAAACAGTAGAGAATATTTAGCATTTATTCAGTTACTATATCACGCGATGGAAATTGCCATATTCCAAAGTTATTCCTGGCAAGTTACTCTGAGTCTCTATCCTTTCCAGCCTAGCACTCTATAACTTGATAAGCTTTAGCACTTGTTCTCCCAACTCAACATCCTAATTCCACCTTCACCTGTTGTAAGCTCAGTACCTCACATGGAGGCCAAGGTTTCCCAACAGCACATCCAATCAATTGCAGGTAAACAGAGGACAGGGCTGACCAGTGCATGAAATAACTGAGCACTGAAAAGGTCAAAGCAGACTGATTTACAGTACTGTCATGTTGTACAGGATGCATGAGGCATTTCAGTGCTCATTTCACATTCTACAGTGACAATGTTTGTAATGAATAGGAAATGACATTTTATGAATTCAGTCTTGTGATGATAATTGTAATGAGACTAGTGAATGGTACAACAAATCTAATCCATCTTCATGACAATTTAAAAACTGTAATCTGATTGCCATCCTGGCATATTTTTCAGACACTTTCTAGAAGAAAACTAAATATGATTAAGAGCCAAAAATAATATTGTCTTTCCTGGATATGTTATACCCATATTCTTAGAAAGGTGCGTGAGCTGTGTAAAACTTACACGGAAAAAACCCTTCCTTTAATTACATGGAAACTTTGATTTTCCTTTTATTTCATCATAGTATGTTATAACTTTATTAAAAGAACCTTAAAGGTCATCAACTCTAAATCATGCATTAACAGAGGATAAAGAAAAGAATTGAAAAACCTTGAGTTATTCCAATAATAATCAGATGTTCTGTATGTAAGATAATAGGACATAGAGATGCATTGCATTTAATAAACCTAAGTGTTCAGGAAAATCAAAATCTATATAACACTTAGTTACCTTGCAGATTTCAGAACCTTTTTCTTGGCAGGGGGAAAACAATCTTTCAATGAAAGATACAGCAGTGCACTCACTGAAACTTCAAAAGCAGTACTTTCTGTCCCCACAGTTTTACTGGAAACAGGAACATAATATTTGCTTATCCCAAGCTATTAAAAATGTAAGCCCTCCCTCTCCCAAGCACCCTACCATCTGATTTCAATGCTCAGAATTAAATATTGGCTCCACAGCAGGCCCTTACAAAAATGCGACTGTGACCCCGCTGGGACCAGGATATCAGCATTGCTTGCTCATGGCTTCTGTCACCCCCTCTGTCTACAGATGATGACACTCACACAACAAAGCTGATCTAAACTACCCCAAACCACCCCCAAAAATCTGAATTTAAGTGTCTAAGGAATGCTTCTCTGAGATATCCTACCTCTCATTCCCCATAACACCAACGTTATTTTCTGTTTTAATTCTATTGTTTTCTTAATGTCTGGGTAATTGAATCAAGTGTGGGTTATAGCATTGCTCCTAACCCAGGCTTGAAATCACATAGAGGAGGGCTCATTTAATGGATCATTGCTTGCTAACTTTATATAGCATTGCTTGGATTGCAAACCAGTTGTGTATCTTGTTACACAGCCGATGGTCTTGTAACCATGCTGCTGTATCAACTGAAATTTATGGTTCTACTTAAGATTTACTTTGGGAGTGATTTATTTTGTTTTCAAGAGTAATTTGTATTCTAAGAGAGCCTGTTCTAGTAAAAGCTGAAATCATTCTCCAAGAGGTTTACATAAGCAAAAATAAAAATTGTAATGACAGTCTGTAATTTTCATGGATGAACTTTTAATAGAAGTGCTCTGGTAAACAGCGACAATTTGTGTTCACTTGTAGAATTAAATCACTTGATACGTTGATTGTATTGAATTAGTCACCTGTATAAGTCATGGGTGTTGACTATTGAATTTTTTTAAAAGGTCTTTATTGATTTTTAAGGAGAAAATGTATTTAAAAGGTGGCCCACTGTTGTAATTCTGCTCATTATAAGGTGCTAAATAGCTGAAGGGGACTAAAAGAGTATTTGGGAAAAGAGAATCTATTTTTAACTAATTAGCTTTGAATCATTTGTCTAGCTAATCCATGTTCTCAATCTATGGCAGTGTTTGGGAGGTAATTGAAAACCAGTCTTCTAACAAATGTGTTGACTGCCCTAACCAGAAGAGATTCCAGTGCTCATGGAAGAGAACAGAAGCAGATGCAGATGGGTACTGCAGGATACAACCGGTGATTTGTTTTTCACAGTTAGGTATCTCTTTATTCTTTGAATGGTAGAAATATGTCACCACAGAAGAAGGAAACATTTTTTAAGTAGGAAAAAAAAAAAATCTGACTGCATCTTTGTGTATGCTAAAACTGTCACTTTGGAAATGAATTCCCTTCCAGAATGAGGTAGTGACATGTCACCTCCTCGGTTTGATCCTCTGCCCTTTCATTGTGGCTTGTGATGGGAATGCAGCACTCTCAGTGGATATAGGCATTCATGGAAAGCCCTGAAGAATGGAGAGGGTGCACTAAAACTCATGGAAAATTATTCTGACACACCCATGTTTCAGAGCCTTTCATTTCTGAATATCCTGATTCCTCGCTTCACAAGTCTCCTTCAGCTCCATCACCTCTCTGTCGGCACCTTCTGCACGGCTGAGGTCCCTGAGATGCCCTGAGTGTCTGCACACCACACTTGGTGCTCACACTGCACATCAGACAGCAGGCTCTTAAAATCACAACTCACTGACAGCAAGGCCACAGCGATTAAACACCTTGAACTGAAAATCTACACCTAGTCAATAGGGGAACAAACAACCCGCCCAAAATATATGTTCTAATTTGAATTAATATTTATCTTGTTCAGTGTTAGTAATTTGAAGATTTCTGCAATGATCAAAGTATTACTGGAGTTTCAACACTTAAATGCCTTCTTTAGTTTGCCTATAAAATTAAGCTGCATAAGAACAAGCAAACAAGATTCCTGGTTTGGGGGGGGCGGTGTTTGGGTTTTTTGTTTGGTTTGGGTTTGTTTTTTAAATTTAAAAACTAGTCAATATTGCAGTCCTGGAAGAGGTTGAATAATGTATGGCTCTTTGAAACAGCGTGGTACAGAGAACATCTTAAGATGCACTAACTAGCACTGAACAGATGTTGTAAGCAAACAGGCAACATAAAGCCTTTTATCAAGGTAAAGCAACTAAATCGACAACGTTCAGAAAGAGAAAAGTTACTTAGCAGAGAGCCAAGAATTGGATAGAGATTTAGAAAACTATCATGCTCTGACAACCTTCACTTGGGTCAAAACAGAAAGAAAGACAAAGCTAAGGAGATGAGCTAAACCTACCTGCAAACAAGACTCTGAAAGAACCCAGCATATTTCAAATTTTACAGTACCAAACTACGTTTTTTTGATGCCTGAACTCTTCCTCTGTCATTCCTTTGTTCTTTGGAAGTCCTTTAAAATTTCTTGTTATAGTACATGTGCCCATCTTCTAAGAATCTCGTGAGTTAATTGGTTTTTAGCATGAGTTTTAATACCATATCAAATCTGCTTGGAACCTGGGACTGTTGTAAATTGCAATGTGCAGTTTCTGGAGGACTGTGCAATTTCTATAGTCACATCTCACTTCCTCTTAGACCTGTGTTATCTGAAACCTTGTCTTGATGAATCCACCAAGTTTGCTGTGTTTCTGAAAACCCACAGCTGAGGAATGGTTTGTTTTCAGCCTCAGGGGATACAGTCTGCAAAAAACTGTAACATCCAAATGCACTGAATCCACCTCACATAGAAAAATCTCTATCTCGCTCTGCATTCCTTGTTCCATTGTGATGCAGTGTGTGCAGTTAGTCTCGCTATGCTTTAAAAAGAGGCAGGAACATAACAGCAATTAGTTTTGGAGCTTCCCGTCTAGTAATTGTTGTTGGAATCTCCACAAAAACTGCTGTGCAATTTCCTGATTAGAAGCGCTTTATAAAAGATTCTAATTGTTGTTTTCTCCCACAAAGAAAAAGAAAACTGAGTAGATACACTTTTAATTATCTGCTAAGATAAAGCAAATGTTTTTGAGAAAGAGTACAAAATCAACTCTCCACTAACATGAGAAGACAAAAAAATGAACAAGTAGCATTTACTTAATTTTATTTGTACTTCTATACATCCTGCAGACTAGTCAGTCGTATTTTAAGTAACCTCACTGAGCTTAAATATACAGTGCCTGTAAATAATTCCCTAAGTGCAACAAGCCCATTAAAATACAGCTGTACAACAGTAAACAAGACAATGTAAACACTCCAAGACTTTGGTTCTATCTACAATTCTCCATTGCAGTTTCCATCCCAATTTTCAAATAGGAAAACTTTGATGTTTACAGATCCCTTATTTTTATCTGCTGTTCTGCTAGTTCTCCAGAGCTATAGATTTCTATGGAACTATACATTTATTACACCACTGAACTAAACAGAAGTCGAGACCACAAAGAAAGGAGTAGCTGAAATGCTTTTTGTCTCCTTCCTGTAGCTTTCCCCCAGATAAATACTTGTCTTCCTCATCCTTTGAAAGATGCTGATGCTTGGAAAATTAGCTCCTATAATCTAAGCCCCTATGAACAAGATTGAAAAATCTGCACTGGTCGTGATCTATTTTGATCAAGCTCCACTGAAGTTAATGGAATTATGCTTGTTAGGGTATTTCAATGAAAAATGTTTCACCAGATATCCTGAAAGCAAAACTACTTTTGTGCAAGGTATTAGTGTTGATATATTTAGCCAATCTATTTTTCTTGGCGTGAAGTGACTAGTATTACATTATTCTGTGTATTCCTCAGGGATGCAAAAGTTTTTTCCTTTTAAGCCCTAAGGGATCCATTCATGTACAAAAAGTAAGCAGCAATGGGGATTTAAATTTAAGTCTAAAGTAACTGGGTTGTGAGCACAGCCTGCCAAGCAGAGGCTGTAGGGAGCCTCTCTCCTTTGGGCATGCTCCTGCCACAATTCTGGTTTTCCCCTGGGAGTTATTTCTACTCCAACATCTGCAAGGATACAGCAAGGCAGGAGAATGCTGCAGTACTTCTGAAGACCAAATATTCTGTGAAATTCTTCCAGTTAAAAGTTCTCTCAAGTTCTCTCTTTGGGAGAATAAAATAAGACATTTTAGTGTCTTAGGAACTTTCAAGGCAGGGCTACACCGTTCTTGTTCCATGTTCAAGTTCATATGAATAATCTCCTTTTCTTTCTGTCTCTTTGGTGAAATTGCTCATAGTAAGAGCTTCAGTTTTCAGTTGAAGTTTGGGGTTTGTATTTTTTTAAATTTTGTTTGTTTGGGGGGGTTGTTAATTATTTAATTATTATTTGTTTGGTTGCTTTATTCTCTGTTTTGTTTGTCTGTTTTATTCAGACAAGACTGTCAGTCATATCATTAGCCCTGTAATTCTGGAGCCACTTGAATAATAAGAGCTTGTATTGTTTTGTCATTTTTATTGAACAGGATCTCTCAGCACGCAGTAGGCAGATTAATGTCACTGGCCATCACTTAGCTACTCGTGCCCTCTTTGATTCATTCCCCAAAGTTGTAGAATTGATATTAACTTTTAAGAACTGGACAGTAAGATAAATGATTTTGGTTTTGTTTTACCTTGAAATAAGAAAAAGGTCAGAAATAATTTATCTTGGCATGACAGAACCTGACCAGGCAAACAGAACTTCCTGACAATTTGCTTAGGGAAAGCACTCATTGTTGCCTCCACCTGAAACACCTGGATGTTGAACCTTGGAGCCCTCTCCCCAGCTCTGCTTCTTTTTAAATTCTCTTTGGTGTGCACTGATTTAAAGGAAGTAAAAGGTGATTGAGCACAATACTATTTTTTGACAGAGGCAGAGATATTAGCTATTTCCCTCTGGTTCAGTCTTATCCTTTGCAGTGTGGAGAGGACTCAGATCTGCTCTGATGTTCGGACTTATTGGACAAATTAAAAAGCAACCCTAAGAGCTCTCTCAATAAAAACTGCAGGCCTGTGTTGTGCCATGCTCCACCACAACACCCTGTGCACTGCAGGAACACACTCTCCAGATCTCCTAACCTGTGTTCAAATATGACAGTCCATCTACTTCCTTTTGGATTTTTTTTTCTTTTGCTTTTCCATAAAAATTTGCCTGAAAATTGTTACGAATGAATCTGGTTTTGCGAGAAGAGTCACAATACACTCCCCACTTTTTAATGATTTCAATTATTTACTACACAATAGTAGAACTGGGGGAAAACCTGGCAGCCTGTCACAGACAATGCTAGCAAAGTTGTTTAAATCATCTCTAGGCATGTTCTAATTTAGCTCATTATTAATTTCCTGCCAGGAAATCACTGCCCTAAACCTCTCTAATTCAGACATAAGTCATTCTAAACTCTCACACAGACAGCTGACTGAACCCAAGACTTTTGTCTCATTACAAAGCCCAGACACTTTCAGGCAGAAGATTGTTCTAGGCATTTAATATTTTGAAACAAAATGTACTGTATAATTAATTGAGTATGAAATGCATTGTTCATCACAGAATTAGTTTATCTTTTCAAGAGTTTTCTGGCTGTATGCAATCAATCATTCACATTTCACAAACTGCTGTAGGTTTATGAATTTTCACTTTTGATACAATTGAGTTCTAACTGTGTTGCAAAATGAATACAAAATGTTATCTGGAGGCAAACTGAGTGAAACCCCTCTTGTTCTATCCAGTAAAATAGAATGTTAGGTCATTAATCACCTTCTTCTTCATCACTTCTCATTTTTTCCAGCGAATGGTTTGTATTCCAGCCATGTGGGGGATACTAGCAGAGAACAAATAAATCTGAACTGACAAAGCAGGAAATATTTCCTAATTATTTAGACTGCTGAAGAGAGCTAGAAAGCAGAGACAAAGAAAACCCACAAAAAGATTGCTTTGTGATCATTTTGTTTGCTGGGCATGAGATGAGCCTGTTACGTTACCTAAGGTTATCAACTTTCCTCAAAAGACGAGGAAATGGAGACAGGGTTGCCACCAAGGAGGAGGCACCTGAGTGCCCACTCATTGCACCTCGGAGGGGTCAGCCTCAGCTTGAAAGTGGCAGGGTGTCTGCTTTGACCTTCTTTGAAATAGAAAGAAATTTTGTCAAATTCTCACCCATTTTCTGCTTTCTTGTCTTGGCCAAACGATAGACTGAGAAAATCCTGCTTTATGACATTGCTCTGTTTTACCCCTCTTCATGAATTAATATTAAAATAACTGAGCAGAGCTAGAATTGGGTTATGCTTTCCAGCCTTCAGCCTGTTCTACCAGACCATATAGATGTATGGGGAATTTAGACACCTTTTTCCCCCCTTCCCTAATACCCCTTTCATGTTAAAATTGAAACCTGTGTCCCCTCATCAATACCAAAAGGGCAAATGATACCCAAAACTTGAACAGCAGTCTCCTTATGAAGACTGTATTCCTGTACCAGCACTTGATATTACACATGTATTAAAAAACACCATGTATGACTACAGTATGAAATTGTCTCTGCTGTTACTTTGCACAAGAAATACTGAAGAACTTTCTTTAACCAGGACTTACATGCCCTAGAGAAACAGTGTGCTCTTCTTTCAGACAGAGCCTTTGTAACAAAAGGAGTGACGGCTGTAGGAAAAATGCCTGCAGAATAAATAACATTTTATACTCCACTAGGTGCTATAATAACACCCTATAGTCTTTCAGGAGATCTTGCTGGTGGATTTGTGCTGTTTTGATGATAGCTGTCGATTCACAGGTCCTCAGACCAATTGACAATAGGGCCCCTACTGTGTTATATAAAACATGCACTTTAGCTTTAAAAGCTCAAACCTTTAATCAAATTTGAAATGCCAGAGTAGAAATTTCAAATCACTGTCAGTATAACTTCACTCACATCTTCAAGCTTGGCAGTCTCAGAAATACTTTCTGAACTATACGGTAGCAAATGGAATTTGCTTAAACACATTGGTGAGAATTTTTAATAAGGAACAATTTGTTTCGCTTTATTTCTCTGTTCACATGGAGAGCAGTATGTCAAGCGATGTTTTCACTGGTTTTGCTTTTTTCAGTTAAAGCCTTAAACCATCTTAATCTTCACCATTCTGGTTTTCAATGACAAGATGGCTTTTTCCTAGGATTGTTTAAATGAAATAGACTGACTGATAAAATAATTCTAAGAAATCCTGAAAACTGCTATCTGACATTCAGCTTTTGAGTTACTCATGACTAACACTGTATTGTACCACAACATCTTTAATGGCCAATCTCTAACACTTATCCCTAACAAATAAATGCAAAACATATTTCATCAACAAAAAACCCAGATCTCCAAATTTGGCATTTCTTCTTCTCATTCAGGACCCAAACCCCATAAGATAATTAAGGTTCCTATCATCATTATCATTCAAAGAAGACTCCAACAAGGATTGAGCCAATGGACATTGTTGTTTAGAGGTCATTGTCTTTGTACTGATGCTGCAGTATCCCTCTGCCAGAGGGGAGGACCTCATGCATATGGCAATAAATTCTCCTGCAAGTGTCACCAGTTTCTGAGTAACGGCCACAAAATCATTATCCTGAAAATCTGATGTAACCACCATGGCCACAGACATGGAATAACTAGGTTGTGTACCAGCCTGATTTCAGGAACGGCCCCACATCTTTATCAAGCTTCTTTTCTTTTCTTTAGCATTCCAGCTCCCATGATGAAATCAGGAACCTCTGAGAGACTTAATGAGATCAGCTAAAGGGAGCAACAACCAGTTCAGGTGCAATTGCCTTTCTCAGAGGCTTCCTGTTGAAATCTGTATAGTCATTCATCTGTATTCCTTAATGTGCACGGGATAAGTGACTCAACCCATTCTTTACATCCAACCAAAAGAGTAAACTCCCAAGCCGAAACTCCTAGCTAGGGTCCGCACTAGATTTCTGCAGTCAGGATAGGGTGTTATATTACAGCTGCCAGAGTCCAGCTACAGTGACTCCTCTGAAATATAGTTTTAAGCAAAAACTTAAATCCACTGCTCACCTAAAGTACAAACCTCTCATAACAGCATTATATAACAAACATAAACCTCTCAGTGCACCAATGCAATTCACAGGTGGTACTAAATTAAAACTTCTAAACACCACAAGAGTAGAGACAACGCATAGCCTACCCAAGATTAAAATTTTCAGAAAATAATCAAAGGAAGAACATTAAAGAATGCACACAAACCATAAGAGGAAAGCAACTGAAAGATGAAAATTCGAGATGTGATATTGAAAGATAGAAAGGAATAATATACACAGACATGAATTAATACATAGCCAGGAAAAAACCAAAAGGTACTTTATGTACCTTTTAAGGTGCAAAAGAGACAGAACAAGGATATGGAAATGCCATGGTAAAATCCTGTTTTCCAAAGCTACAAAATAGAGTTTCAAAAAAAATGTGTTTACATAAAAGAACAGTGAAAGAACCACAGCATGCAATTCACCAAAAAAGACTAAACAAAGCAATTACCAAGTAAAAGCATGGCAACAACCCACAAAAAAGTCAAAGAAGGCTAATGCAAGGAATAATAATTATTTACTATGTTACATGAAACTTAATGAAATAAAACCAGAATAGTGAAGGCTGAATTTTAGGAAGCAACTCTGAAAGTGCGTTTACTAGAATGCTTAACAATGCTGCAAAGGGCACATTGAAATCAGCCCATCAACTGGGACTTAAATATGAAATATACACGTGTCAGTGGCTTTTCCAGTACATTACTGAATCTATTTTGAAAACTGAATGCAACTATCTGGTGAACAAGTGAATCTATATCCCCATTTAATGAATTTTATCCTTAAGTGAATAGTCAAAAATCAATTATTTCTGAACGATTTGTAGGTAAAGATAATGAATATGCATGCAAATATATAGTGGCAAATACTCTGATGAATATGCAAAACACAAGAAGTGTTCACAAGTATTTCCTGAAAGTTTTCATTAGGTACTCATCCAATCAAAGAGCAGAACTATCACTTAGTTATGTTCACAAAACAAATCCCAGACTGCAAACCATGATCACAGTATGGAATCATCCCTGCACTCCTTCTGTAGGCTAAAATGAAATAATTCAAAGAAAGGTAACACCAGATTAAGATTCACTTACAGATAACTGTGGAATTTGATGGATTGATGATTTAAAAAAATTTGGGTTTTTTGTTTTTTGGGGTTTTTTTCTTTTTTTTTTACTGGCAAAAATACCCCTCCTTTTTTTTCTGTCAAAGCCCCTTAGTATTTCCTGAGCCTGACTACCTGAGGGCCCTCAGCAGAAAGCCATGCACTGGCTCCAGCTCGGCTCACACAGACAGGTGTTGCCTGGCATTTCTGAGCCCAGAAAACCTTGGCCCAAAGTTCTTCTCCAGCAGCACTCGGGAGACAGCACGTATGCAGAGGCTTAGCAAGGTCCTGCTCTGGCTGCCTCTCCAGTAAATTTGAGACAGATTATGTCACTTGGTCTGTTATTGAAGAGCACAATCAACTTAAAACTTTTATTTCAGGGGACAAACTAATAAATCACAGTAGCTTCAGATGACCATTAAGCTTGTCAAGATTTCCTTTCCGACTTACATTTCTTGTGACTTGACTCCACACAGGAATTTTAATGATGGCCACGTAATGTAATGCCAGGCTGACCTTTCCAGTCAGGAGAGGCTCACCAGTAAACATTGTGATGACCTAACCTCTAAAGAGGACGCTGGAAAGAAAAGGAATACAGCTCAGGCCAGGTGATGGGTGCTGTGGAACAGGATCCAGGCAGTGCTGTGTGCACTGCCCATGCTGGGGATCTGACTGAAAGCTGGCGCTGTGGTTTATTGCCATTTTCCATAAAATCACATCGCTTACACGTGCTTCATCCTGACTTGGGTTCAGAGGGCTGGCAGAGGAGCACTGAGATAACCTTTGAATGAGCAACACAACCATCAGGAAAAGAGTGATAAATGGAGCTCTTATAATTGCTAGTTTCATGGTGTATAAGATATGAAACACGAGATTAGAAGTGTAACAGCAAGCTTTATGTAAACAATAGCATTGGTAAGAATAACAAACTCACAAAACCTTTAAAAAACTAGACCGCCTCCCTGGGACTTTGGTGGAACAGTTCCACAGAAGGTGGACTTACACTTCAGCTCCCAAGCCATTGTGGCACAGTGAGCTGCAGCAGTGGGAAAGAAAGAAGGCCAGGCCAGCCCCTCCTCGGCAGCTCCTGGGGGTCCTCTGCCTATTCCTGGCCATGTCAGGGAGGAGCAGTGCCAGGCAGCCTCTCTCCAAAGCAGAGAATGTACTGGGACTCAGGGCGGGCCACATCCTGGTAAAATACATCCACTAGTTGTGTTCCAGGAAATGCTAAATTGGCCATTTGTCAGAGACTTCTTGTCTGAATAGGTAAATTGCCCTGAAATTCACTGTATGACAGTGATGAGTGAGGAAAAGAATACCATGTTCTTTCTGAGGAGGGATTTAAGGTCAGTCCTGGTACACTGCATTCAGTGATATTTGCTAGTAAGTCTTATAAAGTGAGAGCAAAACTAAAGTCATAGAACATCTGAAGCCATCCAGCACCATGCAAGGTCTGATTTGCTCCTTCCATCCCTCCTTCCACACCCTGGCCCAGGAAAGGCAGCACACAGCCATGAACATCATCAAATGGAACAGGGACAGAGAAAACTAATTTTCCTCATGAACCCCAGGCCTTCCTGTGGCTTCTGTGAAACAGGAATAAATCAGTGATGTTGTTTTCACTCTTACATAGAAAAATAATTATCTTAATGAATATTGTAGTTGTGCTGTGCATTTATATTATAACTATCTTTTACTATCACTTAATGATCTTTCTGTTGTCTTAAAAACCCCTGGTGATTGAGTTTGGGTTTGTCTGTTTTTGTTTCCATTTACACAGTACTGAAGCAGTTGCCAAGCAGAACATAATAAATCGAAATTCTGACATAATAAATAGATAATGTATTGTAATTGCATTATTTGTAGACTGTCTCAGCAGAAATTTGCATAACACTCAGAAAGATTGCTGCAAATATCAAAAATAAGCAACAGAGCTAATTAAGGGGTTTGTTTACATGTATCTTCCTGAAAACATGGTAAAAAAGGAATTAAAAGTATACTCTCTCAGTTTTCTGGGGAGATTGCTCCAAGGTTAAAGAATTGATGACTCTCATAACTACTCTTTTTCATCAAACCAGAATTTAAACCTCCATCACTAGCACGAAAAGGATAATAACCCAATTCCAGAAGCAAGGACTGAAACTTATTGTAGTGGATAGACATGAATCAACAGATCAATAGACATCTGTGTTCATGCAGATAATCACTGAATTAAAACAGGGAAGTCTATTCAGTTGTCATCCTGGCACATACCGAAGAGGGATTGGTCTTTGTGCCTTCCAATGCTTGTGCTCTGTAACCTAAAGTGTGATTACTGATACCACTTTTTCTTGTCTGGATGTCTGGCTTCAAAGATCAACATTGTAATGAATGTGCAGGAATAATTAGACCTGAGAAAGGCCTGAAGATATCACTATAACACTTTCAGGTCTTTAAAGAAAACAAAATATTGAATCTAGTTTGGTTTAGTCTTTTAAAAACAGAATGAAATACAATGAAACAAAGTAAAAATGTTAGTGATGCTGTGATTAGTCATAAACCTTGGCCCAGATCACGAGATTTCTGAAAGAAAGTAAAAGTATTCTGGTGATTTGGAGATTGTCTTTGAGCTCAGTTGTTGGGAAATAATACATAACTCCTAATCAAAGCAGCATAAATGATCACACTGATGTCTGATTTGGTTGGTTCTTCAGACTTTCAGAGAGAATTAAAGTGTAGACACATACTTTAAAAAAGAATCACTGACTTAAAGATGTTTCTTTTTTATGCATTATAGAGCTGGTTTCTGTCTGCAGCTCTGGGCATTTACCTGGAGACTTTTTGCAGGAGAGAGCCCAGCTGCACACTGGGCTCTTAGCTGGAGAAAACTGAGATACTTAACCTGCCTTATCCTGACCCCTGTGCCTGAGGGGATCACACAAACAGCCCTGACTGGGCCTAAACAGTGCTTAGAGTGACATTATTTGCAACTTGGGCCGTGGTGTTCTGTGACTGATTGTATTTTCCTCCGCAAAGAAGTACTCCATGCCAGGACATTAAAATTACTTGCGTCAGTTGTACAAATGGATTGCAACTCTGGTAACAAAAGGATCTTAACCTGCCACTATTGCTGTAATTTATATAAATCTTTTAAAAAGCAATCTGTGGGGCTGGAGAAGCTGTTTCAGTGACATGGCAACGTGTGCATCACGGTCTTATTCCACGTCAGTTAGGTTGATGTGTCTTTCCTGTTCTCTCATGGGCCATACTGAGCTGGAGGTAAGTAGTATTATTATAAATTTTAACTGTCTTATTCTATTTGATATAAACTTTTGTTTACGTATAAGGAAAGTACTAAATGGGACTAAGTGAAGGTTATAGTAACTTTCTATATGAAATACTTCCTTTTTAAAGGTCTTGAGAAGAATAAACAGCTGAAGTGAGGGCCTGGTCCATAAGAAGCAGCAGAGTGAGGTACCTCAGAGACATCAGGATGCCACCCTTGCCCTCCTGCTGCCTCCACAGGGGAATGCAGATCTCTCCTGTGAACCTTCAAATAGCTGATGCACTGCTTTATGCATGTTAGAACAGCACTCTAAACATACCTTTTGAAAACTCCATCCAATCCAAGTCTCTTTTCTAATAATTCAAACAAAACCACAAATATTTTAGAATCTGCGTGTTCAGTTTTGGTCCTCTCACTTCAAGAAAGTCTTCGAGGTGCTGAAGGGTGTCCAAAGAAGTGAAACAAAGTTGGTGAAGGGTCTGGAGCACAAGTCTGATGAGGAGGGGCTCAGGGAGATGGGGGTGTTTAGCCTGGAGAAATGGGGACTCAGGGGAGACCTTATCACCCTCTACAACTCCCTGAAATGAGGCTGTAGCCAGGTGGGGGTCTTTCTCATTTCCCAAGTAACAAGTGATGGGATGAGAGGAAATGGCCTCAAGTTGTGCCAGGGGAGGTTTAGTTGGATATTAGGAAAAAATTTCTTCAGTGAAAGGATGGTGAAGCCTTAGAAGGACTGCCCAGGGCAGTTGTGGAGTCACCATCCCTGGGGGTAAATGTGTAAATGTGGCACCTGGGGACGTGGTTTAGAGGTGGCTTTGGCAGTGCTGGGTAAATGGTTGGACTTGATGACCTTAAAGGTCTTTTCCAAACTAAACAGTTCTATGATTCTGTGATTCTATGATTCTATCTCTCATCAAAATTCAGTATGGTCTCTAGAGGGGAAAATGGTGTTAAATAGGATTAAAAGTTAATGAAATATTTGATGACAATATTTTACCATAGCAACAGAAAGTTAGATCTGAGCATTGTAAAAATATTAATATCACTCTCCTCATCTCAATCACTAAAGGACTTGGGGAAAGTGTGTGGAGGGGGAAGAATCTCATTTTTATGGTTCTAAAATTCAAATGTGAAAGAGGAAGAGAGATTAGGTTATAAAAATAAGGTGCTGCTAACTTGCCTAATGGCCTGTAATCTGCTGGAAGTACAGCTGCACTGGGCTTTTAAACAGGTGCTCTGATTATAGAGCATAACAAACATGTTAGGCTTTGTAGTGCATTTAATATCTTATAAACAGCCAGGCTAATTTAGGCAAGGCTAATGGGTTAGCTCAAATGGTACTGGTGTAAAAGGTGTGCGATTATATCTGTGTACATTAAAGCGACAATTTCGGTGCTCGGAGCTCCCCGCCCTGCACGTCTCAGAGCAGAGGCTGCAGCAAGTTCCCACTCAGTGCAACAGGGAGATCCAGCTGGTCCTACTTTATTGGAATCCTGGGTTCAGGTAATTTCAATCTTTCAGTGCTGACAGGCAATGAACTTCAAAAGCACACTACATTTGACCTGGGGCCTTGGGAAAGGCTTCCCGAATTACGGGATAGCACTCAGATTGTTGCTGTGTAATTAAAGTCATGTCACTGGGTGGAATATGTAGAAATGTAGGAAATTAGGTTTATGGGATTTAGTAACAAGATGGAGGATTTTGGGTGTGGGATTTCACGTCTTCTTTCTTCCTCCTTCTTCACAAATCTGGGTTTTCTGGTATTGGGTCAAAAAACCTGCAGTGTGGATCATGAATAGTTATTTATTGGGTAATAAGTAAAAATAAATTACTTGGCAGTCCATAATTGGATAGATTGGACTTTAAATGGCCTTGGAAGTTAGAACTCAGGGCCATTTTCCACCTTGTTAACTAAGAAGCACATCCTATGCAGCTGTACCATAGATAAGAAAATAATAAACATCAAATTAGAACAACTCAGCATCTTCTGCCTTTTAATGCAAACTCTGAGTAAAAGAACTCGCAAACCAGAGGCAACACGAAATGAGAGAAACCAACACTAATCTGATCTCTGGGTTTACTTTGTGATCCTGTGGCTGTGTAATCCGTTGTAACAGGAAAGAAGTTGAAAATAAGCTGGGTGTCTTGAGAGAGTCTGCTGTCATTTATATTCGCCCCCTCTTCAGAAATCCGTGACTGTGTTTTGTCCAAGTGCGAACCAAGCAAGTGTGATACTTGGACTGCCCCTGTGCTTTGTGTTTGCTGAGGTTCACTTTATCAGGACACTGCAAGCCTCTGCTAACTTGAGACTAAGTGGTTTATACTTCCAAACAAGAAATAAAAATCTAAGAAAGTGAATGAAGACTAATTCCACTGTGATGTAGATGAATTTCAACATGTTAGGACTAATGGAGGGAACCAATCAGGGTTTTTTTGTGTGTGTGAAAAAAAACAGAATCAAGAACTCAGTGCAATATCCCCAGAAGCAGTGGTCTTGTGTGGCAGGTCCTTGGGTTGTTCACACCTTGAGCACTGACCAGATGCTCAGTCTGAGGCATCAGTACCTGTCTCTGCCCCTGGAGCACACCTGGGAAAGACAGCCTGTACATGGACCCACTCATTTGTCTCTGCTTTGTGCTGTCCAGCTAACACTTTATGCCTGTGGTTACAGTCATGCTCCCTGTGGGCATAAAAATGAGGTGTTTAAATATTTTATTAACTAGATCATAAAGCCAACATCCAAGGGGTGATCCTACCTGAGGCAGTGAGACCACTGCCCTGCTCTGCTCTGCAGCTGCTCCTTAGCTAATTAATCCTTCTCAGAGGTCAGCACAGCCAAAAGAGAAAGGAGGCGTTGGTTATGGGCAGGTCATAAGGCAAAAGGAGATTTGTGGGTACAGAGGGGAGAGGGCAGGAGAGGTAAATGTTCTACAGGAAATTACAGTGAAGGCCCAAACTGGAGCTGGAGCCCCACATTTGCTGTGCTGCCTGCAGGTACCTGTATGGTGCACAGTTGTTGCAGCTTTGGGATTTGTAAAGAACAATATACTTTAAAAAGTCACCTTTTAAATGAGATTTTATTTTTAGTCACTGTAGGAATTTTTTTTGTCAGAATGACTCTGTTATACCTTAGATGAAATTCAATTTAAATGTAATAATAATTTTCAGTGTGCTTTTTTGATGCACAGTCAGAAATGTTTGAGTGAGTCAGATATTTTTGAAGGTTCTGGAAGTTTTTTAAACAACTGACACATTTAAGTTTTAATATTTATGCTCAGTTGAATTTTGGCACCTAAAATATCCATAAGTGATGTGACCTTTTAGGCTTTCTGTTTTGTTTTTATTTGAATTGCTGCTGTTCTTTCGAGCATCTGTTTGGTGGCATACTGTGGAGGAACACTTATTATTAGATTGTTTATTTTAAGAAGGATGATATAACAGATATGCCACTGTTAGCTGAAATGCAAGATATCCAAACACGGCATATGAAGCTGGCAGCTCAAATACATGTTGCTGGGAGGCATCTGAGTGAATCCATTTCTTACTCCACTTTCTCCACAAAAGAAGAAAAGTAGTTTTTTTATAGCTATACTAATGCCACATGAGCCATTCTGATTAAAAAATTTAAAGTTTCAGATCTGATGCTGAAATCCAAAAGAACAGTAAGATTAAAATATGCCACATCTTCCATGTGGCATCTCCTATTTAAGGAAGAATACTGTAAGAGAAAGAGATTAACCTTCTCATGCTGTAAAAATCCGAAGGTTAAGCCCAAAGCTTTTAGAGCAAGCACACACGGTGGCTTAAGCCAGAAAACATTTTCTGGCGGTGAATCCCAGAGTTGCAAAGACTCTATCTTGGCCCAATTAAGTTCCTTGAACTCTAGCTGTCTGTGGAGGTGTATAAATCTCCCTGAAATCCTGTAGTAAACCAAGAGCAGAGTATCTGCTATTCTAATGACTGAATGATTTAAGTCGCGTGTCTTCCCACCGAGCAGATCCAGCCGCAGTGCATCGCTCGGTCCCGGCGCTCTGTCGCTCTGAAGCATATTGCATCGTGGGTACACCACTCAGGATCACTTTAGATTTTATGTGTGCTTCATTATGCAATCCTAAAAGCCTAAAATGTGATATAATGGAACATTTAGCTCAAAGATAAGGAAAACAGCACACTGCACTTTGCGGCCATTTGGTATCCTGACAGGAAAGGGAACTGACACATGATAAAGAAATAAATAGTACTGGCAATGAGTTATGGCTTGTGGGGACTCAGTCATGCATTATTGAACCGCTATCACGACACAGTTCACTCTGCAATTGGCCAGGCCACCATTTTGCATTCCTTCAAACAGACTGGTTTCCTGTGTAAGGAACTGACGGGAGCAAATGAAATGAAAATATACATGCAAATGCTAGGCAAGAGTATGAAATAACAAACCCAAGGGCAAATGTGCACATCCTGTCAATTCCCAGACCATAAGGAAAATAAAGTATTCAAGCGTTATGGTGATTCATAATGTATAAAAGGCAGGTAATGTATCACACAGGACATAGAACTGCCCCAAATCATGTTTTCTTTCTTTCAGGTAAAGACTTCTATGAAAAACAATTTTTAAAATGAACATTGAGGGAAAATCCAATGCTGTCTATGATAAATCACATTCTGGTTAGTTATCCTCACTGTCATGGCCATAATTCTGTAACAGGCTCTTTGATTAACAAAACTGCTTGAGTACCTTGATTCCTTCTGTTAAATATATTTTCTATTTCTTCCACTGTTCCCATAGCTACAAAACTCCCTTCAATTTATTAACACCCAAAAGTTCAGAGAAAGCAATAAGTTGATTAATGACATGTAAAGGGGAAACTCAAGAACATAAATCCAGGAGGCCCTTCCTGGTGCAGAGAAGGACTCTACCATAGGCTCAGAGCTTCAGAGCCAAAATCAGAGGGGAAAAGGAAGAAAAAAAAAGGCAAAAGTTAACTGACACCTGTTCAAAATACAGAACACTAATAATAGGAAACTTTTGTCTTGATAAATTTGTCAAGCATGGATCTTTGCACAGAGTATCTGAGGTTTTGTAGTATTAATCTGAGTTGCTGCAGATAAAATGAGAATATGTGAGGTTTCACAACAAGAACATAAATTCCAATTACCAACCAAAGAGAAGAAAGAATTAATTCAGTAGGTTATATACACCAAAAGAATGCTGCAATTGTGGATGTTGAAGTAATAAATATTATAAATATTTCTTACATTCTCATAGTCTTCACATGCCAGTAGCTAAACAAGGTTGAGAAAGAAGAATCAATATTAAATCACACTCTTTGCAAACATTAATAAATATTGCTGTTACTTCTGCAGACCGTATACAAAAATCCAAACTAATAAATCATAAAGCTTGTTCCATTTTTCCATTTGGCCACCACCCAGAGACAAAAACAGGTGGAGACATTAAAAAGGGTTGTTGGGAGGTTTTCTTTTCATTCAGTTATCTGTCCTTTCATTGTTTCCCTGATAGTGCTACTATTTTCATTTTGATACACAACACATTTATCCAAGTGGAGTTGTGTCATTTATGGAATACTAGCTCTGGAAATAGAGTATGACTACACACGACAGTGACTCCTCAGGATAAACAAATGCAGTTAAAAATGGTAGTACTCCCAGCTAGAGGGCTTCATCTACTGCAGAAATTGTGTCTGTGATATGATATATGCAGTTAATTCCAGACAAATCCGCAGGAGTTCCTGGTGCTCTTCAGGGTACGTGAAGGAAGGAGAAAAAGTATTGAAAAGAGGCTGGAAAGAATTCCAAAATTTACTTGTATTTATGGGGCAGTTTTCTTAGATGAAAAAAGGAAAGAAAATGATATCGTTTATAATATACTATAGCTATGTTCAAAAATTATATCAAGTCAAATATATATAAAATTATATTAAGTCAGAAAATTAAGAATGTTTGGGCCCCATTCTACCCTGCATTAGTGTTTGTGGGGGCCAGAAACTCAGGACCAGGCTTTGACTTTGATGTGACTTCTTATTATCTAACACTCCATTTAAGAAGGAAGAGAGTGTATGGGTAGGGAAAGGATGAGCAGAAAGAGCTTTTCTTTGTTGCTGTGCTAATCATCTCGAATTTCTAGCTGCTAGAGAAAAATAAGTTTTCTGGTGTATTTATTATATTTTTCACCCATTGTTGCAGCAGAAAAGAATTTTTAGCTTGAAGGGCTAAGAGGAACCCTTTTCACTCCTACTTGAATGGCTGAATGATGCTAATGGAAAAAAACCTTCCAACCTGCTACAGAGCTGCCCAGGTTTTGCATGGCTTTTTTTTCTCCAGATAATGGGACAAACAAACATTAGCGCTCGTATTCCACCATAGCAGCAAACCTTTTCTCATGCTCCAGCCTGTTTATTTCCTTACAGTCCTTGGAGGGGGAAACAAGAGGGGAAGATTTGAAGAAATAAAACCTGAAACCTCATTGTTCTGCAGAACATAAGCATTATGTGGGATATCTGAATGTGTGAAGAGGCAGTTAATATTGCGGTTCTTTGCAACAAATATTGTGCTTAAAGGTCATTCATGACAGGGGCTTTGAGAGCATCTGTTGCTAGGAACACACAGGCTGAATCTCATTACTGAAAACTATTTGAGTGACAATCATCACAATCCTTCACTATTCATTATCTTTTCTGCCTTGCAGAAGAGATCTGTACCCTCTTTCCCTCGTTCCTGTTACCCAACAAATATGTCAGACGTTTTTCAGTTTGACAATTGTGACCTCAGAATCACCTATTTCAGGGTTTATTTTTTTTTCTGTTTTACACTGCTGAGTGGATACTTGTTATCTTGAAGAAAATTATTAAGGAGATATTCCCCATGAATATTCCAGCCACTGAGCATGATAAAGAGGTGATGCAGTTCAAACATTCTGACCAAATAGTTTCATTTAAGCAAATTACAGTTTGAATGCGTCCTCGGTGTCTTGAGAATGACAACATTAACCACATTTGAATCTTCCCTTGAAGTTTGCTTCCCATTCTGTTTAGTAATCCCCACTGCAGCACAGAATGGAAATATTGGCTATGGGGAGGAAAGCTGTATCAGCCCTCTCGAAGGTCTACATTGCCTTAATTTGTAGGGAGATATAACTGAGTATTTTAAAAATCTGATTGAAGAGATAATTCTTCGAAGATAAAATTTTTAAAAATCAGGAACTGATTCACTTTCTTTCATTTATTAAATTATGCAGGCTTATCTTTTATTGTAAACATATATTTTAATTCTTTAACATATTTAGCAACATTTATGTTAATGTTAAAACCTTTAAATTCTCCATACCAAAATACAGCTTCCAGAAAAAATGGGATGCAATAGCATCAGCATACACCTCTATTGGTGTTATGGATTTTCCTAGTTCTGCTACTATTCTTCCCTTATAGGTACTGGAAACATCACCTCTTCATCCAACAATGAAAACATCTTCTCTGGCTGAAAATTTTCACTTCTCCTAGAGCATGAAGGTCAACCAGTTCTGCCATTAGCTTGGAAATTTTAAGTCTAGGAATGATTGTGTTAAACACTCAGCTGGACATGAGGAAAAGCAATGCCCATGAGTTACCTCTGCTATGCCACTGAATTTTAAAGCTGATCCTGTGGAGGAACTCTTTGCAGTACCTGAACACACGGCATGGTCAACAGGAGGTTATGAATCTCTGAGCAGGATTTTAGAAATTTGGCTCCTCTCATAGGAACTAGAAGTTCCCTTGCAGTACAAAGGCAGTGAATGTATTGAAACTAAAATATTGTGAACCACAGCACCCTGAAATATAGAACAGATTTAAATGCTGGTGTCTTGCAATCTACACCTCAAACCAGATTACCAATAGACTGCACAAATCTGGTTTGACACTTACATGTCTGTCATATTTTATTTTTGTTTGTTTTGTATCATATTTTCTGTTGTTTGTCCCAGAGCAGGGATGACATTTTAATAACTCAAATTTGCTGCATCTGAAATGGTAGTCTGGGTTTCTAGCAGCTAACATATAGGCAAAACTGGGAGTTTGAATATCCTGTCATTTGTTATAAAAACCCAAAATAGTATACCTAATAGAGATTTTTCTTCTCCCATAAACACTTAAGGTATACATTCACAAATAGCACTTTGAAAAATCCAGGATAAGAGTCCAGAAGTGTCAGTACTATTACTTATCTATTAATCTACCAGCTATTATATAATATACATTGCAAAACTTTGTTGCTTCAGTGTTCATATCTCTTAGTTTTCTGCCACGTTGCCTCCACACATCACTGAAAATCTCATTTGCTGATTTTTACTGACAAGGGCAGCAAACAGAGCTTTCCTGTTTTGTTTATGATATGTGTATATGGGAACAGGATAGCCATCCTGAATTATTTAGTTTCTCAGTATATGGCATATTTTTGCAAACAAGAATAAGCACATGGCAACACAGAATTGTTCAATAATGTATTGGTTTCTCTTACATGTGCATAAAGTGTCTTCCCTAAACATCATTCTGTCCAAAGGGAAAAACATGAGAGCTCAAAACCCAAACTGCCTAACAGTGCAGACATAAATCCCTGTGGGCATATTCCCCATTGTCTTCCTACCTGTGCCATCCTTCATCCTTTTGTAAAGTGGCTACACAGTACAATCAGGTCTGAAAAGCAGATGATTTATTCCTCTTTTCACAATGGTAAATGATGATACAAGAGGCAGAACAGCAAGAAATTTGATCCTTGGTCCTCTGTAAGCCTTTTTTGTTTGCTCTGAAGTACCAGCTGTATTTCAGGTTGGAGATTACAGTGTATTGCAGCAGCTACAGCAGTTGCCATAAAATGCTTTCATTTCCCAGTAGTCACTAAAGTGATCATCTATTACCAAGTTTTTATGCTGTCCCTAGGAAATATCTAACATCTGAAACAAAGCAGTTGGCAAATACTGATTCTGTACTTTGGGAAAGTTGCATACACACACTGCTTTCCCACTTATAAACACAATCTGTATTATTCTCTTCATTACTGGCAGAAGGTACTGTCTCAGAGCTGGTCACCATTAAATTTCTGAATGCATAAAATTCACAATTAAGCCTAGATTTTCAAGAGTACTTGGTGCATTCAGGGCTCTCTTGGAAATACAGTGGTTTTTCAAGTGAGCTGCTTTACATCTGCCACGAACAAATGTAACAGGAGTAGCAATATCCAGTGAAGAGGAAAAACTAACTTGAAATTGCATTCCACTTGTTTAATCTTCAGAGTGATTATTTTACCTGTTTGTATTCCATGCTGTAATATGATAATCTTAAATTGCTAGGGAGCAGTTATTAAAAGTACTGCTTTGCAGAAAATGTCATCTGAACACATCTTATGTCCTGTTTGGGAAGGTGGTAATGGTGTTGGAGCTGTTTGCAACCTGTGGCCCTCGTGATGCTGAGTCCCTCGCTGCTATCCAGGCTACATCAGATTTCTTTCATGTGTGGTGTCTGCAAACAGAAATATTTGCTTCTGTATCCAGTAAAGATTGTGTGCCACTCACACACATCCTCCTCCTGTTGTCACTGTTCACAAATGTCCTTTGTGGAGGTTCCTCTCCTTCACAGTGTAAGTTCTTCCAGCTGGCTTCAGGTTTTTCTGATTTTGAAAGTAGTGTAGGAAAGGGAGAATAATTTTTGAAAAAAAAGAAAGAAGAAGACCAAAACAAAACAACCATCTTACGTTTCATTAGAATCTTTCAAAATCCTTATAAAAATCGTTTTCCTTTGCCTCTGCTTTGAACTGCACAAATCCAACAGTTTTTAATTGGGACAATACACATCCAAGATCAAAAAAAGACAGATTTTTGCCAGACTGTTTCTGGGAATAAGTTTGAGTGATCATTCTCTATGAAATTAAGGTAAGGGGTTTTGATTCTAAAACATTATAACTGAGAGTTGTTCAGGAAATGCCTCATTTTTCACAAACTGCCCGGCACAGAGAAGGAAATCACATTACTGATTAAAACCAGCAAATATAATGAGAATCTAGTTTTCATAAAAATAATACAAGCTGTGAGAGCTGAATGAGAGAATAATACTTTTATTTGTGACTGTGGCTACACATTAAAATATGAAATATTAATAAGGACTGTAATAGTTATCACATTTCATATTTTGTCTAGATTTTTGCCACATCAGTCTAATTCAAACAAATACCAATGAGGTGCATTAAAAATAAATTTTCAATAAGTAGAACAGCATGTACCTTTTTCTTTGGAATTACTTTAGTTAAAAAGATTACTGCTATTTCCACATGTTCCGCTTTGATTTCTGCAAATAGTGTCATTGTTAAAGAGTCACAGATGTAATCAATAAAGATGTATGAATTGGCCTAGAAAACATGAAACAGCTGATTTTAAACAGAGATGAGCAGAGCATTTTGCTGCCCAGCATATAAACACAGTGTCAGAAAGGGGGACTTGGAAAAAGGAATCATAAACAGCCAATGGGTTTTTTTTTTGCACTCCTGCTTTTGGTGGTTTCTTGCTCTTACTTTTCTGCTGAACTCTTGGCTGAAACTCTCCACTTGTGAAAAGGCAAAGAAAAGGCCTTGAGAAATGGCTTATTTTGATTCTAGGTGAGATTTACCAGCAGCAGCCAGAACCTTGCACTTGCCTGAACATATCACTTCACCTCTGCACAGACTCCCACCAGGGTTCAGCTGATGATCAGCTGCAAAGGCGCCGGAATTTATTGGATGCAAGGAAAGGTTTCTGCATCAGATATAAACACCGAATTGTAGGTGCAGGAGAAGCTTTGTGTATTAACCTGCTCTGTCCAACACATGCAGTTTTAAAGCAGTTTGGGTAAAGAGGGGTGGCCTTCCTGCCTGCTCTGTGTGCTGGCTGTACAGAGTCCTGTGGGCTGGATTTTCCTTTAGCTACAAAACCCACATCTCACTTCTACTGTTTGTTACTGAGTGGAGAACCCCACCTGATGTGCAAAGAAGCAAAAGCTGTAAAAATACCAGCGAACACCTGGGCTCTGAGCTGGACTGCACCTCCTGTCTTAAATCCAAGCATGGATAAGGCAACTTCATTGACAAAGGTGCAGTATTTGACAGCACCTTGGAACACAGAATCAGAGAATTTGTTTGGGTTGGAAGAGACCTCTAAGATCATCGAGTCCACCCATTTACCCAGCACTGCTAAATCCACCACTAAACTGTGTCCCTAAGGGCCTGATCTACACATCTTTTAATACCTTCAGGGATGGTGACTCCACCACTTCCCTGGGCAGCCTGTTCCAATGCACAGGAAGAAAAATACACATTTCATCAATTATTTATTTTGCATTTCAATTTATCTCCATCTCCTGCTCTTTTATTTCTGTAACTGTGCTACCTTATTTTGTGAAGTACTTTAGGGATTAAGTGTCAGGAAAGACAAAAAGAGAAAAATATATATCTTGATTTAGAGATTTAGATTTTATAGAGAGTGATAATTATTAGCATCACCTGTTACATTGTTCCAAAATTACTTCCAGATCCCAAAGAATGAATTAGTTACAGGAAATTAGAGTCCATTAAATAGTCTTGTTCACAAAGTAATCAGTAACCAACAGCAGCCCTTCAATTTAAAAGCCCATCTTCCTAATGGCTGATGTAATGCTGGCTTCAGGTTAAAAGAGCACGTGTTCCTAGTTTGTCTGTCTCAACAGAAGACGATGGTGTATTTTCAGCATGCTGACACTCCTTATCTGCCTGCACTCCTGTACTTGGAGAAAATCACTAGCAGTTGAGATAAGCAGGTACCTGAACCCAGAGCTGACAGATTGTTGCCTTTTACAAAGTGAATCATATTTCTTAAAATGCACAGCAGAGGAATTTTACCCTGTGAAAAGGGAAGTGACAGGTTTAGAGTTCTGTCTCGGTGGTAGCAAGCTTGGAAGTTGCACTGACCAAAACTATCACTTTTGTGCGAGTAATAGGGAATGTTTCCATGTTATTTTTGGACCTTGTAAAACAAGGATCCAAATGTTCCACTAAAATTAAATAAATTCATTTTCTTTCTTCTCTCACCTCCTTCAGTCTCAGCAGCTGCCTCCTAAGGGACTCGCCATGCTCAGTTGTTCCTTGGTCTGTGAGATGTGTGTTTGTATGTATGTACAATGTATGTATATACGTGAAATTATATATGCATATAGGCAAATAAACCAGTTATAGACCAGCCACAGAATGACTGGACTGCATGATTAAGTACAAGTGTGCTGCAACAAAGAGGAAGACTTTCTGCTTAAAGTGAGATGGGCTCACAGGAAAGGTTATGCTGTGTTTGGGGTAGTACTTAATGTGTTTGTGTACCCCTTGTTGACATCAGTGGAATGGCAAGGCACCTATAATCATTAAATCTAGCTGTGGAATGGATAGCAAAGGTCACCACATTTGTCTGCAGGAGTGACTCTGAATTCTTCAGAAATTGATAAGAGGATGCACACTGGGGATATCTGTTTTGACACACCACATCTGAATATAGCACAGAATGAAGGGTGTCTGGGAACTCAGTGCTTTGGACATGCGAAAGAATGGGCCCGAGATCATTTAAATTAAAACTGTGAAAAGTTGAGCAATAACTACAATAAAATAAAAAGCAACAAGCATATCAAAAATAACCAGTAGTAAGTATTAAAAAAAAGGTGCTATGACTGACTATACTGCATCCGCTCTTGAACAAGGATTAATTGCTCCCATTGCAGCTGTGAACAAGATAAAAACAAATAAATACCACCTTCCTTATGGATGGAGGAATAGACAGTAGAGAGCCAATAAAAGGAAAATAAAAGCACACCTCTGTATAATGAATCTAAGCTCTACTGTGGCTATTTGTACAAGAGTTTCAGTGTGGGGAGAAACCTGCACTGCTGAGCTGTATATTTTATTTCTCCCTATATCCTGTAGTTCCTGTGACTTGCATTTGCACCAGCAGTGACAAGGTGCAGCAGAAATCTCCATTTAGCTCTACTTTCTGACCAAACAGTGCATTTACTCCAGCTGTGCATTCTGTGTCAGGATTTGGCCCTTTGTGCAAAGGCGAATGCTTTTTTGGCTGTGGTCCCAGTGGGGTGTTCGATAACTTTGTCAGAAAGAATCAAGAGAACATAAAGACTGAACAAATAATAGGCTGTCAAGGAGACTTGAGTTACAGGAACAGAAAGATAGTCCAAAACGTTTTGCTCTTCAAAGAAACCTAGAAAAACTTTGTCTTAATTTGGCCTTCAGAACTTTGACGTCAGCACCTGCTTGTCTGCACGCATCAACTCAAACATGGGAATTTATATGGATAGTTAGTCCTCATGAGAGGTTTCTGGCAGGCTGCTTTCCCTCAGGTCAGTTGTGTACCATATACAAAACCACCACAACTGCTTTTTCACCTCCATCCCTTTAAAAAAAGTCTTACGGACAGTCTTACAGAAAATAATTCTTCTTTAGCTTTTTTTTTGGCACCAGTCAAACAAGGAATTATCCCTCTTATGGAAAATTAAAAACACACAGAAAAGCTATGTATTTCAATGGAGTTTTAATATATATTTTAGTACGTCTCCCGAAGCACATTTCAATCAGCAAATTCATCGACACCAAAGTCAATGGATATTCTTACAGAAATAATCCATATTTTTTGCTCCACAGGCAGATATATACTGTAAAGAGGCAAAAAGAATATAGTTCAATGCTTAGTATATTTAGCCAACTTTTGCCTTTGAAGAGGGTTTTGTAGGGCAAGTACCCTTTGAAGACCAGAAAAAAATCTGTCCAAGCCCTGGAGGCCTGGCTGTCACCTTCCCTCAAGCCAGCCAGGAGATGTTATGGGGAGGGCAGTGGGGCAGACCTGCTTGGCTTTGGAGAACTGGGAATGTTCTTTTGGAGCTGCATCACCCCTTGACTTAGACACAAAGCCTTGATGCTGCTGTGATGGACAACCAGAGGCTGATATAGCTGTTCATTAATGTGATTGTTTGCCACTCACAGCAGTAATTTAATGAGGCCCAGCTTTGAGCTGATGGTTGGTCCAGCTGACCTCCAGAGGCTCCTTCTGTGACTTCCAAATACTGAGTACTCTGAAAGAACTTCTACAGTCCCCAAAACCCCTGCAACTGCACGATTGCACAAAGACTCCTCCAGGGGAAGGGGGAACAGGGATTTTTTTTGCTTGTCTTCATGCCATAGCCATCATCATCTCAGTCAGCTCTAGCCACTGACCTAGAGGCTGCCTTACCCGGAGCATCCCACTCTATCTGCCCACTGAGGCTGTCATAAAAATGCAGGGTTTTGTTTGCCCAGAGAAATGAGAAGGCACTTATAAGTGGGGCAGGCTTGTAGCCAGTTCACTGCTCTGCGATGGTGGATCCATAGGTCCCATCTTCAAGGATGAAATTATGAAATACAAGAAGAATCCTTGAGTGATGGCAACAGCACTTCCTACAGCCACAAAAATAATCCATGCCAAAATGGAGTTTTGTCAGTTAAATAAGGAAACTTTATTTGCAGAATATCTTTTGAGCTGTACATATTTTCAGCTTACACACCTACTGATAGCTTGGGAACTTAAGCTGTATTTATTTTAAAGACTGTCAGTGCGTCTTTAAATGCTTCACCTTTTCACATCTTTGGGTCTCTACTATGGAAACTATATCCTCTCTTTATATCATGATTCAACTCAGCTCAGAAAGCTAAATATGCAGAGGCATGACACAGACATGTCTCCCATTTCTCATTCAATGCAACAAACAACAGGAGAACAGGAGCAGCGTGTGGCACAAAGATTAAGAAGTTGAATTTCTGTGCAGGTCTTTTTCCTTGCCACTTAAGGCAATAAATCATTTCAATTAGACATAATTGAAACAGTTTGCATTTGAAACGTGAGTTAAAATTGAAATCAGTATTATCCAGTTTTCCCCTTCCACATTCATATCAGCTATCGGGAGGATATTGCATATCTATCTACTCTTGGCATAGATTAAGTCATAACTTACTTTTTTTTTTATATTACCTCTGGTTGTAATCAAGCACTGGTATATGGACTTTTATCACCAATACCACAGTTACACAGTCTTTTCCAAGTTCCTGTCCAGATACCTCTGGGCTTTAAATCCCTTATTGTCTTTTCTAATTTTCCCTTTTCATGTAAAATTAATTAGAGTACAGACTCTCTTGTCTTTTTGTTATTCCATTCAGCTTTCAGGGTGTTTTTGCTCTCCAACTAAACAGCAGTTTTTCACAGATTTAATACACTGGCCTCATGTCTATGAGGGTGAAATCAACAAAAAGAATGCCACAATAGATATGGGCCAAAAATTAAGTGAAGAGAAATAAAGAAATCTTTTGTAGCCTGTTATAAAAAAAGACAACATTATGATATCAGAGTGCAGAGCAGTGGACTGATTAATTAAGATAATAAAACTGATATAATTAAACATGACTTGGATTCTGTTTTTTAGCCCTTCTGTTGTCAACTAAACCTTTCAAACCCTGTAAATAAGCAAGCTGAATGACAGGTACAATTGGTATGCAGGGGATTCAAGTTACTTAATGTTGTAATTTTTTCCTGGTTTTCACTCTTTTAGAGCATCAGGACAAACGTCTGGAATAAACACATTGATTTGGTTGTATTGTCAGTGGGTCACTAATCAGAGAAATCATTGATTAGAAGTAATCTGTCAATTAAGTCTGACATTGTCTCTGGTACCTTGGCAATGCGGGGGCTGCATTCTTTAAACTGAGACATTGACCTTGTTTTCACTGTCTGGAGACTGAAATGAGGATTCACAGTAAAGACAATGCTTTATCTTTTGTTTTATTCCCTTGTCATTTTGGTTGGTTTTTGGGTTTTTTTTCTGGGTGGGTTGTTTGGTCGGGTTTTTTCCTCAGCTCAGGTCTGATTGTCATGCGTTTTTCTGCATTTATCTGTTTTTAAAATGAACACATGCCATTCCTGCACATAGGTGACATTTTGACAGGATGTTAAAACACTTCAACAATTTCCTCCCCACCATTTCCTGAAAACTGATTTTTAGGATTCATTCATTCAAATGATGAAGTAACAGTTTGTAAAACTTCATTTCGTGGGGGGTAATTCTGATTGCCTTTTGAGGAACTCAGGACATCACTTGCTGGCAAGTCTGATTGTGTGTCAATATTTCAGAGCTCCTCCAGCCCGTGGGCTCAGCTCATCCACTGTGTACCAGCAGCATTCATGGAGAAAGGGAAGCGAAATGTGATGTTAATCTCCCTGGATGGTACTAGAATGAGTAATTCTTCCAATCTAGCAATAAGACACAATGTTAGCCTTGAAATTAGACACTTGGGCTCCAGTTCATCATTAATCAGAAAGGCACTTGGGCATGTCTATACCTTTAGGCATGTGCTTAAGTGTTTTGCTGCAGTGGGGCAGGCTAAAGTAAAGGCTTAAATGATTTCTCGAGCTTGTGTTCCAACATGTTGTTGTTAACATTTGTGTAGAGCAGCAGGAGTGCACGTTATTTTCTACACGGAGACTGAAGGCAGTTATCAGACTCTCATCTCAATGAATTAAATCAACATCACTTGGAATTAGTTCAGTTAGATGAAGCTGTCAGGGCTGTCTTAAGAAAAGATCCATTGCACTCCCTGGTCCAGGGGAAGTCTGTGACACCCTATCAACTCACAAGAAACAACATTTCACTTTGTACCACAGGATGTTCATCACCACTCGTTTTCAGAATGTATTTCGGATCCATTTTCAGCTGCTTTATTTATGTCTTAGAAACACAAATGGAAAACAGAACTAAGTAGCCAGATTTCAGAAGGAATTTGCTTTTAACTTGGAACAAAGCTGTTGATAAGAGAAAATGAAAATCAGCACTTGAGTATTATTTTTATTTTTCCTGTCTCATAGGTTTGCATGATATATAACACAGTGGTACCTCATTATATACTGAGGCATCTGAAACCCAAAGGTAGAATATGGAGTTAAACTGGTTTTTAAGGTGATATTTCAGGGAGTTTAGTATTTTGTCTCCCCCTTTTTCTGTCTTAAAAAGTTTTCCCATTAAATAGAGCCTAAGAAGCTAAAAAAAATTTTGAAAAAGAAGAAAATTTAGAGGTGTGCAGTAACTATACTCAGCTGCATGGATTAGTGCTTAACTTAGAAAATCTTCTGATATTAGTAGAGTGAGAATTTAATAAAACAGTACTTATCTCCTAAGAAGCCTGTAGAAACATTAATCAGGCTGTGTGAGGGATGTTCCCATTTGGCTGGTTCTCAGTTTGCATGTTTTCCCTGTGAAAAGGGAATGACTGGGAGAACAGGAGATTGCTATTTTTGTGTGGAGCCGTTTAGCAGAATGGGGTCCTGCCAAAGGCTTCAGGCTGAAGCAGGAGACGAGGGAGTCACAGAAGGACACTGTGTCCTCAGGCAGCCAAGTGTCCTCTGATTACAAAGAGAGGAGCCCTAGTTCTTTTGTTAATAAAACCAGGCTATTGAGTCGATGGCTTAAGACTGCTCTGGGCAGTTAGTTCACTTTTAGATGGAGATCTAGGCAGATCCACCTTGACTGTCTGATTGATTTGGCTTCTGCAACAACTGATGTCCATGCTGAAGTAGGGCTGATTTTCCACACCAGAAAATAAACTAAGTTGGTACAGGATTATTGCTTAAATTCAGAGAATCTGCTCCAGTTCATTAAAATACAGGGCAGAACTTTGGCACATATTCAGTTGCTTCACTGCTCTTTGTTACTAATGGAAAGCTGTCTGTACAGAGCTAAATATTTGTGTTCAAAAGGAATATGTATGCTTGTCCATTATCGTAAAAAAATAATTGTCTGTTTCTTTAAAAGATCCCCGCCTTTTGTTTTCCTCCTTTTCTTTTCTGTTCTCTCTCCACTTCTCTCAGCCAGCATCCTATTGAAATTGTTTACAGCACTGACACCAGAACACTGATCTGATGGAGAGCTCTGAAGTACTTTGGTACACATTTCTCCAGTGGGGAAAAAGCAGTATCCAACATATTGTGCTTACTTAACCTCCCTTTGAGCAGCTGTCCCTCAATGGAAAGCCATCAGATTTCTGTTCTTTTTCTTCAATGAGATGTTAGTGGCCTTCACAGCATTTCTATCTCCCACAATGAGTAGCTGATAGTAGAAATGTAACACATTCAGCACTATCAATTTCAAACACAATACACGGGAGTAATAGATGTTAAAAATTGCCTTGTCCACACAGTATATTGACAAAAAATAGATTTCTTAGAGCAAACTCTGGGTTTAAAGGAAGGTGACATTGTTAACGAATGTCGTCAGTGATAAAGTGATAGATGTCTGGCCATTCCTCTCCATGGGCCTTCCTGAACAGAGAGACTGTGTGAAAGAAAAAGATATTTGTCAAGGAAAACTGGATGGAAAACTTTCCTCAGCTCCTGTCTGCTACAGTAGTATATCTAAACATTTGTCTAACTTCTTATTTAGTTTAATTTTGAAGCTGGTAGTGATGGAAGGTATAAGCACAACTTGGAAAACTGCTTCTCAAATTCATTTCACCTGTATTGCCCTATCTCTGACAGTGAAATGAGAAAAATTAAACCACATATTTAGGAGGGCTGTATTACCTTAGGCATCTGCATATAGAAAAATAAAATAGAGGGGAAAAAAATCAGTTCCCTCCAAATTAATTTCGGGAATGAAACAAAGTTTTCATGCAAAAAGACATTTTCCAGAAAGCAGTGTTTACCATGGAGTAGTTTAAAGAAGTGATTAGCTTAATGCACACCTTATATCAAATCCAGGTTGCCAGATAACTGATAATAATACAATGGGGAAAATAAAAATTGTTTCATTCTGTGCACTTTTATGCAAATATTTGCCTTCCTGCATAGAGATTTTAGGACAGAACATGACAAAAATCACCATCCATCACTCAAAGAAACCCAGGTACCCCTCCTTGAGTCACCCTTCCTGTAGTAGGGCTGGGACTCACATGTACTTTTGTCTGGCTACTTTTGACCAAGGTCTCTTTTAAAAAAGAGAAACCAAAAAAACCCCCAATCATTTTCTTGGGTTGTACAAGCTCTCAGAGATATGCAGAATATATTGCTAAAGACAATAGTTCCATACTGTTTTTCCCTGTACTGGGAGTACATTAAAATTAAAGAAGAAATGTTATTTGCAGAAATATGCCAACTAGTAACAGTTCATCTGTAATATTCACTGATAGGCAGCACTGGAAAATACCCATTTATTTGCTACATGTAGTCATCTTGATATCATTGGCTCTTCCAATTCACAAGCCAAAATGCTTAAAATTCCAACTGACAGACCTTTGTCATTATTATTCATTATGCTTTGTTAAAGCCATTTAATCATGTGCAGGCCCTACAAAGGATTTCTTCTTCTTTCTCTTTTAAACAAGCATGCTTTTGAAGGTAAGCTTGCATAGCAAATAACTTATCCGATAGAAATAATTACAGACAGCAACAGGGAAAAAAATCTAATCTGCTGGGAATTGTTCTTTGCTTTCATTGTCCTGCAGCACCATTTTACCAGAAAGTGCTCTGAATAATTTAGGGGCTGCTAATATGATTGCAGTGTCTTCCCATGTTCATCACAACTGCTTGAGGTCAGTGTCCTATCTGGTTATATTTGATGCTCCAGGAAAAAGAGGAAGCTCTAAAACTGAAGGTAGCCTATCAACTAGAAACTCTCCAGCTGGATTTTACAGGTCACTTAAGGTGGACAGTAGACAGAGGCAAATATTCAGGTGATATTCAGAAACATGATGGATTCAGAGGTTTATTTCAGTAAAAACTCCAAATGAGAAAACTGATTATTATATTCCTCCTACCCATTTTTCATGTTAGTGGACAATGAGTTGCTGCTTAAGACAATAAATATAAGGTATTAGGCCCACTGAGTTAGCAAGCCATCTTCTCCTCACAAACAGATTAGCACTGTGCAGCTAGCAACAGCTGAACTAGGACCTTCCAGGTCTTTTCTTCCCTCAAAGGAGTTTAAATTGAAAAATCACACCACCTGTGTCTTGTGTCTGTCCTTTAATGAGGGCTCTAATTATCACCAGGTGAGAGCAATCACTGCTAACACCGGCCTGGGTTGTTTCAAAGGATCCTGGTCACACAGCAGATTTTTGCAGTCCAGGCTCTGGTTGGTGTCTGTGCTGCTGAACTGCAGCTGTGGTGGGTGTCCGGGGCAGAATTCTGGTTGTGAGGACCTATTTTAAAAGGGGCAAAAAGCCTTGAGCTCTAGTGTGAGGGGGGGAAGTTGAAAAAGTAAAATAATAATAATAAAAACTGTAGTGAGATCACTAAGGCTTGAGAAGAAGCAGGTGCTGTAGTAGAGGTTTCCTCACTTTTCTCTCTTTCCTCACAGGCTGTGGAGGGCTCTGTGACACAGCAGGCAGGTGCTCCTTGAGGGAGCTGTGTCCCGTGGAGAGGAGCCCACCCTGGAGCAGGAGAGAATCCTGAGGAGCAAGGAGCTGCAGAGAGGCACTGCTGGG
The DNA here is from genome assembly GCA_013399195.1 of Dicrurus megarhynchus. NCBI lineage: Eukaryota > Metazoa > Chordata > Aves > Passeriformes > Dicruridae > Dicrurus > Dicrurus megarhynchus. Next base: position 42,744 of record VXAD01005395.1, read on the forward strand.
TTCTCATCCTAATGCCACTGCACCACTTGGGGAGGGAGAGGAGATGGAAATGAGGGAGTGGAATTGAGCCTGGAGAGACAGGAGGGGGGAGAAATGTTTTATATCTTGTGTTTCTTTTTCTGCTGTCTAATTCTAGATTTGTCTAATTGTAGATAAGTGAAACTAATTTTTTTTAAATTGAGTGTGTTTAGCCCTGATGGTAACTAATAGCTAATCTCCCTGTCGTTATTTATTCTCATGAGTTTTTTTTAATCCCGTTTTTCTCGGGGAGGGAGGAGTGAGAGATTGGCTGGAGGGGGGTCTGGCAGCCAGCCAAGATCAACCCACCACAGACAGAAATTAGTCAATTCAAAATCGTGTACTTCAGAGACACCTTTGCATCATTAGGCTCTTGTTCAATGCATTCATTGTCCAGACTGAAAAATCAGAAGGGGCCTATTTTTGCTATTCCTGGTTTTCTGTAGATAAGAACCAATGGATTTAATGCCACTTCATTACAAGTGAGAATGTTGGAGGAAATTCCTCAAAGTGAGTACCCTCTAATCTTCAGGATGTTTGTAGAATAATTTTGGTTGCTTGGATCAATTATGACTAGAGAAAAGTGTGGGGTAAAACTTGTCCCTGCTGCTGCTTGTGCTTCTGCATTCACCTGCATGCTGGGAAAAGACTGGGAGTCCTCATGCAGAGTGAGATCAAAGTAAATGGATGTGATAACTTCTCTCTAAGATGTTGTAGGCTGTATGTAAACCTCTTCCTGCATCAATTAATCAAGTAATTCTGTGCAACTAATAAAGCTGAAAAAAATGGTGCCTGTTGTAAATCCGCAGAAACCAAACAAACAAAAATTAAAGCATGCAACTAAATCACTCCCTCAACTGAAAGATGTGCTGAAGGGAGTTAGAGCTGCAAATGTAGTTAGACAATGTCTAGAAGTGAATGACTGCTATTTTACGTGACATGATGTGTTCAGATTTAGTAACTGGTCCTGAGTCCTGGATGTTGGTACCTTGGAGCTGTACAAGAGTGAAATGCAAGTCTCCCTTGTCTTACTAGACTTATCCCTACAGGATGATATGTGTAATGCTGGATATGTGGAGAAAAAAGCTTTCTTTAATATTGCTAGGGTTTTTTGTAAGGACTTCTCTGACTACGAATTACTTAAGGGCTGGTTTTTTATTGGATAGAATGATCCAGAATGTTGTAGCAGGGACTTAAGGTCATCCAAAACATCAAAATATCTTCAAACATTAAGTAGCAATACTTCCAACACATTCTTCCAGATAAATTAACCCACACTGTGCCTAATCTTCACAGGTTTTTTGCCTTTGGGGTTTTTTTTCATGACATCTATATACTAAAAAAGGTTTGGGCTGTGAGTCCAAAGCCCGCAAAGGAGAGGCACAGGAGATGGGTATGGTCCTAAAAGCAAAACCTGAATCTAACAAAGACATTGCAATGCACAATTTAACACTGCCATCAAATGGCCAAATATATTTCTTGTTCTGCAATGGCATCTCAGCTGACTGTCTACAATCAGCACTTCTTGCTCTAAACAGCCCAGTTGAGTCACAAAAAGCAAAAAATGGCTCTCTGTTTTTATGTTTTGGTGGAAATATAGGTCTGATTCCACAGCCAGCTTTGGTAGGAGGGGTCCAGTCTTAGGAGGTGCCTTGCTGGTGCCTACAGGGCAGAAGTAGCTTTACAGTGGGCTGTAAACACGGGGTGAGTGAGAGTCTTTAGTGACAGATATCACAGGCCAGGTAAAACCTGCTTGATGAGTGTGAACAAGTTGCTGGTTGATAGTATACACTAGCAAAGTGATTTCAATAAACTAATGCATTAGAAGTACTTTTTATTTTTGTCTTTATACTTGCTGCTGTAAGCCATGTGGAATTAATGTGAACACCTTCAATTTATGTAGGTCCATATATTTATTTTATTGCATACAATGAGCCTTAACAACCCCTCAATATTGTTGTTAATTTGAATTCCCCATAAAAAGCAGGCTTTGAACTTCTTGTGGATGATTTGACCTCATGCGTTCTCCATCTTCTGTAACACTTATAATAATTTTACAGTCTTAAACTAAAACTGTATTTAATATTGAAATTCCCCACTTAATTTTCTAACACAGTATTTCTTGCTGCTTTAATTCAGTTCTGAAGGGCCTCTTCCTGGGCAGATGCTCTCACAATCACAATTCCTTTTTTTAATCTAGCCTTGGAGAATTCTTTCACACAAAATTTATATGAATATAGTGCAGATATAGACTTTTTTCACTGCATTTCTCCAGCTGCTATAGAGAAGTATTTCCTAATCTTTGCTTTCAATATAAAACTAAGGCTGAGGAAAAAAACCACCGGTTTCAGATCTGTCTGCCACATGGATTTTATCAAAGACTTAATGGCTTTTATTCAGCTAAACTGAGCATGCCCATCTTTTTCAATCCAACTGTTTACATCCAGTAAACAGGCATAGTTGTTTTTTGGTTGTGTTTTTTTGTTTCCTTTTGGGTTTTTTGTTGGTTTTGGTGTTTTGGCATTTTGTTTGTTAATTGTCTATGTTCCATATTCTATTCCATCCTCTTACTAGTCTGAAAGAAATGGGTATTTACCCAATGTTTGATGTTATCCAATGCATGTGAACTATTAGTTTTATATTTATTAATGTAGTATCTAATCTCCTAGTTGTTTTCTGTTAGTGCCCAAGCTGTGAAGGACTTGTGTTCAACATCTGTTAGACATTTGTGTTTGGACATCCTTGTGTGGCTGTGCACCACGCTGGTTTTGGTCTGAATTCATTTTCTCTGCAGTAGCTATTAAGGGGCTGTGGTTTGGATTTGTGCTGGAAACAGAGCTGGTAATGCCAGGGATGTTTTTGTTATTGCTGGGCAAGGCTTGCAGAGTCAAAGCCTTTTCTTTTCACCCCCATCTGGCCACTTGAGGAGGCTTGAGGGCAGGAGAAGTTGAGGGGGGATACACACACAGCTGGGGCAGCTGACCAAAGGGATATTCCTTGTCATGTGGCAAGAGCTCAGCCCATGGAGCTGGGGGAAGGAGGAGGAAGTAGGGGATGTGGGAGTGATGACCTTCATCTTCCCAGCAACCATTCACTTTTCTCTCAAGTGCATTATGGTACACATGAGTTGTATTTTAAGCTATAAGTTCATGGATTTAGTTCCTTCAGTACTTTGTAGTGTTGTTCATTTCAGAGATCAAAATGTCCCGTGTAAGGTGCCTGCTTAAAACTAATCCAAGTGTTGGTATGAGGAAACAACTGTCTTGTGCATTTAGTCCACATGATGAGACTCCTTTTGTGCTGTAAGTTATGAGTATCACTGACTCACTGCTTTCCTCCAGTTACTTTTCAGTGCTACTTTCACTAAAAATGCACTTTAGTTTGGGTGCCCCTAGTCAGCTTAACATTTCTGATTTAAATACAAAACATAGAAAAACAGCGTTTAAGTATCTTTTCCCTTTTCCTGAACTCTCTAATTGAAACAGAATCCAAATTTCATGTGGAAGTTAGTGGCAATTCCTCAGGTGTTTTTTTAAGACATCACATGAGCCCACTTTAGCCGCTATGTATCTTTAGCTCCTGAGGTTTGGTTTGAAGTCATCACCTCGTACACTGCACTGAGCTCATGAGAAACTAAATTAATTAGCTTTGTCCATCTTTGTCCTTGTCATCTATTTATGAAAATGATGGCAGGTACTCTGAGGAGCTGGAAAAGTGTAGATTAATCTGTGGGCTGAGACTGCCCAATACATTATAGTTCTGTCTTTAAGGTGTCTCTACTCCTGATTTACAATAATAAAACAAACCAAAAGTCATAGGAAAGTCTTCCTAATATTCCATAAAGGAGTGGTTAACTGGTTTTATCTTTATGATTTATATGCTGTTGAGGGACTAACCTTTCCCTGCACATCCAGAATTTCTCCTCTGCCTGGACCAGAGTGCCCTTTGTTCAAATAGCCACTGTCCAGGTAATTCATTTTTACTTTTGCACTCTTCTGGCTACTGACAAGTGAAATGATCTTCAGGAATAATTGCAATGAATAGTCCTGTCTCACTCATATTAGGTAAAATGTGTCTTTAAAGCTACAACAGGCAAATCCCATAAATATCAAAATGTCTCTGAAAGGCTGCTATATAGATGTCAAAGGGGCTGGGGAAAGCTCAGTGCAATGCTGGCATTGGCTTACTCAGTCAGAGGGAAGGGGACCAAATCCTCAGCTAGTTCAGGGTAGCCTAATTCCATGAAAATCAATAGTGCTGCTCCCCTCTGTGTTAGCAGAGCACCTTTTATTTCCCCTTCTGTTTGGCACGCTTCACCCTGACTTCTCCCCAGGCATGGATGTGAGAAAAGAGACACTCTCCTTGCCCTGACGGAGTGGAGCCCTTCCCCGAGGACTCAAGTGCCTTTCAGGAGCTGGACCTTCAAACCCAAACACTTCAGCACCTGAGCCCCAGCTCAGCACACAGGGGGCTCATTTGTTGATAATGCTGCTCCATCGATTCAGTGGTGTTACAGGAGCTGAATTAGGCCCATTATGCCCTGCTCGAGTGACAGAAGAAACTGCAGCTATAACTCAGATTTCCCTGAGCCATTCTAACTACTTAACTGACTTGGCTTCCAGACACCCGTCTTCCTGCTCTCCCAGGGCGCTGAGAGTCGAGCAGCACGTGAAGGTGCAATGCTATTTTCTCCATAAATGAGAACTGCAGCTTGGATCTATATGGAGAGTGCATATTACAAATCCCAGCATAGTGAAACATAACAGAGCACCCATGAGAGCCGAGAATGGCTTCAGAAAACAATCTATAAATCTCTGGTGTTATCTTTCTGACAGCCTCCTAATCTCTGCAGGTTGTTGTTAAGAGCTGCATTAAACTAGCCTGTCATTGATCCCAGCTCTCACTGCTTCTCCAAGAGATGCACTTCCTGTGATCAATTAGGAAAAGAGACAACAGCTTTTTAAAAGCATCTTTACAGCAGGACCCTGCAATAACACATCTTCCCAAAGTGTGCATCTCTGACATTTACATCATACTTTATCAAAGTACAGCCAGCATCTGCACCAACAACATTATTCAGTCTTCTGAAATAAGTAAAAATCTTGGGTTCCTCATGTTGAATCATCATTTTTGCCTCCAACTTCACCCCAACTAAAAACAATTATGCTAAAATAGTGCTTGTAATTTCTTGCCATTTAATCAATTTTGAGTCAGTCTTAGATTAACTCTCGATAGTAACTAACTTACTCTCAATGACTTAGGGGGGAACAGACTGTGAACCTGCCTCCTTGTTAAAACTCTGAGAAGCAGCCTGGCTTATTGTCCAGATGGGGCACAGAAACTTAGTACTGGTAAGAAAAATACTCAAAAAAAAAAAAAAAAAAAAAAAAAAAAAAAAAGTATATGGCTATTAACAATAAGGGCTTGGCAATTGCATTTCTTCTACAGAAATTGTGTTTCTCCTGACTTCTGCACTAGCTGGAAAAGATAAAGGTCGTTTTTACCCCCATTCTGGACAAGGTAAAGTCCCATTCTCTTGATGAACTTAATTTAAGTTAATGTAATTATCTTAAAGAGGTTATTGTCTAAGTGTTAGAAAGTTATCATCTCCCTGGTTTCTGCAGAGGAACTTGAATGTAGGGTAGACAGAGGGATGTGGAGAAGGACAGGCAATGATGTATCCTGTTGCTTGGTATGGTGGCTTTTATACTGGACTATTTAATGCCAGAATAAATTGTAACACACCTATCAAGACTGGACTTTCATGTGCCATTCCTTCTGTATGTATATTAAAATGTTTTTAAGCTTAAAAATAGGACGAGATTGGCCTTTAAACTACTATGCTTTTGTAATACTTGGAGCAGTCTGTCACCTTAACAAGGGAATAGAGTGGAGGAGGAAGATAATGATCTTTTGAATTTAGAATACATATTCTCTATATTTTCTGGACTACAGCAAGATGAAATAGCACAAATTCTCCTGGACTGGTTTTCCATTTCACATCTTTGTAGCCACTGACACCCTGACAAAGAAAGCTAATTTTGTGTCTTGGCTTTCAGGAATTTTAAGTTGAGATGTCCTAAAACTGCAGCAAAAGGATGACTTTGCTTCTGTGTGCACTTGAGACACTCCATATAATTAGCAGGCTAAGCAGGAGAGCTGTATTTAGCTCACTAGCCCTTAAATGGAGTTACTTTCATTTGTTTACTGAATGTCTCTACCCACTAAAGGCTAATGAACTGGTAATGGATCTGTCAGAAAACGGAAAAGACAAATACCTCTAAATGTTGCTATTGTAGCCTAAGAATGTGGCTATTATTGCTCCTCTAACTCATGACCTTCATAAGAAGGAAGACGGTGGGAGATTTGGTATTCAATGGGTGTAAGGAAGCACAAGCATAATTTATGTACTGATGGAGTGGAAGGGAGGAGAGTAGCAACCCTCAGGAAACAATAAAATAAGCAAGCATATTCTTCCTGCATATTTTGGTGATGGCTTTCCCATCTACAGCCCCCTGCTCCTGTGTAAAGTATATTAATCTTCCCAATTTTCATTTATGCTAGATAAAACCTTAAACTCTGAATCAAGAGCAGTGTCCTGCAGCAGAAACATAGTCTAAGGTCTGTAAAAGTGTTTGGGGAAGAGACACACGAGAAGGGAAGGATTCCTCTCCTTTTCTGGCACGAAGGTCTGCATTGGAAACAGACCTGGGTTATGGGACTTTTAAGGGGCAAAGGCTAGGCCACCTTCTTTGCTCCATGCTTTTGAGTTGACAGACTGAGGACAAAAGCACCTAGGTATAGTTGTATCTAAGTTGCCAACAAATGTGGCAGGATGTCTAATAACCTTCCCAGAGCGTAAAAAAGCCACAAAACATTGAATTCACTGCAGCAGGTGAGGGAGGGATATTTCATCACCACACTGCACTCTGGCTACAAAGAGTGAGTGAAAGCCGGTTCCTTGGATGTGTACTTGAGCAGAACTGATCCCAAAATTGCTGCAGGATGGAGAGCATACCTCCAAAGTGGTTTGGGTTTCAGCTATCACTCTCACATTCCTGTTCTAAGGAAGAGCATCACTTGCAGCCTTTCTAATCAGTTACTGCCTTTGCTTATATCAACACACAGTCTGTCCTACCAGTTTCTGTGGGCTGGTGCTTGCTTACAGAAAGCCTGGATTTACCTCAGTAGGCACCTTTATGCTTTTCTGGATGGCAAAGTAAGTTACACTTCATTGCTTGAAGTTCATCAGCTGAAATAAAGGGCCAGTCAGGTTATAAACTTCAGGTGTGATGGGGAAATGCAGTGTTCAGAGTAATGCCCAAATAATAAATTCGGGCTGATTTAAACAAAGAAATTTCTCTCTGAAGAATGTGAAGAAAACACAGGGTTGACCCTCACCTGAAAATTACTTACTATGTTTTGTAGTTTTGATCATTTTTTGTGAACTAAAATATTCCAGTCTTCTAAATCTGCATTACTCAATTTGGCCTGTAATATTCTCTGACCGAAAAACAATTAAGAAAGCTCTGGGCAGGCTGCCTTTGCAGTTGAGTAGATGTAAGATTAAATGCAGTCACTGAAAAATCAAAGCTTTCATGCATAAGATTGCTATGATAGTGCAAACAGACCAATGTTTATGTATTGAGTAAACAGTGCTATTGATGCTTTAACAATAAAATGAAAAAATTTCTGCCTTTAAAAAATAATAATTAAATTTCATAATATTCACATATTGGAAGGGTTCTTCTGTCTGATTTTTAACACCTCTGACTTTTGGAAGCAAAATATGTACATATGTAAAACTTTGTTTTTATGTAGTACAGCTTTAGGTTTTTGGGGTTTTTTTCCCTGTAGTCTGTTGTCACTCCTCCTACATACAGTTTAATTTTTCTTCTTAAGTCTCCTCTGATGATGTTATCCTGCACTTATTAAATTTTATGAGAGAACTGTATTTATGACCCATGTTACATTTTAACTGGTGTTGTTTCATTCCCTCTGCATCTAGAGGCTGGGACTCGATCAGACTGTACCTTGTGTCAGAGTTTGACTCAACAAGCGTGGAGGAAGCAGAAGAAAATCCTGACCCTCAGCTCAGACCTCCCCAGTATCAGTGGTTTCTTTAGTCGTGGCTGGCACAAGCAGTTTGAATTTTGAAATTATTTGTGGCTACAAGTATAGATTGATTCCATCACTGATGCTGCTGTTTGCTGAAGCCAGAGCCCAGTTTCACCATCTGCATTAATTCTTTATTCCTCTTCAAGAGGAGATATTTCTTCTGACCGTATGAAGACAGTTTTCAGGTTCCTTATCTGTCTTCAGGGTAAGAGATAATATGGTCGTGGGATGTAGATTAGCACTACAGTTTTTAGGGGTAGAGACAATTGTGGCCTAATTTTTTGTCAAGTAAGAGGTAAATAACCTCATCAGTTTTTAGCTGTGGCATGGCTGTTAGAAAAAGCTCAAATGATGATTTAATGACTCAGAAAGAGGTAGACTTACGCTCCTTCTGGGGGGATAGGTGAACCCAGCAAGACAAAGAAAGCTCCTTTTCTGTTGAAATCAGACTATTGGAAGGAGAGTCACTCTTGAAGAACATAAGATTAAAGAAAAAAAATACAGTATTTCTACTTTCTCAGAAAACAATAATATACCCTGTGCAACTGTGATTGCTCTTCACCCAAATATGTGCCCTGACGGTTTAAGAATCAGGATGGTATCTAGGGGCTGTTGCGGAAATGTGCTTCAGCTCCTCAGCAGACTGTCATGACTCATTCAAAATTTAGTCTGGTATTTTCTGTAACAACTTAGTAGTATTTCTCATAAGTTATGTTAGCAATAGTCCTTTCTGAGGCACTCCTTATTTTTAACGCAAGATGTGTAGATTTGACAGGAATTAAGTAGCATTACACATCGCTGTGAAGTGTCTCCCAAAGGGCGAGGGCTCTGGTCCTGACACAGTGAGCTGTGTAACCCCCATCCTGTGAGAAATGTTCTAGCCCAGCTCCTCGCCAGTACTGCCACAGCACTGCCCACCACTTGATCAAGGAGTTTTGTGCCTCCATTCCATTCTCCCACTGGACTGTGGCACCTCTGGGCTCTTGAGTGCTGCGGTACCTCCCCTCCCTTTGCGCTCGTCAACTTCTCTTGGATTCTTGATTTGGACAAGCAATGTTAGGAGATGTTAATACACTTGACAGTTTACTCCTTTTGGGAAACCATCTTACTTTCCTTGTGCCCTTCTTTTCATTTCTTCCCCTCTCCCATTGGTTCCTGTTGAAAGCAAGGTGGATGGTGTGATGAGTCAAATGCAATCCATGCACCAGCAGGACAGACAATGTTAACAGACCGTCCCAAATTTGACTTAGAATTGTTGTGGTCAGTCCCAGCCTTAGCCCGACCCTTGACCAAATCTTACTTTCGTCTTAAATTTTAAGGTAATATGGGAAAAGCTGTTTCCTACAATCTGGAAAAATGATGTCTTTACAGTATTTGACTTCTTTTTTGTTCAGATTTTAGTAACATATTGTTCTCTGTTTTTAAAGGACCCAAGCTGTTTAAAAATAGAGATGTACAATTTTGGTTTAAGAATATATACTGTAAGAGACCAATGTGCCTTTTTAGATCAACATATATGACCAAAGACAAACGCTGTCTCTGAAGTAACGTGGAACTTGTCAAGAGATGTCATTCTGTTTTGTAGACATTACTTGTAAAATTAAAAGTTACATTGCAGAAATACATTTAATTTTACATGCATGCAAATTCCATGTTAAACTATTTAGCTTGTTTGTCTTATTTAACACATAAAATTACATTTTAAAAGTAATGAAATTATACATACAGTGTAGACATTTGTAACTCCAGTGATGTTCAAAATAACATCTCTTCTTTAACCAGAGAAATATCCAACCTGTCTTGCAATAGTTTTACAAAATCATTACTCTCACTTCATAAAGACTTGTTGAAGAACATCTGTATTATTTTTAAAGTATCATAAAAAATGGAAACCAAAGTTACTCTTTCTAGAGGATCCCTCACAGTTTTGCATTTTGTGTTTTGGGTTTTTTTGTTGAATACAGGCTGTTGTTTTCATGGCATGTTTTGGAGTTTAGTAAATAGCAGATTCCTACCACTAGGCTTACATGAAGAGTTTCCAGAGAGAATTGCTGGTAGCACAAGAAAATCCTGTCTTTACAGCCTACAGCAGTATTTACTTTGTACCTCCCAAAACAGCCCTGGGACTGATGTGTCAGTGTGTGTTTGTGTCAGGGATTACTCTGGAAGGGACTGGTAGCGTGTGTGCTCCTATGCTTGTGTAATTCATATAAAACTCATACCACTGTTCAGCTCACAGGGGTCACAGCCACAGCTTGGAATGACTCTGCTCTCAAATTTACCTCTGTTCCTGCTATCTACATCTCTGTTTCAAAATCCCTCAATCTTGGCCCATACAACTTGGATGGCTGCAGAACTTCAGGGATATCCAATAGAGCTACAGGAGCTGGGTACCCAGTGACCACCTGCACTGTGTTATGAGCAAGCTGCAGGGTTCCTTTAGTTATGTGACTCTTTTATTTCGTAATCCACGATTTAGGCTGTGGCTATTATTCATGCAGAATTCTTTCTTTTCTTTTAATGAGGACTGAAGAATAATTGAAATTGTGTAATGTTTTAAATATCTTGCTTGGAAGTGAGAGTATGTATGTAGATTTAATAGTTTCTGTCCTCAAAATTCATTGCTGTATTTTGATTTGCTTTTATTCATGGAAAATACAAGGCATTTCACAATTGAGTCTACAAAAGTGTTTGTGATACAATCTGCATGTGTTATCAGAATTTTAAAAATTGCTTGTCTGGACTATGAAGTTTTTTTAAGGTTTTCAGGAAAACATTGAGGAAGAAAGATTCGTTGTGTACTTGGACAAAGCCTAAGTTATTACAGAAAGTGAATGTACTATATAGATATTTCTTTATTTCAAAATAGAGGTTTTAATTTTTAATGATTCTTCAGTACTTTTAGTTAGAGATTTTTGGTTATGTTAGTTTTAATAATTTTTTTCTTGCTTTTTTACCTTCATAGATACTATGAAATTTTAATTTTTATGTATTAGGAAGAACAGATTTCCTGAGTCACTTAAAAGCCATAGAATTAGGTAGTTGGATCTTGCTGGAGTTTTTGGGGGGTTTTTTAATAACAATGAAGTTGTGCTATATTCTAACAAGTATTTTAAAGGCCAGTTCAAACAAGAAATTTAGCTAAGGCTCATAAAATAAGGATAGAAGTGTCTCCATAATATCCCAGTTCAAAATGCTGCCCTTTTGAAGATTTAGTGCCAGACCATGAGGAGGTTTGGTGTGCCAGACCGAGCACTTGGGGAGCACTGAGCCCTTCCTAGATGGCAGCACAGGAGCTCCCCTCTGGCCACGAGGGCATGATGCCAGCAGAAATCAGATGTGCAGCATCATGATGAGTTATAACAAGCAGAATATTCCTGCCAGAGTGAACACAGCCTAGCTTGACACAGGCTCTGTTTGCACTGATCTTATCGACGCTGATTGCACCGCAGGGCGGGCGGAGACGGGGCTGGGGGATCGATGGGGCTCCGCGTGTGCCGTGACGCTGTGTTTCATCTCAGGGCTCCAAGCTGCACCAGCCTTGCACTCAGCATGGCTTCGGGAGAGCTCTGCAAGCATCCAACAGCTGACACATGCAAGAGGGAAATACCACTTTCTAGTTCTGGTGGAACCAAGATAGCTGAAATTGTGAAAACAGATGCCACTGTGCTTCCAAGGCTCCAGCGTGCTATGAGCGTTCTGGCATTTAAGAGCTGGAAAGGAAATTTAGCTGAGGTCAACAAGGTCAATGCACACGGCAGTCAATCAGAAGCTGGCATTGGGAATGTATCTCACCATGGCTGTACACATTAATTAAAGAAGGATATGCAATGACAGAAACCACAGATAGATAATGACAGGTTGCACACACAGCATGAAATGACTGAAATCAAAATTAGGAAAGGAAGTGGAAACAGAAAAGCATTACAGAAATCACAGATTTCAGTTGGATGTTTGGTATATATCTCCAGGGCTGTATAGATTTTGACAGAATGGCAATATTAACAGAAGAAATCAACAGGTCCTGAAATCCTTTATTTGCAATACAAAGTTTTTCAACATGGTGTTTAGATTAAAAAGCTCTGGTAAGCCAGAAATGTCTCTGTGAGCTGTGTCTGTTTCCTCTTCTCATTAGGTCTTGGCAGTAGTATATACAAAATTCAGAATTTCTCTGATATCTAAATCCTTAGCATGATTATGTGCTCAGCAATCTATATTGTCACCCACCTATATTGTCACCCACCTAGGCCTAGTAATTGGAATGAAGTGTAAAAATTTAGTCCTTCTAGCACTAAAGTGTCATTAAGAGTGACCAGAATAGTAAGCCTTAAACTAACTACATAGTAAAAGCTGAATAGTGGATATCTTTTGTGACTATGGAGCATATACTTTCAGATAAGAACTGGAAAGTGTGAAATAGTCCTTTCAAGATGATCCTACGGAGATCATTTTGTCTTGAATATCTGATGGAACTGGAGTTTGTATGCTTGTTCTTATTCACCATCATCTCCTGCCACTCATCTCCTGGAATAAAAGGGGTTCTGAAGAAACCCACGTTGCAACATCCTTTCCTAACCAGCCTAAATGCAAGGGTAGCAAAGAGGAAAAATCTCCAAGTTGTCTTCCTAAAATATTACCTGAATTTGGATATGCTGTAACAAGCTATTGTCAAGGATAGGAAAAGAGCGCAGGTGAGAGCTGCCTGGAGATTATCCCAGTTTGTGCCAAGGGCTAAACAATCCCTGATTAGCTCCTGGATTAACTGGAGCTTCATAAAAGCATTGTACAAATGTCTTTTCTCCCTGCTTGAGCTCTGCACAAGAGCTTTACAGCCAGAGCCAAGGATCTTACAAGGACAGAAAATACTGTGATTAAAACCTGTTTCTTTCAAATAATAAGCAGGCAGCAATTTCTATCAAACTGCTCTGTACATGAAAATCTGTCTTGCCAAAGCTGGAGTTGATTAATCACATGATGCTAGTTAATAATGAAAACATGTCCCAAACTTGCCTCAGACAACTACCAATTTGTTTTTCAGAAATGAATAATGTCATTTTCTCTAGAAATTCCTCTTTTCTGTAAGCTTCTGTGACACTGGTGCTCAAGTGCCCATATTTCGTCAGCATATGGAGCAACAATAAACAGCTATGTTGTCTCCTCTTTTGGAGCTTGATTGCAAAGAGCCATTTTCTGTCAGGCACTGGGAGTTTGTTTAAATATTGTGCTCTGCATCATTATATCTTCCCAAGAAGCAGTTTAATTTTGTCTAAACATTTTAATTGCAATCCTAAGGGAAGGGAAGTCATTGCCCACATTAAACATGAATCCCATTATACTAAAACGTTTATGTTTCTCAAAGGCTATTTATAGACGCTTTCCTAGTGTATGAAAATGTAAAACGCCAGAGCTGAACAATCATCTCCTGGCTGCTCTTACCAGCCTGAACCTCATCTTGTTTATTCCACTGGTCGGGCGAGGCACATGAGCAGGGTTCCTTTCAGCATCACCATGATATCCTGGAAAGAGTGGTGAGTGGCTTGTGGAGCCAAGGCAGATGGCAGGGAAAGGGGTGTGCTCAGCAAGGAGAGCAGAAGTTGGCATTGCAGATGTAAGTCCCAGAGGAACAAAACCACATTGGAATTGAATAAATGGTAGGTCTGCCACAAATCTGTAGGTAACAGAGGAATGAAGACATCTTGCCATATTCTTGTCAGAAGTGTGGTGCACGTGTTCTTCAACTTGGAGCAGATTTCTTTGCCTGCTTGACTCAAAATGCCTTGGACCAATGTGACCCACTGGTCATACAGAGCCTGCCTGTGTCAGCAGGGCTCTTTGGAGATTTAGGTGGTTTCGTCCTCATGACAGCAACCATCTTGTCCTCCCCAAAAGTGGCCATGTAAAAATGGAGTGAGTGCCGGAGTCTTTACTGCTAGCAACTTGTATAGCATGCTGATGTGGTTTACAGATGTAAATATCTTTGTATGTTGCACTAAATGGAACCTGGATGTAGCTGTGGATCTCTTTCATTGCTTCCCACTTTCCACGAGGTCGTGAAGCCAGTGAAAGTCCAGCTTCATCTACAGGAAAAGGAAACTGGCAGCGTTGTAATCAAGGAAATGTGGGGTTCAACACTGAGTACAACTGCTGTTACCTTATGGATATGCCATCAGGAGAAATAGGTTTTCCTCCAGATTGTTAGTGAATCTCATGCTCAATGAGAATGAACATAGTTTTTAACATTTCATAGAAAGTATCACCAGTAACAACACAGCACTCCTGGCAATACCAATACAACAGAAACCCATTACTTGCCTGGAAACTACTGAAAGTCCAGCTTAACTTCTATCAAAAGCAAAACATTTCAGAAAAGGAAAGCCGTAATATACTTCTCAGTACTCAGCACAGTCTCATATGTTTTTGTGTTATTGGCAAGAATGAGTTTTCCTTCAAAAAACATCTTCAAAAAAGAAAATAAGGTTCCTGGGCAAACAAACCAATTTTTTATAAAAAAATATTAGGATTCCTGAAAAAGAATTTGATTTGGATTCAAAGACTTATAGAAATCTGAACAATATAAATAGAAAATATTTAGTTTTCTTTGACTTTTTTTCCCAAAAGATATTTCTTTTTTTAACTATTACTATTTTTTTGAAGTTAATAGAAAAGTATTCACAGGAAATTTTCTCCTCCCTGAAAGAATTTCCCTCTGTCCCCAGTATGTTGAGACAGGCTGTAAACATCTCACTGAGCTAGCTGGCTGTAGACTGAAATTTCTTTCTATTAATATATCATTACCTAGGAATAAACAATAATAAAAATGAAAGAGCAGTAGAAAGTGCAAGTGAGAGCCAAGCTGTATCACCAAACTTGCTCTTCTTTTCCCTTGCTTTCTCCTCCTTGACAGTATTTAATAGACCACCTGACCCTGCTGACAACAAAACTGTGAAACTGCATTTTCTAATATCCACAGCATCACAGGGAGCATCCATTTCTAGGAACCCCTGAGTGCTGAGCTAATATTGCAGGCTTATTTGGTCCTACATAATTAGTTATAATGACAAAAAGGACTACCAGAACATAAAGTCTTTCCAGCAGGCACTGTCATTTCTGTGTGGTGTTTTATATTGTCTAGACTGTGGCTCTCCAGCTCTGATGGAACCTCAATTAATGTGCAACATAAAAGAGGGTGAAACATTTTGATTACTTGGAGTGTGGAGAGAAGAGATGATGCTAGCAGTGTATTTTAAAATATTAATCTTGCCCTTTTTTAAAATAACATTGCACTAATTTTTTTTCTTGAAGTTAAGAGGAAATTAGTGCATTGCAAAGCTTACACAGCAAATTAAACAGGAAGAAGACAGGCATATATTGTTTTTAGTATGTTTGGAGCCCAAGTAACCCTATATGTCTGTGTGTGTGTATTTGTGCATGTTCATGCACACATGAATAATTTAGTGAGCTAAACAGTAACAGGATGTGAAGTTGAAATTGGACATTGTTACAAAGGACATAACTTTCTAAGTGCTATTTGTACTTACAGCCATATCTCCATGGCATAATAATTGACAACAGGCAGAACTTAAGACCTTTATTTTAAATAGTGATAATCCTGTCCATTTCTTATGTAACTTATTAGTTAAGATTACAGAATTTTTTTGTCACTGTCAACAAATGCGTAGATTTTATCATCTTGGTCCCGTAGAGTCACTAATTTGCCAAGTTTAAGATCCACAAGAGTCAGTCATTTAACGACATCAGAAAATGCCTGACTGCTACACTAGTCTAAATGTCTGCATTGAGTGGTCATGAAATCTTTGCATTGGCAGTCAGATGTATTTCTTTTGGTTAGTAGTGTAGATATTTTATTTTTCATGCTAAAAGTTAACCTGACTTGCAGGAAAGAGCTTCTGGAGAAAAACAGGTAATGGAAGAGTGACTAAATACCATATGTATACACCACAGCATAAATGATGTCTGCTGACAAGCAGTCAAGACAGTGTGCAGGATTCCAACACTCCTTTGTTATACTGGCTTTAAAACTGCATATTTAATTCCTTATGGATTCCAGTGGCCATGTAACCTTCATCTGTGCCCAGTTCAGAGACATGGCTCAGTGGTTCTCTTTCCCATGCTGCACGCCAACAGAGAGCAATGTTGAAGAGAAAACTGCCAGTTTCAAATACGGACTGTTGGCCGAGAAGTGCACTCATTTACAGGAGACACTTTGAGGTTGTACAGTTTTGATTCAATGTTCTGAATAAAGAGGTTCTTAGGCTTTTCATTTCTCATTCCGAATCACACCTGAGAATTTAGAAGTAACAGCAGAACACTTTGCTAAATGATCACTGAATTTCTGCCTCTCTTTTTCCCAATATTAATATTAAAAAAGCCTTTTGCTATCTGTAGATATTTGCTGGACTCACTCTATAATCCCATATCTATATTGAGTAATTATATTTACGTGTCTTCACTGTAAGTTGCAAGTTAATACTTTGTCCTTCAGAAAAATCTTGCAAAAATTAGGGAGAAGGAGAGAATCTTTCCTTTAAATCTCTGCAAATATGTACACATTTACAGTTGTGATAGTGTGGTAATGTAATGCTTATCACAAACCCTTTGCTTTACTCAGTTGTATTTTTGTGATTAGTATAAGAATGGTCTAAAACTGTGCTGTCCCCTGCCAATTTCTCATTTTTATGACAGAAGCAAATGTCAGACTTGAGCAGTGACACAATGTTTTGACTTCTTTGAATATTATTTACCAGTGTAAATTTTGAGCAGTTCACATTTGGCTGGCACTTCTGTTCGTACCCAGTGAAACCTGCTCTGGGCTAAGATCAAAAGGAATCATTATTCTGATTCACTGAGCATAAGGAGTCATAAAGATATTCTTATAACACTCTGGCAAGGACAAAAGAAAAATAGCTTTGGTACTAAACCATATATAGGGTTGTGATTATAACATAATGGCAGATGATGAAAATGAAATCCATTCCTAGAACATGACTGTAAAGATTTATCTAACTGAAGTCTGTAACAGGTAATTTGCTTGCTCTCATTTGGCAGCAGGACCCACGAGGTACAGAACCATGCAGAAGGGTGGTTTATGTCTCAGGGTAACTTGCAGAAGTTCAGCTGCTCTTTCACCCATTTAAGCCTTTGCACCACAGATATTCCTCTCTTTTCCAGTTAAGAGCAAAACCTGGGATCTGTAGACTCAAAGAGCAGTAAAAGGCACTGGCATACCTTAACATAGGGATGATTCTGAGATTTAAAATTAAGAAAGTTTTTCCAGGCACCTAGGTCTTCATTGTAGAAAGTTTCCTTTGTACTTGTCCTGAGAAAAGAGTAAATGAGAAATATGTGCACGATTTATAGACAGTTTTGCTAGAACCTTTAACATTGCAGTTTGCATTTATTTGTAGACTCTCCCTCTATTTCAAGCACCTGTGGTAGCTGACTGTAGCCTGTGAAAATCAAGTGTGCCTCAGGTAACACTGTCAATGAGAACAGTGCCAGTTGATTTTCCTCTTCCCTGGTGGCTTTTCAGAAGAATGGCCCAGGGAGAGATTTTTGCAGCTCCCCGAGTTGAGCCAGGACAGAGGTGGAAAAACAAGCTATGTCAGAGACAGGCACTGCTTCTTTGATGGCAGATTATTTTGTCATTCAAAAGTGCTTATTCTTAGCTATGGTCAGCCTGAATTCACATTTTTCTGAGTCATGACAGATTTGATCCAGGGAAGTATAGTTTCAGCAAAAATCATAGTTTCAGGAGGGAAAAAGGATTTTTGCATTTGGAACATGGAAGCCAGTACATTGTCTAGGAAATGGGCCTCTGGGATCTCAACCTATCATCGCTGAAGTGTGAAGTTCTAATTGTATTGCTTTTCATAATGTATCTGCTACATAAATATTATTCAATACCTGCAAATTTGCACTAGTGGGAAATGGAGAGGTTATAATGCAGGGAAGATTTATGCCAGCTAGATGCTGGGCTGTCATGATTAAAAATTTTCCACCCATTATGTGAATCCTATTGATCATTGCAGGAAGCAGAAAATTGTGCTGTTCATTGATTTTGCGTGGCTGCAGAATGCATTAGGCCTGATGCATTTGATGGGTAGGCAGGTTTTCAAAGGAAGCTCAGTTAAGCTAATCTTAGTTCAGAGGAATATGCACAATGGAATAAGAACCCTTGTAATTGCAAGAGCAAATAGAAGAGTCAGAGGACTATATTATGAGCCATATCAGCATAAGAATTAGACATGAGCCTTCCCAAGAGACAACAGTAAAACACATCAAGGTTTTGATGCTGTTTTTCATGAACGTAGCAATTACTGGATGAATTGGGTTTTAGTTTCTCACCCATCAGCCCAGACAGTGAACTAAAAGCAATTAGTTCTTCCGCCTCCTTAGCAAAGGGGGGTTATCAGGTTTTCATCGACTCCTTAAAATAACATGGTGAAGAAATGAGTTTGAATCCAAAAGTAGAGCCGGAAGGGTACAAGGGAAAAGGGGAGAGAAAAAGAAAGAACATTTGCAGGCAGAGGGAATTTTACCTTTGAAATTTTGTTTCTACTGATTTGGTCCTTATTATCTCTGTCTTTTTATTAGCTCATGATAATGCTTAGTGTCATCTCTGTATCACAAGCTGCATTTCCTATGAACAAAAGCTTTGAGTAAATTTAATCCCCAAAATAAATTCTGTCAGTATCTAACGCAGGGATTAATTCCAGTCTTAGAAATAAAGAGGAGAAAAGATTATTTTGCATCCCAGCTGGATGCTGTCTTACTGGCATGTTAATACAATGTAAAGAGTTACATCGCTGTGATAAAGGAAATATTAGAATTGCATGTATCTTTGGGTAGTACATTAACTCTTCCTGGAAGTCCAAGACATACAGATTATTAAACATCTGAGTCACTTCTAATAGTGGCATAAAATTCACTTGGGTCCTGCAAAACTTTTGAAGGGTACATATCCTTAAGCATAAGAGCATATTTAGTCCAGATTTTTGTTCTTTATTTGCTAGTTCTAGTAATTTTATCAAGAAAAAGGTGTACTGAAATTACTACCCATAGGGTATGTTAATGCTTCTTTTATATTAAAAAATGCCAAAAAATTCTACCAGCAATATTAAGAAATATTTTTAAATGCAATATATATAGCTCTGTGTTTACTCAAATAACATCTTGGATTAGGTGGAAAAAAAAACCCCATGGGTATTATCACATTCTCACTGGTTTATGTCTTACAAAGTCAGATTTTCAAATCAGAGTTTCTGTAACAATGACAAATGTAGAGGCGTAGCCGCTTTAGCTTTCACATATCACTAGGTGAACAAAAATTGTATTTGACCTTCCCTGCCTAAAACCAGCAACAAGTGAGGTTGGAAAGTTCCGTTTATGTATTTATTAGTGGTTAGTAACCCTGAGGGGGAAATAGAAAGTTTTGGTCTTAGTACTGCAAAGATGCTACAACTGTAAGCATGAGTGTAAACTCTTCAAATAAAATGACACTGAACACACACATATGATCATCATGAAAATCTATGGAAAGTTTTCACTCTTTTTCTTCTCCATTTAATGCACAGATCATAGTGAGCATTTAATTTTGCCAGCAGACTAAGAAAATTTCAGTTATCTGTGACTAAGTCCTACAAACATTTGAAAAGTAACTCCTAAATCCTGCAAAGATGTATCCCACACATGAAGCTTTGGGGAACTGAAATCCTAATCTGTAATGATGAAGCAAAGCCCTGTGTACAGTAGTTTAGTTATTCCACTGCTTTCTAAATATAGCCATGTCTAGGGGATTAAAGCAACAGCAACAAAAAACACTGTTGTAACATAAAACGTCAGGATTTGAAAGAATGGAGAATGACATAAGGAACAACGATCACAGCTCTGCACTGAGGTCTTTAGCTGTGCAACCCAGAGGATAGATTTGCTCTTGTCTGGAAACCAGCCCAGCTCGATTTAAAAGACCAGGTTCAGGAATTACTCAGACACAGCGTGTCTGACTAGACTGGAGCAATTGAAATATTTGCCCACACAGTTGCTTATCAGACAATGTATTCATCTTTTGACAGACCTTTCATCAATATTATTTAACAGTTGTTTACTCCTAGAACATCCAGTTACCAATTAAATGCTATTAAAAGCATTGCATCACTTTTCACTGATTTAATTCTGCTGTTTCCTCAGGAAGATGTCACGGACCACAGGCTTTAACTTTTTCCAGCAGACAGATCTGAACTGTAACTCTGTACTGTGCATCAAACTGCTCAGCTATAAATAATGAGGGGTGGCAAATGAGCATGTCCAGAAAACCAGGGGTAAAACAAAAAAAATTGCTGATAGATAAACCACCTGCTAGCTTGAGGTTCTCCACTATGAACAGGAGGGTTTCCTCTCTTATTTTGCACAGTGTTTCATGGTGGCAGCCTCTGATATTTTAGGCCTGTAAAAGCCACTGTAGTGCCCATGTTCCCTGTATTCACAGTGGTTGTCAAAAATCATTGCAAGGCAATTCTGATGATAAGTACCAAGACAGAGGAAAGAAAATGAGATAAAATGCAAATGAAGGGAGATGATTCTGAAGCTGTGGGGTGTGATCTTGGTGACCTCCTGTGGGGCTGTGAAGAGGCACAGAAATTAGTTATACAGTCTTGCTGTTTCATAATTTTTGCCATAAGATTTATTTTGCTGACTCCTAAAAGCATGATTTGCAGGAATTAGATGTTCATGAGTCAGTCACTTGACTCCTACTCTTTAGGGCATATAGGAAATTTGGAAGGGGCAGGGGGAGAAGCAGCTCTGAAAATAGAAATTAACATTTTCATTTTGTGTTGCTAAATACAAAGAATTTTTGTTTCTTGTGAACCCTGTGAATGGGAGCTATCAAACAGAATAGCCAAGTAAGGAATGGGCTTGACTGGCTGTGGCTGTCAACAAAAAGAAGTAAAAAAAAAAAAGAATTATCTTTTAAATCATGTCACTGTAATATGTTACAGTTAATCTAAAACTAGAGGCTTCTTCTGCTACAGAGTCAGGCTCATCTGCAGAATGTGTCCTGCATCCCATATGGAAATTAGTAGCTCTTCATTTGTCATGACTTCATATAGGAATGATGTTTTGGATAAAAAGCCAAACAAAGGTCAATATTTTTTTCAAGAGGAGTAAAGTACTAGTTTGCTGGTTCGGTTTGGTTTTGGTTTTGAACAGGAATTTTTGAATGGGAAAGAGAACCAGATTCAAAATTCCATTATTTCTCTCAGTATCAGTAGTTTTGGATCAGGCTTGAAACACCTGCAGCGGGCAGGCAGAGCTATGTCCCTGGAAAACACAAGTGGTTGTACAAGACCATGAAAAATTCACATAAAAGGAAATAAAGATTTTTAATGAGCTACGTAGAATCCATTTAAGGGTCCAAGATTATGGTCGGTATTATAGTTCACAAAGTTTGGGTAGTGTAACAGTGTCCAGTCCCCAGTAATGGGATGTCTCATATGAGAGCCTTCCAGCAGGGAGGAAATCCTACCAGTTTGTCTAAGACAGAGAGGTGAAGCAGCAAATGTTATTATGATGGGAAAAGAAAGTTTAGCATAGTCTAAACTGAAATGAACCATTTGAGTCCTCCTCACAGGATTTGTTCTCTGGGCACTGAGGTGCTCCACTCCCCCTGGATGGGGTCTTGTCACTGTGCCAGGAGAAAATCCATGTGTTTCTGCAGCCCTAGTGAAAACACTGACACTATTTTTTTGACTAATTTTTTTCACTATAGCTTTGCCCTTTTCTTTCCTAAAATCTCATCTCTCTCCTGCCACCCTGCTCCCCGCCATCCCATTGCCCAGAGATTTGTTAGCTGTATCGAGTACATCTATTCAGAGCATGCACCAAGGTACAGCTGCTGGGGCTTTTAGTAGATAGAAGAATGAAAAGCTTTTTGGCAGAGTCCCTGAAACACAGGTAGAATGAATTGCTGAGGAGTCCCAAATGGCTCCAGTGTTAAAACAGCTCGTATCCATTTCTGTGACTTTCCTGTCAGTTCACATATAGAACAGGTGGTGTTTTCTGTCCTCCAGCTTTGCATTCTGTAATTCTAGATATGTCTTTTGTTCACCAAACACTCTTATAAAATTCCCAAAGTTTTTAGTTGTGTATGTTCACTTCTCTTCCAAATGTCATGGTCCATCACAGTGTTTTAAAGTAGTGCTCATTTAGACAGCTACATCCTGATAAGCACTAAAAAGCAGGTTATCACATTCTTCAGGGCAGGTCATGCATGGGCTTTATGCATTATTTGTGTCCCAAATAACTTCAATCATTCCACAAAACATCCTACTAAATGATTGCTATTTAATGATACAAATAAAAGACAAATTTTCACATCTGAAATTGGTTCCCCTTCCTTTTGATGGAGATTTAGGTTGTTTTTCAATTTCCCTTAGATCTCCTTTTTAATTATAAACCATGGTTTCTTTTATTTCAGACTGCTAAATGCAGTGGAACAAAACTGATTTCAGAGAATTAAGTTCTATTTAGATTCATTTTAATTTTATTACCACTTTGCCTATAGGGTTTGCCTTCTGTGCGTGTGTTTGGTAAAAGAAAACTTTTTTTTTTTAGTATAATATTATAAAATATATATGATAGAAAACAGTGCATGAATGGGTGGGTGGAAGAGAGAAATAAATAAGTATCAGTTGCTAGAAATGCTAAAATTAGGTGACAGCTATTTGCTTACTCCAAAATCAGGTAAGCTATCAGTTGATGAGCATTGAGCATGAATTCCATGCCTTGTCCTCTGTAACACGTGTCCATCTGGCTTATTATAAATCTGCTCTGGCCAGTGTGCCTCCAGTGCTCTGGGGAGTGTCGTGCTCCATGCTCTGCCTCTCCCCCATCTAAATGCTTGCTTCCCTGGGCAGCATTATTTACCTGAGCCAATGGGTTTGGGCTGTCCTGGCCAGCTCATCCCCAGATGTACCTGCAGTGCCTTGGCAGGAGCTGCCTCTCCAAGCCCTGGCCCACATGGCTCTGGGGTGACCCTCAAGGAAATGTGAGCACATCCAAGGAACTGATTGACCTTGGTTTTCCATGGCTCTTCACTGAAGATTTTAACGACTGCCTTTGACCTTAATTTCTTTAGAACATTTAAAAATGAGCTAAGGTTTAATACCTGCTTTTGTCCTTTCCTGAAGTGCAGCCACCATGAATTGCTTAATTAACTCATTAGGGCCTTAAGCCAAGCAGGTATCTAAGCCAACTGTGCCTTTAAGAGCCATTCTGAAAGGGCTGGAACTATCCAAGCCTAAACCCACAACGTGTTCTTTTCAGTGCTTGAAAACCTCAGGCAACACAATGTAAAGTCAGAGTTAAAGTGTGTTTGAAGAGAGTTTGACAGATTATTTTTCTTTATTTTAAAAATATACACAGTCCTCCATTTTTCTTGCAAAAAACAATCAGCACTGTAGTTCATTCTTGATTTTTATTAGAAATTATTTGTAGCCTTCTAACCCCATGTTCCCTAATTTACTTTCAGGTTTCAGGTTGCCTCTGTTTACCTTGTTATCCAGATTCCTTCCACTTAGTCAGAAGCAATATTAAAGGTTCCAGCAAATGTTATGGAGCTCTATTACTTCTCTTGTCTTTTGCTGTAAAAACTTTCCTTGGAGGATGGGTTTTTAGTGTTCTGTTGTTTTCCTTTTTACTGGTTTACTTTTTTATTAGTGAGTGATAATTAAATTGGAAAGTGGCAGTGAGAAGCATTACTCACAGTGGAAAGCTATCCTTTGAAATAAGGTTTTGTAGTATTTTCTAAGGAAAGAACATAGCAGGCAGTAAGACAGGGAAGCAGCCCTGTTATCTGAATGTAACAGATACAGCTAATAAGTAAAATATAGAAACCAAAGTAACAAATGGTACATTGTAAATCACATCCTCCTTTATCTTGATGGCACAAAAAGGAACTTGGGAGTATGTTTTGCTTATGCTAGGAATTTTCTTAGCAATTTTTAGCAGTTTTGTAAGTTGCTTCTGTGCCCTATGCTATGTGGAAATTTTGCCAGTTAATTACATGTTAAATTCCAAATTCTGGAATAACTCTGCTCTTTCGTGCAAGTAAACTCCAATGGATTAGAAGAATGTAGGAAAAGTAAAAGATGTCTATGGAGAACAAAACCCCCGTTATGTTTCCCACCATGGAAAAATGAGATTCCATATTGTTCTACTGTTCCATTTTTTGCTCTTATGGAGGAAAAAAAAATACTCTGTGCTTCCTTTCAGTGATAATTGTTAAACATTCTCTTGCTTATCCCCCAAGAATAAAAATATTTAATCTCTATTTTGAGACTTGAATAAAAAATATTTCATTTCAATAATTTAGACTAGTTTTAGTGGGGGGTTTTTTCCCAGTATTTTGTTACCATATAAGCCAATATTTTCCTGTGAAAATTTATGTTTTATTCAACCAACAGGAAGATCTCTTCACCACACAAGTTTAGGTTCTTCTACCATAAGCTGACTTCCCTGTGATCTGCATGTCAGCCTAACCCATTCCTCCTGTGAAATGCAAGAACTGGGGGAACAAAGAGGGAACAATGCCTTTTAATTCTATTCTGCAATGTCTACATGGGAGAACAAATGCAGACCTCCTACATGAGTGAGAAGTAGCGAGAAAGCTGGAGCCAGCAGCATTCCCTGGCTCTCCTGCAGTTCCTGTGCCTAACCTGCTTACTCAGATTCAAGGCAGCTACTGCTCTTTATACGGGGAAGGAAAAAGCTGAATTCTTTGTAAATGTGTTCACAAAGTTTAGAAATCAGTCCAGATGAGGGAGTATTTCTTAAGTGTGCCATTAACCACCACTTTTAAAGTACCAAAGTAACTTTGCAAACCCTTTCAGCAGAAGCATGCCGATTGTTTTGCAGTAAATCTCATTGTCAGCAAAATAAGTTCTGCATTCTTAGGAAAATTTTCCCGCTATAAATATATATATCAAAGAAATGGTCTATTGGGCAGAGACAAATCAGTCAATGGTGTTTTCTTAGGAATTCTATGAGTCACTTCTTTAATAGCCTTCCCCCATGTTGTAATTTCTGTAAAGTTTTACTATGTGTGATCAGTACAAGGGCACTGCACATACCCTCCAGCAGCCATGGAGCCATCATGCTGCTGTTAAATATGTGTCATTTATGTACTGTTTAATAAGACCTATGTTAACATGGATTGAAAATTCCTATTTTGTGTTTCCACTTCAGTATGCTGTGGAGAAATCTGTTTCAGTATTTCACAAAGCTGTACCTGAAGTTTTTTTGTTCTCCAGTTAAATCACTTTGGAAGCCAAAATTCACGAGGTACACGTAAATATTTGAGTTGGTTACCTGACTGAGCACATCTGAAGGGCATAATCTCCTTTTTCTCAGGGAATTTCAAGATCATTTCCTCTGTATCCAGTAATGTTCTCAAAATGCAGTGTTTGATGTTAGTGACAATGGCAAATTGGAAGGGCCATAGGAAGGATCTTGTAGCACTGTAATAATTTCACCTTTTTTCACCTTCTTACACCTTTAGTGTAAGAAGTCTTTCAATAGCAACACAGAATTACTTCATTTTGGTGATAAATCCCTGGCACAGCAGCTTGCATGCCTGCATCTAGAGGCACCAGGTAATTTCACAGACTGAGAGGAAATTGCCGATGACAATTATAACCATGTAAAAATTACATGCACTAAGAAGCCAATCTAGTCTTATCAGCTCTCAAGGACTTGCAAGACAGATTCCTTCCTCTAATTTTTCTCATACTTGTTTGTTTTTGGGTTTTTTTTCCATTCTCTGTGAAGAGATAAAGCATTAAATTCATTTTGAAGATACTCTAATGGCTTACCAGAGTAACATTAACCTGCTCCGTGTACAGAGGGTTTCAAGAGCATTTAAAAAGGAACTCAGCACTATCTGTTTCCATTCATTGGAAAAGTTAGAGCCAAATTTTGTGACAGGGAAAATACAGTAAGATCTTGAAAGTCATCTAGCTTTGGGGTGAAGAATGTGGGAAGAAGGGAGTTAATAGATAAAGCACTGCAACTGCACTTTGGAGGTGAGTAATTGTGAAGTGAAAACCCCTGCATCATCACAACCAAATTTAGATAAATTTTCTTTTCAGATGATAAAGGTTCATCATTGACCCGTTCTTCCTTTGCATTATTTGTGCAGCTGCTTGTGTTCCTATTAGTGGCTATGAGTATTTACAGCCTATCTACCTGATTTAACAACATATTTTACAAAACTACCTACACATAAATCTTGCAAAAAGTAGGTCAAATTTCAGAATGTGTTTTAAAAAATGTGTGAACTCTGTTGTATGGTGATTATCGCATTGACTATATAACATAATTTTTTAAATAATTAAACTGTTCAGATTAGTTTTACCCTCTGCTTGATTGCTGAATGGGTAGCTGTAATTAGCCTCTACTGATGTTAATTATGCACAAAGTGGGATCTTGGAGCTGCTGACCATGCAATTTGTTAAACAGCTCAGGAGGTGATATGGCTTGCACAGTGTTTATGTGCACTCTTTCAACTTATGGCACAATGTGAAGTCAAAGTGGTGAGAGTTGTGCTTTGAAAAAAAATGCAGAATTTGTTTGCTCAGTAAAGTCATTGAAGTTCATGTACCTTGGAGTCAAAATGAGTAGAGGTGTCACCAAGACACCTCCGTAAAGGTCCTGCTGCAAAAAATTCTTTGTAAAAGTTTATCAAGCCAAATTAAATGCGATTAAATTCCTCAAAGGACGCCTTTCATGAAGGCCCAGTTCCACTAAGAGCCTGTACACAGAATAGGAACACCATTCCATATACTCCCTCTGCACTGGCTTTACAGGTCCTGGCAGGAACCTCATGGAACAAGGAAGGGTGAGGACACAGGTACAATCTCTTTCATGTTGTAAAGGTGTTGGTATTTCAATAGAAAACTGCTTGGGGAGTTATCCTATGTTAAGCTGAAATGTTATGGGTTGGTTTATAAGACTTTTAGGAAAAATTCTCACTCTATTACCCCACAGAGGATTAACTTCTGTTTTATGCAGAGACCAAACCAGTTTATCAGTGCACAGTTTCTCCAAGCTGCAAGCAATGCTAGAATTAGAATTGCAAATAATTCTACAAACAGACTAAAGCAATTAGATTGAAGTAGCCCATTTTCTCTTAAAATGAAGAAAGCTTAACAGTTTAAAATGCATGTTCAAATGTGTGTTAAAACAAAACATCAAGTTTGTGATTTGTTTGTAAACAAGTGCAGCAAAGAACCCAGGAGAGAAGCTCTCCAGCAACAACTGGGAGCTCGAGGATCAATCTCTGTCAGGAGGGGAGGGCTGGAGCCTATGGGGCCTCTGAAAATATCTATTCTTTGATAATCACTTTATGGAAATATGGTCTTTTTCTTCCAGTTCTGTTGGATAGGTGGAATAGCCAGGAGTAAAAATGTTGTGTTTTTGATGCCGGTCTTGTGCTGAATTCTTATGGTCCTCGTGGCCATTTAGATTTGTAGAGTTCCTTGGTGCAATGAAACCTCTCCAGAATTAGTCCCTCACATGTGCACTTTCTTGCCATTGAAAATATCAAGTGAAGGTTCTTTGCATATTGATTACATTGCTTTTCTAGCAGCAGAAAAATAAAACATTGATGCCTTATTAATATCATTTCTTCATATTGTCAAATTTTATTTCACTGATAGTTTCTTCTTGTGACTTGGAATTAAAATGCCCAATATTATAGTGGGATTAAATCAATATAATAACAAAACATTTTTTTTTTTAATATTTTAAAGTACTTGTGAAGCAACAGGTTAAAAAATGCTATTTGTGCTAACATATTTCTTTAGATGAACTAGAAATCAGCACATCTTTAAGGCTGATAAAACTTCAAAAAGTTATTTTTCTTTAAGCTAATCACTCCTACATAATTGCAGTCTGTGAGCATAATAGTGCTCCAAAGCGGTGTTGTTGTATGTGACACAACAAGAGTTTGGCATTGAAAAGTACAAAAATACCCCACACAAAAACCAGTGAAAGTTTTTTTTCCTCAGTTTTCCACCTTTAAGACTCATCAGCAAGCACATAGTTTTTTTCCCCGCTGGTTTATTTAGACTTGTCCTGTGCCTCAGATGTTTTCTTAATGTTTACAAACAATTCCCCCTAGTAACACATAACAGATAGGTGGACTATTAATTGGCATAAGTAATCTTACTCCCTGTTTTTTTAATCATTACAGAAAATTATCACTAGCATCATATCAGTCTTGTACAAATATTATCTACAAGTTCTTTCTCTTTTCAGCATACAAATTGGATATAACTTTTGCAGACCTTTTTTCCCTGAATAACAGAACTAAAACATGGAATTTATTTCAAAGCACACAGGTGAAATTTTCATCTAGACTTTTTTATTTACAGCACTGAAAGTATTCTTTTGCTGATACTTGACAAAGGTAATCTTCTGTATTTTCCCCAGTATTCCAGAAAAATATTGAGAAGATTTATTTTTTGTACTACTTCTTCATTTATAAGTCTTCTATAAGCAGTTCTCTGTGGTTCTCTTTCAGTTAATCTAATCAAATACAAGCTGTTCACCATCATTTCTAAACTTCTCACATTCTATTCCCATTTTCCCACTGTTGCCCTATCATTCCTTACATAATCTCCCATTCATTACAGAGAATCCACTTGTCTGGCTCTCAACTACTCCGTGGCATCAGCCTCCTGTATTGCTGGATTCCCACTAAAACAATCTTCCTGCTTCTTCTGCAACGCTTCTCCTACCTGCAGGGAATTATCCACAAATAAGTGTAAAGTTCTCTCTCTCTCTTCCTTCAACTCCATGGTTCCACTAAAATCTCACAAAAACTTCCTACCAGTTTGAAATCCTAAACGCTGCCCACCTGCTCTCCAGCTGATGGGTCTGTTCCTGGGAAGTTGCACTCAATGCATAAAGGAAGAGGCAGTCCATGGGCTGGGATAGCCTTTGTGTTTGTAGACCAGAACCAACAGAGAGCCCAAGGCTGGCACTGGTGGTGAAGTGGTCTGCAATACCAGGAAATGGTCCCTAGCATGTTAGTGGTTTATTATATATACATTATATACACAAAGCATATGGATCTCATGAATTGCATAAACAGCCTTCGCGAAGGGCTAGAGCAGATTGTGATTTCCCCAAGGCTTCTAAGCAGAATTTTAATTTACCTTCTGTACCTTTGAGCTTGTTTTCAGATGGATTGCAATAAGGAGTAGATTGGCTGGGAATGCTGTGAAGTCTCTTGGTAAACACCTGTCAGTAAAAACCTGGGAATCCATGATCTGCCTTTAGGGCAAGGGGCAGGCCTAGATCCTGGAATCTTTCTAACTCTCTGTTTCTCTGTCTCCTTTATAAAGATAACAAAATCCAATCTTAACAGCCCTTACTAAGGAAAGCACACCAAAGGACATAGAGCTTTCTTCAGGAACCCTATCTGTCACCAAGCAGACCGAGTGCTGGGGCGCCAGAAGCTGTGTACGCCCAGGGTTAGCTACTCTGATTTTCTCGGATGAGGTAGGAAGGCCAGATGCAGCATCTCATGGAGCAAGCCTGATCATATCCACTTCTAGAACTATTTCAGGTATCTCCACACAGAAATGTCAAGCAGAGCATGACCCAGCTCTGCGCTTCAAAGACAGAGTGGTTGGTTTTAATCTACAAGTAAAAATAGCATTTTAATAAGGAAAAAAAAAAATTGATTGCTTTTCTTCCAGCTTTTCAAACCATATTTCAGGCTTCTATAGTCAGATTCCTTAGATAGGTAAAGTAGTTTTCTTACATCATATTCAGGAATGTAAACAATTCTTTATGCAGGTTCTTATGTGTGAAATATGTTAGTAGATCACTGCCTAGTGCATTTAATTGTCTTTCCAACAGAGCTTTGGAGAGGAGTTTTAGGAAGTGTGTTCATCTGCTTAAGTCATAGAATAAGTCAGAATTCCTCTACTGAACTCACTAAATTTTGTCTCTGGGAAAAAAGAGGCCAAGATTTTACCTTGGTCTTTTGTTTAGTGTTTTATAAAGTTTATTATGTTACCTGAAGTTGATTTATTTCATGATTAGTTTAATAGTTCTAGTTCATGCTAACTTTAAATGTAAATTTAATTTTCAAGATTTTGAAGCACTATGGACAAAAAAAAATTTCACTGTTTTTAATAGTCACCTCTCATGGCCCCAAACCCAAACCGTACTTGGCCAGAAACCTTTACTTTGTCAATACAATTCTGAGAGAGCATAAAAAACAGGGACTGAAAATCTGCATCAGCAACACCCATACCAAGATGGGTCACAAATTTATTCCAGTCTGCCATAATGTGAAATGAGAACTGAAAAAATTGTTTTAAAAGAGAACTTCAAAATAGTCCCCACACAAATAGAGAAAACAGCAGGTGATAATTGCAGGTGTTTAGGACATACTGTATTGATCCTTGTTTTTCAACTGTTTTAAACATGAAAATGTACATTATGTTACGTTTTTATTTATGTTGCCTCTTCCTACTACACAACTGACAAGTTCATCAAACACAAAATGCTGCAACTTTTCTTGTCTGGGACGTTAAATATCTCATTTATTTGAGTAGAATCCAAATTTAAGCCTAACCATTGATAATAGTATTTGATCATCAACAAATTTATTAAAAGAATAGGGAAGCTTTTTTAGCCTACCACGCAATTTAAGAAAAATAATTAAATATATTACAAGAAATTACTCAGTTTGCTCGCTTGGAAGATGCTCAGGCAGCTTTCTGCCTTTGGTGCTCTCACACCCCTGAGCTCACACTGGTGTAAATGCCAGTGCTCCACGTTTTCATTGAGAAACATGCTCTGTGTGCATGAATATTGTATGGAAAGGAAATAAAAACAAATATTAGGCTGAGTTCTTGTCTAGAAAAGAATTAAAAGGTAAACTAAGTTGTCCCTGAAGCCCACCATTTCATCTTCAAACAATAAAAGTCAAGCTACACAATTATTAAAAAGGAAGCTTCTTCCAAAAAAATTGCATGCATATTTTAATATTTATAAGTATTTTATGAATAGGTGATGTAAGAGACATAAACTTTGCAAAGAAACTGAGTCCACCTCTCAAAGTAACAGTTATTTCTCTACCATTTAAACAAATATTTTATTGTTTTGCTATCAAACCAATCCGTGTTATTTTTACTTCAAAATTGCTCTTTCATCCCTTCATAATACTTAATCTCTTAATAAACTTTTCAAAAATCACTGGTGAATATTACTTTGTTGCCAAAAACCTCTCCTGTAATTTTATCAGACAGAAAGGCAAATTAGTGTAGACTCTTTCCCAAAGTGTGAGCCAGCCACTTTAATGATATAAAAGGAAAAGGAGAGCAGAATTTTTTGTCTTCCAACATGGCATGTTCATGTCAGGCATATCCAGTCCAAATTAATTTTAATTATATTATTTTTGTGTCACTGTGTATCCTGATTGCTCTGTGGTTGCTTAAATAACAGAAATGGAAATCTATTAAACAGTAATAATATTTGGAGGGAGGGGGGAACCCCTGAACAGACAGTTAAATGTCTACCTCTGCATGAAATGGCGCAGTTCAAGTTGAAATAGTTTTGCATTCCTTATTTTTGTTAGAAACCTTGAGAGATAGGATTAGTTTAATGGACGATGCCTATGTTGTAGTGACTGAAGGCATTATTTGTGGTTTATTTGGACATTGATTTAAAAAAATATTAAAAAAGGAAACCTAAAAACGGTAAATATATTTATCTCCAAGAAAGAGCAGAACCTGCTGGGGATACAGCAGTACCATGAAGCTGATGTGTGGTCAGCTTCTTCCATGCTAAAATTAACAGGAACTAAATCAACAGCTTTAGAGTATTCAAGATGTACCCTGCCTGCCAAGGCTTAGTTGCTGAATTAAATCTGTTGCTGAGACTGCCTTGCCCAGTGTGTCTATATACTATGCTAATTATAAAATAACAACCTGGATTTTCAAGGGAACCTCAATGTGACTCCTTAACCGTGGTCACAGCTTTAAGTAGGTAAATATTGTTGACATTAATGAAGGGGATCTCTACACTGCTAATTAGAGACATCCCTGGACAGCTCTGGCCCCAGACCAGGGGCCAGGAGACCTCTGCTCATCTGGGGCCCCTTCAACTGACCTGAAGTTTGACCTCAGCTACTTTTCCCCAGTGTTTCTACTTTTTGAGCACTCTTTTCTTCCATGGTGTTTTGGACTGTCAGTACAGTAAAGCTTCTGCAGAGCTGAAGATTGTTGATGATAACCATAAATTTTGAGAAACACAAGTTTTTTAATTTCTATTGAAGCTGATTAGAAATGTTTTGACAGAATAGGTTTTAGTGGAAAAGGCTCTGGTCAAATTAATTAAATTCAAAATTAGCTGAATACAGTAAAAATAAGCAGTTGGTCTCATTTTGACCAAAGCTAAATTCCCAGGAAACTGGAAGCTGTGTTTTTCCCAAATCCACTGATGGGTCATGTCTAGAAAGTCTCACAGATCCATTTAAGCTCTCTGCAGGCTGGGTCTGCTTTAAAAATTAGGACAAATCAGCCTCACTACAAATCAGGTACATACAGTTTGCTGGCCAAAAACAATTGAAGAAGAAAGAAAATGACCCATCCACAATCCGCTCACAATTTAGAAAAAAGAGAAAATTGTAGGCTTGTTTCAGTGGTAAGGTTTAGGAGGTGAATGCTCTGCCAGGACACATATGATACT
The DNA here is from genome assembly GCA_013399195.1 of Dicrurus megarhynchus. Lineage (NCBI taxonomy): Eukaryota > Metazoa > Chordata > Aves > Passeriformes > Dicruridae > Dicrurus > Dicrurus megarhynchus. The sequence continues at coordinate 75,666 of VXAD01005395.1, forward strand.
GAAATAATGGCATTAAAAGCAACAGTGCCCAAACCCTTGGCACACTTCTGTCCATACATCTCTGCCAATTCAGAGCTTCTGATGGTTGGGCTTGGCATTTTAATCTAGCCATTGTCAATTCCACTTCTGTTTTTATTAATCATACCAGTGATGTCCGAATAACTAACTCCAGAGAAATTGGATTTAGAGGGTTGGTATTAAAGAATAAAATGTACAAGTACAAAACTGACGAACAGAAAGATATATATTGGTTCTTTTTAGGTAATATGTATTGCTGCATACACCTTCAAGGTATCTCTGAGCAATTTTGGTGTGTTTTCTGGCAGCTGTCACTGGTATCATCCATCAGAACAAGAGCCCTGGCCAGTGACACCTTGCTGAGGTGCTGAAGGGATATGGATTTTAATTCTGAGCAGCTTTATATGACAAATAGTGGGAGGGATGAATGCCAGAAATAAAAGGGCCACAATAGAATTTGCACAATTATAGATGATTAGAACATTTTTCTTGTAAAAGCAGCAGCTGGACTGTTGCTGTAGTTTATGCACAGAACTGTTCCCAAATTCAGTGTACTGTTTTACCACCTCTCTTCAAGCAAATCACCGTGGTCATCATTGAGAGAGAATTCAGGGATCACGCTGGACTTCTGCTGGGATCTGAGATGTGTTGGAGCACCTTTTTTCTTTGCTTCCTCTTGGCCCCCTTTATTACATACAATGAAGCACCTTGATAATACACTCAAGAAACCATACTTGTATCACCAGAAATGTGCTCTGAGGATGAAAGGGAGAGGAGAACTACTATTATTTGCCTGCAAACACATCCATAATTTCCTGAAGAAGGGAAAGAGTAATTTTGGCAGACCAGGCAGCATCCACCTCTGACACAGGTATCTTCACCTGTGCTAAATGCAGAGGTTAAGGTCCTTTATCTTTAGCTGCCTGACATTTTTTTCCCTCCTCTGGATATTGTGCTTTCTGTCCCCTCGCTCAGCTCTTTGGCTGCCAGGTTCAAAATCAAACAGATTTACTTGGGAATTTAATAAATAGATCTTTGTTAACCAAATTTACTTTGACTTGGTTACAGTAAGCTCTAAACTCCATAGCAGACTAGGAAACATCCATGTGACCAACTCGATAGGCTGGAGGAAGCAATGGTGATAACAACATATGACTGCAAGGGCATTTTAATTTACGTCAATATGAGGAAAAACCATCACCAGAAGAAAGAATGAATGATCCTGTGCTTCAGCAACTCCTCCCAGGTCCTGTTTTTAAACCAGGGTTGCTGGTGCTATTGCTGACCATGCCCTGTGTGGGCCCAAGAGGAATGTGGCTGTTTCCATAGCCATGAAATGTTTTAGCTGAGTGGTGAGGACATAGATGGCACTTTCACCCAAAAAGGGGAGGTTTTAACACACCTGGAGATTCTCTGCAAGTACATCTCCAAAAAGAAAGGGTTGAGGCCATCACTGGTCTGATGTGAGCTGGAGTACAGCATGGATAGCCTCAGACTCGGTTTTCTATACTTCGGATTTAAAACCAGAAAATTGCTGAGCTTCAGACTGCACCATCACCTAAAGGTTTCCACTGCTCCAGCATGAGACACTTTGGGGATTTCTGGTGGCCTTTGCCAAGGAATGCAGCACAGGGGACCCTCCTCTAGCACTCAGAAATCTAAGAAGTTTACAAGATTCCATCATGTGTGGATTTTATTTGAAGCCTTTACAAGAAGTTGCATTTCCCTGCTGAAAATTTGTAAGACCATTTTTCTTGCCCCATTAGTCTTTGATAAGATACCAAGATAGGACTGTCACACTCTATGGCACTATATTAAACATGCAGCTTTTTAGTTTAATCCTAGAAGTCCTCAGTACAGAAAGATGCCTTGAATAAAAGGAAGTTTTTCACCTTGAAAATGAAACAAATTGCTAAAAATAGTGGGGGGAATAGAGAAAAGAGAAGGAACAGACCTAGTGATTTCAGCTTGTCCTATTTGAGGAGGACTAATTTTTAGAAATTCTGAGAAAACAGCTAAACACTGATTCTGAAAATCATAACCTACCTTATAAATTTAGCTATTTCCTTGTGAGTATTGGATGCAGAGTTTATTATAAGGTTTTTGCTTTTAACATAATAAACAATTGGGATTGTTGCTTGTTGAAGGCATTCTGTTTTGTGTCTCTCCTGGACTGAATTTAAATTATTTGATCTCTTATGAAGACAGCTGTAAGAGAAATTTACTAAAACAAGAGGAAAGGCATTTTTCAAATAGGATGCTTGAGTCTTCCTTTGAAATCATGTATATTTTAATAAAAAATCAATATGTGTTTAAAATACCCAATGTGCTGATTTATTCCAAGCAGAAAATATGCTGTGGCATATTCTGAATTATTTTAAGTAGGTAAAAACTGGAACTTCTGTCAGGGTAGAAACTGCATTTTCTGATTTTAATTCTGAATTTAAATGGTAAAAATAGCAGGAAAGAAATTCTTTCCATAGAACAGAAAATTCCATTTCAGATATCTACAATCTGTAAGTCTGCACAAATAAAACTGCCTCCCTCCATAACAGAATGGCAAGAAGGATGTGCTTTTAGGTAGATTCGTTCCAATTTGTGCCCAAAGACTCTGTGTGACCTTTAAGCTGACTTCTGAGGTGGGCTGAGGGCAGAAGGGAAAGGCCTGGTCAATGTGGTTGTTGTGGAGGGAAGGGAGCAGTTTCTGTCTGCTGAGTGTGCCCAGCATGGAAAAGTGTTGGGGGATGTGAGGATATGAAAGCAGCAGAGGAAAGAGGAGGACCAGGAGCAAAAATCTCAAGGTGGCAGGAGGAGGGAGCCTTTGCTTTGGGTTTCTGTGGCTATAAAACCCAGGAAGCTGCAGGGAGCTGCTGAACTAGAAAATAATACTGGAGGGATTAGCTTACCTTTCAAGGACAGAAGCAAGAGGAGTGTTTTTCAAACCTTTTTAATATATCTTTCCACTACATTTCCTATTTAAACTGACACCTTGTTATAGTTTATTATTTTACTGTTCTGATAAATATGTTTGGATATCCTTTGGCACATTTGTTTAAAAAAGTGGGGAAAAAAAGTGTGAACAGTTGGTGGTTGAGCAGGTGGCCAGAAAAAAACTGTTTTTCCTGAGATGTGCTGAGGTTTTATCCTCATCACCCTCTGAGACATCGTGGCAAATAACACCAACACCAAGTAATACTCAAGTCACTCAAGCTAAAAAGTAATAATGGCTATCAAACTCTGAATTTGAACTTTCTGCTCCTCAAACTCAGTAAATGAAGGTTTTTCCATATGAAACTGTTAAGTACATTCAATCCTTCCTCTCTCCCAGCTGTCTTCCTTTTGTTCTCTCCTTTCTATCTTGCTCAAGCACTGTCTATACTCTATATGGTGTGTTCCCATTCTTGCCTGCAGAGTGTCCTGTTAACTCTGCAGTGATGGTCCCTTGGAAACAACTCCACGTCCTCCTTCTGTGATACCAGGAATCCATTCTGAGCAACCCTATAAAGAATCCTTCAGAAAGGAAGGTTACTTGATAAGAGCCCACCTCACCTTTGAGAACATCCTAAATGTGTGATTGTCCTTGATAACAAAGGTTTCAACATTGTTCCTGTGCCTTTGGAAACGGAGAAAGGGAAAAAGATTTTTTTTTTTTTTTGAAAGACAGGACTCCCATAAGGAGACCAGCTAAACTATTTGATGTATAGTAGCCTGAAAAGTCTGTACAAAGAAAGCAAGAAACTGGTAAACAAGAGACATCTCAAGGTTGTGCAGTTATGGTTCACTTGTGCAGAGTACATAGTTACAAGTGAATATATAGGGGAATCTGTTCAGATAATTTAGCCTGGCAGAGAAAACCACCTTCCTAAACTATGCTTTAGGCTGGATCTCAACATCTGCAACCTCTCCTATCTCCTTCGCATTTTCTTTAAAAATTCAGGATCCCCAGACTTCTGTGAGAATTAGTAACTAATTCCTGTGATGAGGCAGTACCCTACACAAGAGCAACTCTGCACCGTAGGTGTTCAGAGGAGCATCACAGAACTGCACAAACCCTCTTAATTTGTGCCACTGATAGGACAGCAGTGGGAGGATTCCATTTGGAGGCAGAGAGGTCAGCGACGTGTTAAGTTTGTTATATTCTTTCCCCAGTTACTTAGAATCTCTCTCAGTCTGAATAACACAGAGTGCAGTTGTCAGAAATGTGGTCTGTGCCCAAAGGTTTGAGGGCCCTGGGCAAATGGACAAAGGCCCAAAGGGCTCACACTCCAGAGCAGCCCCAGCCATCCCTCTCAGTGTGAACTTTGCTCTTTGCCAGAGCAGCAAATGGCCACTGGGAGAATGCTGGCTCTTCCCAACAAAGTGACAGTCTAAGGAGTAACAGCAGCCGTGAAGCCTGTGCATCCCAACAATGCTGTTATAAATGAAACGGGCCGATGTCTATAATAAAAATAGAACAAATTTATTTATAGAAAATTTGGCAGAGTTTTTTTGGATAAAAAGCCACAATGCAGGAAATCAGCTCTGAGCCCGGGTGTCGGCAGCTGGGTGACAGACAACCTGACAGGGTGTCAGAGAAGCTCTGTTCACGCTGAGGTCTCGGAGTGGTGAGTTTTTATACAGTTTATTTCGCTGGAGGCAGTACTGTATTCAGAGTCCAAAGTCTAAAGATATTCAATTTGGTTCTTTTAGTTATTCCAGCGAAGAACAATGTCCTTCCGATGAGGATATGAGGTCTTGATGAAATCTTGTCTCCTCCTAGGAACAGATTGATGGTCCTGATATGTTGTAGATATCTTATCGTGGTGAGAATGGCCGGGTGGCTCCTCCCGAGATGGCCCATCTCCTGCTAAGCCACGGTTACAGTTATGATAATGTCCTTCTCAGAAATATTTTAGTTGAGAGAAAATTCCACATTCTTACGGGAATCTGCTCCCCAGTGAAAGTAGTTTCACCACGGTTTGGATTTTAAACAGAAATATTCCATATATGTGTTTCAATATTAGACAGGTATAAACTTTATAGGCACGAATTAAACATATATACATAACAATGCTATTTGTTTAATAAAGTTACAACTTAATTTATATCTCCTAGCCATTTTTTTTCTAGGGGGTTTATTTTGCAACATTGTCACTCAGTTACAGGAACTGAAAGAAATTATTTGAGCAGTGTCATGAAGTGTTAATATTTTTGTAATATTTTTATGGTTGAATGGCTCAGAACACAAACTGAGACACTGAGTACCTTTTGATACTGATGTACCTTGAAAGGCAGCTTGCATCCATGAGTTTTTCAGATCATGTGTCATTTTACTGATCACCATAAGTAGAACCAAACAAAACACAGTCACCAAAAAAATTCAGTTGGCTGTTATGAAGAAATGAAAGTCAATTAATGAACTGCAACATTAAATAAACAGATCTTTTCTGGTCATAAGCAGGATGTAAATAATTACTCCATATACTTCAGAGTTTTAGTGGGAGAGACCTATTTTCAAAGATAATTTGGTTTTTGTCTAAATACATATTAAAATACAGCCACAAACTAAAGTTCAGGTTACCAACACTTTCAGAACCACTCCCACTTGGGAAGAAGAGGAGAAATTTGGGGCATTCGGGGTGTATAACTTTCCCTAGCCATACCAAGGTCATACTCACAACATGGTGTGCAGTATCTCTGGGCTTTTCGTTCTTTTCTTCTGAAAGGAGACTTAAGTTTCTTAGAGGAAGAAAAACACTTTATCTCTTCTTTTCATGGCACTAAGTAGCTTGTTGTTTTCTTTTAGTTCTCAGATGTTGACCATTTTCACTTTATTGCTATAAACAATGAGAAAACGCCACCCTTTTGTTTTCGGCAGTGGAAGGCAGGAGGGGGGGATTCAGCAGCGGTGCCAGGACAGCACTGGCACCCAGCGGCTCAGGATGCTCTTGGCTCAGCACCCCTCTTTACCTGCTTTGCTAAGGTAAATTTAAAGGCCGTCTGTTAGGACCTTGTAATTTATCTACCACAGGTGCTTCCAAGCAGGTCCATAAGTATATTTCTGTGGGAATGAGAAGTTTATTTCTGCAGGTTACCACAGGAAAGTGTTCTGCAGGAGAAAATACCATTCTTTTAAAAAATATTTATTCATGGCCAGGAAGAGAAGAGAAGGTATTGCATGTCCCAGTGGCTGACTTTGGAAACCTCCTCCTCCTTCTGTTCTTGCCCTGCACAGTACCTGTATCAGCCCTTGATGTGCCTTCTGCATAGGTCCACAGGAGACAGAGAGATGCAGTTAAACTTTTACAAACCAATTGGCAAAGGTTAAGAAGGCCGAGCCAGGCTTGCTGTTGCATCATGGTCAAGAGTCTATTGCTTTTCCTATAGATCAGTTGCTATGAAAATAAATACCTGGGCGTTACAGTGACTGAGATTATTTTTTATTTACACTTTCTAATTTTCCCCTTCCTGTGCTCTTCACCAGCAGTATTTGAACCCCTTGATATGCAGCATTTACCTCATAGGAGAACCACATCTGTCCGCTGGGATGCTCTTATTACAGCCTTCCCAACCCCACCTGGCATTTTACAGCTTGAATTCTGCTCATCCACTCTGACCACAGATTTGAATAGGAAGAGAAGTAATGAAATCAAAAGGCATCTTTACTCTTGTGGCAGCCAGTCCATCCCTTAAAGTGACAAGTCTTACCAAATCAATTTTTCAAAAGGGTGTGAGATCAGAGCTTTTAACCTTTGGCACACAGATCCCGAAGACTAAATTTACTATGGACCACAATGTTCACTAAAGCTGAATGACAGTGGGCTTATATTTACTGGAAAATAATTAAGAATTATTAATTCCCAGGAAAATAATTAAGAAAACTCAAATGAAAATAAAAATTGAAAACTGCTGGTGCAAGATAATATTTGCATGTTTGCTTAAGATCTGCTGATCTGACTGGAAACTTGCTGCACTTGGAGCCTTCTGTAATAGACCAAAAGTGCAAAAATGTTGCCATTTGATCAGTATTTCTATGCCTTCCCTCTCTCTCCCTCAGCATTTTCTGAGTAAGTCTGCTGTCCCATGCTGCTCTTCCAGTGTTTTGTTCCTAAGTGTCTCATGTCTTTGTAGACCCATATTCAGTCATTAACAACGTTTTCAGAACAGTGTTTATTGGTGACATTAGTCTGAAATATGCAGGAGCGTTCCAGGTCCCAGTTACCCGGGCTCACCCCTGGATAGCATGTGGTTCCTGAAGGAAGATCCTCTCCTTGCCTTCCAGCCCCGGGGACAGCACCAGGTGCAGGTGGAAGGTGTGGGGAAAAGGCAAAGCTGTGGTGCTCTTCCTGAGCTCCCTCCAGCTCGGGGAGCCCTGCAGGAGCACTCTGCTCTCCCCCTGGGGAGCCACCTGGTCTTGGGAAGCCTTCACCTTGCACAACCTGCTTCTCCACTTGGGAAGTCAAGGACAGGAGCTGGAAAGGTAATGAAATACAGCTACTCGCCTCCTAAAGTTAATTAGAAAATAAAAATCAATATTGTAATTTTCAGATAGGAGTGAAAGAGATGTTCCAGTTTTTGCAGAGACAGCCACAAAGCTGTTATCTAGTGTGATGCACAGAAGACTCATATCTTTAATTTGGACTTCATTTGCCTTCCAGGAATTGAGTGGGATACTGTAATTGTCGGTCAGCATGCAACTAAAGCTTCTGCGCTTCACCAGCCACTGAGCATTGGTTGTTATTACATCTTGTTATACCTCCATTCCTCTGGAAAATTTTCACAGATCAATAAGTAGGTGTAATAAGAGCAGGATTCCCTGGACATCTGTAAGGATCTCTTCACAATCTGTGGAACCAGGCATATCGCAGAGTTCACTTCTGGAGAATGACAGCATTTTCACTTTAGCTGTGCAGAGAATTTTCATTCTTTGTACTGGAGCACTGCTAATTGTTTGCACAGTTAATTAAACTATGGGTGAGGTATTCGGTTAAATATCCATGTGTAATGCACATATTGACTGTTTCAAGGTGAATACTTTTCTAAATCATGAGCTATTGAATGTTGACTCACTGTGGTCCATTTTCTCTAATTGGCTTGAAGCTCTTCTCTATTGCCAGTTATGATAGAAGGTGTTTTTACCCCCCACTAGCACATTACTGTCTCTAAATATGAACATTAGCGGGTGTACTGTGAATCATTGTGCAGGAAAGAGACTGTCCTGAGTACACATTTGGGTTGGTAATTGGTTGGGGTGCACCTTCTCTCTGCATCAAAGCAGCCCTTGAGGCAGTGGGTGAAGCGTGGGGCGGTCTCCAGTGCACCTCAGCCATGCAGAGGAAGTCCAGCAGAGGTCTGTCTCTCATGAGCTCGAGGTGTTTCTTTCTTCCAGGACTCTGACTATGTAAGCAAAGGGTTTTTCTGTATGAAATGACAACCCAATTATACCTTTTTTGGTAAACCTCTGCAAGATTTCTCACTGTGCAGCAGTAGTCATGAGGTTTGATAAGTTATCCTGGCTTCATGGGATGTGATAAATGTTCGGTGATTCCTCAACACTTGCAAAACCTGACATTCCATTCGAAGCCACCATTCAAAATATCCTGCACATCACAGCATGCATTCAGAGATGGATTCATTGGGAAAACCAATTCTCAGATGATCTATCCTAAGTCAACATAAGTTTATAAAGAATTATGTATTTGTAGAAATTAATTCAATTCCGTAGCTTAGTAAATCTCTTGATACTCCAGGCTTGAGCTACATACTTTAAACAAAATCAGGAAATTTTTTGGCCCATACTGGATGTCTGTGTATTTCTGTATGACTCTCTACATTGGTCAGCATCAGGTATAAGATAACATATGGGACACACATTTTTAACTGAAACAATTAAAAAAGAGACCTTTAGCTTTAAGGGATTTTATCTTAAATTGTAATAAGAGATGTAGGAAGGTTCAAACCTCAACAGCAATTCAAGAGACATAATTCTATAAAAAGTGATTCCACTTTATTTCAATGGCTTTTTTCTCCACCAGCATGAAAAGAAAAGTTTTCCTCTGTGGATTTAAGTAGCATTTAGAGCATTTAAACCTATCTATTAAATGATAATTGCTGCATTCAAAATTCATGCTCCCTTCATCACACATTAGCAATAAGAGGAGAACGAAAAGTGTTTGGAAAAGAACAGACACTGCTGGGTGCCACTCAACTGAGATGGAGCGGATGGCAGAACCTGTTGCTGAGGTAAACAGTGCAGGGGAAAGCAAAACACTCTCCATGGTTTCCCAGGGTCTATTTTAACAAGAAATTGAACTCCTGGCCTCAGGAAAGCAGTGCTGGAGTTAGAGAGAGAGAGAAGCAGCAGTCTCTGTCTCTCCCTTCCTTGTTTGTCCTAGAACTCGAAGTGCTGAAAAAGATTGTTTTGTATAACCTGTTGGTCAGAAGATTTTTGGAGCAGTCATCAAATTCCAGAGTAAATTCTTAAAGGCAGAAATAGTAGAACTGCCCAGGCAAAAAAAAAAAAAAAA
>VXAD01005395.1:85199-260605 GCA_013399195.1 Dicrurus megarhynchus
AAAAAAAAAAATCAATCTGCAAAGTGCTCTGCTTGTTAGGCAAAAAATTAAATTCCCTTCAGGCTATTCTGGGAGATGGGAAAAACTCTGCAGAGAGTGAAAAGCAAATTCTCTTTCTTTGACTGCTGCAGGAGGGGAAGGCTGCACCTTCACAGGCCTCATCTCCATTTTCACTTCTAAAAAAAACCATCATTAATGACATGAACTCCTGTTGTTTTTTAGCCCCTCTCAGAAGTATGTTTGGACTTGGTAATCAAGTAGGGAGGTGTGGAAATGACTACGGAGAGATAACAGCTAATAAGCAAAGACAAAGATCAAAACAAACTCAGAAATATACTATTTCTGACCGCAGCGATGAAAAGTTAAATTGTGTTTTTGTCATAGTCTTTACTTATTAGCTGGTAGCTAATCCTGCTCATTATTTTCCAGAGTGAATAAGTGTAAAGTTTTATTTTATCTGTCAATGAACTAAACTTTTAATTAACTTTCATATTTGTCTTAAGACTAATGACTCTCAAAGGAATTGCCTAAAATCCTTAAACTTTTGAACAAAGGGACCAGAAAAAAAGCACTAAGCTTCCTTTGAAAACCAACCTTTCTATTAGAGAACAAAATCAAAAAATAAGCGACTTGAAACTGGGAGACTCAGAGTATTAATATTCACCATGAAAACAAACTATGAGAAAATTTAAATCTGTGTTAAACTCAGAGGACTTTCATTGCTGGTTTCACACAAATTGGCAAATTACAGTAATGATTTCAGTACTCTAACTGGAGCATAATTATTGGTGTTTAAATTAAGACTACCTGAACTCTGATACTTTGTTTAATGTAACTAATTTTACTACAGACAAATGACTGTTGACAATGACTTTAACAGAACATCATCAATTTCTGCAAATTTCTTTTTTTTCCTTCCTCCACATCATCATATATATCATGTATAATGGGTGTCAGGATGGTTTGGCAGGATCAGGACACTCTGGGTAGAAGAATACCAGGTGTGACAGACACGTGGAAGGAGCAGAAACAATAATAGGATGTGTAGTGGTATTACCCAAGTAGGTTTTGCATAAATAAAATTTATTCCAGCTTTAATAAATAAGCTAGTATTGCAGGAATAATTTTGGCAGATGTCAATACACAAATATTAAGTGAAAAAAGAGGGCTGCAACAAGATTGAGAAGCAAAACATTTTGCAAAGGTAAAAGATGTAGTTATAAATTCCCCAGGGTTTTGGGCAGTCTGCATAGGATGAAATTAGAAATTTGTTTTTGAAGGGTGACCTAACACCCTCTACTTTTCAGCTGCTCACAGGAGATCCTTGCTTAGTATGAATCCTCATCATGGTGGTGTGTTAACTGGCAGGGCATTAAAAACAGGATGTGGAAGAAAACAAGCAAGGTGGCCATGACCCCTGTGTTTGACAAAAGCTGGCTGCAGCTCAGTTATTTTTTTAAGCCGAGTACGAGGCATTTTCCTTCTTACTTTCTGGCTCTTCTGATAGCATGTGTGCTTCCCTGCTTTGTTATTGATGTTGTTGCAAGCCGTCCTCTGAGCAGAATTGATTTATGATACACTTTGCAGCCATCCAGACAGCTTCCAGTGAAGTGACAAAGAAGTTCTGCTTCTGCACCCACCTAATCAATGAAACCCAAAGAAAGACTAGACAAAACAGAACCCCCACGTGGAGGTACAGGGTGCCAACCATCAGGCACAGAAGTTCACAAAATCCACAAAAGTGACATGCAGTCGTTTTACTTATCATATAATATGCCTTTTTTTGTTTGCTAGGTAAGAATCTTCCTGTTTAACAGAGTAAAAGAAAGACACATATATAACCACAGAAATATGGTTGTAAGTGCACCCTAAGCTTATCAAATGGAACAAAAAACCTATAGGATGCTCATATAACAGAATAAGAAATGCTTGGCCATTTTCTCCACCTTTAGAACAAAATATATTTTACAGCTGAAATAATAAAGGTATTTAAATAGTTAGCCAGGAATGGTTTGATGTTGCAAAGGGCTGAACAATGTCATTCTGATCCAACAATTTTCTGAAGTGTGTATTTAATTGCATTTTGAATCAACTCCAGTCCTTGGGCCAACCACATAATTGACATCAATAAATGTTCTGTTAGACTGAGGCTGAATGTCCTCTTCTGGCAGAATCTAGGCACTTGAGAAACTGAAAGGACTTTACCAAGTCCTTGTCACCCAGATATCTGCATGGGCATGATAGAGCCACACAATCATTTAGGGTGGAAAAGGCCTTCAAGTCCAACTTGACACTGCCAAGACCATGACTAAGCCATGTCCCTAAGTGCCACATCTACAGCTCTTTTAGATTCCTCCAGGGATCTGACTCCCCCACTGCCCTGGGCAGCCTGTTCCAGTGCTTGACATTCCTTTCACTGAAGAAGTTTTCCCAATGTCCAATCTAAACTTCCCCTGGTGTGCTTGAGGCCACTTCCTCTCGTCCCTTCACTTGTGTGCTTGAGAGAAGTGAGACTGATCCTCACCTCATTCCAGCCTCCTTCCAGGTAATTGTAGACAGCAATAATGCCTCCCCCAAGCCTCCTCTTCTCCAGAATTAACACTATCAGTTCCTTCAGCCTCTTCTCATCAGACTTGTGCTCCAGACTCTTTGCCAGCGTCATTGCCCTTCTGTCAGTTCATGGATGACTTTTTGGAAAAAGTTGTGCCAATGTACAATTCAAAACTCAACAAGACTTCCTAAAATTTAACCCAAAGTTGACACACTGGGAGAGCCAGACCCTGCTTTCTGTATGCCTGCAAAAATGTCGAAACTTGTTCTATGTCCCTGGATGTTTTGGGGTTTTTACCATAATTCAGCTGTGCTAACCTTGACTTCCCTTTGCCTGTGCAATGAGGGACCATCTTGATGTAAGGCCATTGCATGTGTAGTTTACAGAGCAAATCATTGTGTGAGGTGAAGGCATGAGAAAATTAGGTTCTAAGACAGCATGCCATAAATCTTGCTTTATAGGACAGGATGCTCTGGGTCGCTAGAATTATCTTGTTATAAAGGCAATGAGATAAAAAAAGCAAATAGTGGCTCAGTTTTGAAGCGCTCCAGTCCCTTGGACAGGTGAAAGAAATTTCTCTAAACTCTGTCAGCCAAAATGGATTGCTCTGTGCCCAAAAGTGCATCCCCATGTAGATGTTTTACACACACACGTTTCCCATGTGCAGAAGCATTTGAGGCTCTGCCATGTCACAGGGGCAAATGTGCTCTGTTCCTCCTTCCTCTCTAATGAGATTCTGCTTTGTGACAGACCTTGTCAGAGGCTAATTATAACAAATGTTTGGAAATATTTGCTCCAGAATAACCTTTGGCTCTAAGATGGATCACTTGTGTGAGGCAGGTCCCCTGGCAGAGCCCTGGAGATCAAGTTCTGCTTCAGAACAATGTCTAAGATTCAATAATGGCACTGTGTACTCGGCTGACCAAGTTTGGCAGTTTCTGATTGATTTCTTTTCCTCTTCAAGCCTTGCCTGTCACGATCAGCTAATTAAAAGTGCAGTAATCTGATATAATCTCTTTCCCAGTTGGTGTGGCAGTTGGCTCTCTAACAGAAATAATTGATTTGTAAACTGCCAAACCTCAGACATTTAGACTTGCATTGTCTCCTCTAAACCATGTCTAACAGGCAAAATTTGTCTCCTGATACATCGAATGACCCACACAACAAAATTAATTTAGCCTCCACTGCTACGGAGAAATCAATAGAATAGAAATAGATAAATTTTAAAATGTAATAAAAGTCTGGAGGAAAAACAAATAAACACGGCTATAGTCTGTTTGTGCAAAGTCAGCAGTGTGTCACCATTTGGCTCCCCTCAGTTCTTCTACTGCTGGTATTGAAGAAGAGATAGTTACCTTTCCAATGTGATTGTCTTTACACTTCAAATCACACTTCTTTTTTTTTCTTTTTCAAATATAGGTCAAACCCCACATGACATGTGTGGCTTTCAGTGGCTGGTGACCCAAACTACAGAATCCTTCTGCCAAGGAATAATAACAAGTTTGGTTATTTTTTTATTACATTAAAGATACTTCCTTAATATTAAGGATAGGATTTAATTCCTTAAGTATCCTTAATGTAGGCCAATACCTCCTTTTTTGTAGGACACAAACAGATGTCTGAGTTAGAAGGGGTGAAAATGTCTTATAAAAAGAACAGCACTGGAACCGGTACTGAAATTGCTATGCCACAGAATTTTTCAGCAGAGGTATCTGCTGCCTCCTGAAGTTCAGTTCTTAATTTTCCAACCTGACAATGAGCACAAATGTCTGTTTTCCTCTAAGTTTGTAAATGAAGAAAAAGTAAACCAGTCGTGGAAGTGTTTAATGGCTCAGACTATCACAGTTCTTAGAAAGCCATCTGCTTATACAATCATCTTAAACTACACCTGGAAGCAGTCAGTTTCTGAGTAATAAAGCTGGGGGTTTCACCTCAGAGAGGAAATGCAGTACAAAATGTGCCCCTATACAGCAGGAGTACGTGCGTAATAAATCTACTTCTTCGGGGGTTTTGCCCTTTTTTTGTTCACTGCAAAATATTTTATTTACATCTTTCAGCCCAGTAATAAATCAACATTTAAAACCTGGTATATGCTGGAGTGAAAAGGGCTGTATCCCTCTGCCAGGAGGCCACAAGCCCTGCCACCACAGGGCAACCCCAGCTGGTCATTCCTGCAGCAGGAATATGTATGTATATAAAATATGTACAGATATAATGTGTGTAAATATTCAAATTAAGTGTGTATATATTAATGTATTTGCATGTGAGCGCATATATCCAGTATGTATGTCTATTTCTGTATTTTACATATATATGTGTGTTATGTGTGCACGTACACACTGAATTTCAACTACATTGCTGCTAAAAACTCTGGATTCTATGCATGGCAGTTGTTTTTTTGCCTATTTATCTCCCACGACTTTACTTTCCTGAGTAGTCTCTAGTTTCACGTGTGATTTCAGCCAAGGTACTACAAGTAGTATTTTAAATCTAAATAAATATTACAAGTGAAATGGTTTGCCTCCTAAGGGACTTGAATCTGAGAGTCACATCATCAAAGGGTTTGATTCTGATCTAGTAGCTTTGAATGTCCAGCTTGCTCTTAAATGCACTAAAATGACGGTAGCTGAAGCCTATGGATGGGTTTGAGATGTTCAGATTGACAATGCATATTTAATTAGATATATATTCTATACTGCATGCAAATTCTACTCAAGAAAATATTTCTTGTGGTAAATATCTAAGAAATCTTGTCTAGATTTCCTCCAAAGAGGTGCTCTCTCCGCAAATATATAAAAACTTGGGTTCATCTTTTATCGATGACAAAACTGCAGAGATTTTAAAGTTGCTGTTGATGCTTTCCCCCTTTTACAGTGGGGCATCTACTTCAACTATAGATTTCAATTGGCCACTATTTTTTTTCCAAATCCTGGAAATGCCTGTATAATTAAAAAAAAATAAATCCTGAAATGAAGGTGATAAATGCACATTATCAACCACTCATCTTCATCCTGTTATCAGTTTGGCTAATTCCAACCAGAGCAGGCTCCAAACAGGCTCCTTTAATTACCTTGTCACAGGTCTTTGCCTCAATGCCTTCCTTTGACAGGGCTTGCCCTTCATTTTACCACCACAGTCCCAGAACTTCCCACTTCAGCCCAAGGAGGGTTCAGCAATGCATGGGTAGAGCAAGTCCTCAGGAATGGTTTGGATTTGGAGAGCTTTAATGCACAGTCTGAAGGTACATCAGGCATAGAGATGTGTGCATGTAGAAATGTATGAGAGCAGGGCATCAAAGATCAGCCAAAATAAATAACAGTATTCATCAATACAGTAGTTTGCCCACTTTTATATGTAGGCCATAATGGTTTTGTATGACGTACAAAAGTGGATTTTTTTTGGTTAAGAGGAAACATTAACTTATAAAACCCCCTGTACTCAGATTTCTCTCTATTCTATATCTGTGACTAGGGGTATATTATCTTCTTGACCAAATAAATTAGCCCTTTGCCCCACCCTGAGAAATGTATAATGAACAATTTTTCCATGTTATCCCACAGTCAAAAGTTTTAAAAATCGATACTTCCCTGTATGTACCCATGCAATAAAGTATCAAAATCTAAATCATGTTTTAAGAAAAATAAAAAAATATAATTACCTCTAAAATGAGAAGGCATAAAATAACCCTAATTGTCATATATCCTTCTCACCTACAATGAGGAGGACAACATTATTTCCAGCATAGCCTAAATCATGTTCCTGAGTCAAGCCAAATGACATTGAGGAATTAATTACTGAGGCATTCAAAGTGACTACACAAAGATTTCCTGAAGGACGAGTATGGATTAATCATGACATCTCAAGGTGTTATCCTTAATAGGATTTCCAAAGATTTGATCTATGAGTAAATTTTGAGCTCATGAATATGACGTGAATCTGGGTGTGTTTTCCCATTACAGCTGTAGCAACAGAGACTTGCCTGGTTTTCAAGCTGTTAGTGAGTATGAATGTCTGCTGGTAATTTTAAAGACCTAGCATTTGTTCAATAAATAGTGAAGTTTTTCACCCTGAAAGCTGAAATTACACTACCTGGAGATTTCTATATAGATATGAGCCATATATATATAATAGGCCATGCTTTTCTGAGTGAAAGAACTGAATTGTGTGAAGATTTAGTGGTCTGGAAAATTAATGTCTCTAACATTGGTTATCAGGTTATTTGTCATGCAGCTACACATCTATTTGATCAAAGATAGTTCAAGTAAATAATCAGTGGGATATGTGATCTATGGGGATTAATTGAGCCCTGTGGTAGAAATGAAAAAGAGAGATTTTAAAAACTTTGTTTTGGTTTCCTTTAGAGAAAGAAAAGTACTCGGCTACAAAATAAAACCACTTTTCACATATAGGTATTACTGTGAAATTGACTATTTTAAGGAAGAACCTAAGACTATTAATAAAAATTTTCACTGATCAAAAGATACTGTGATCAACTTGAAGTACAGTACTACATCAAAAAATTATTATAAACTGTTCATAAATCTGAATGAACACATTAGATGAAGAACTAGAGGGGCAGAATATGCCTGGCATTTTATCCACTCTTTGGATTGCTTTTTAAAGTAATTAAATTTTCACAAATTATTTTTACATCTTTTGGTCATTGGCACATATACACAATATGACATGAGCATGATTTATAGATTTAACTGTCATAATTTTGTTTTTACTGAGAACAAGACCTCAGTCTTGCAAACACGATTTGCTTTCAGAGCAAATAAAATGCTCTCATCTTCATAAATCAAAGCCTATAAAAATAAACATAAATTTTAATTCATTTGAGGCATAGTCTGAGTTTTGTGTGGGGTTTCTTTATCCCAAGTTATTTTAACTTTACAGCTCATGGTAAAGGGACAAGTGAGTATCAGCTCTTTCTGTAAACTGCTGATGCCCCACATTGCTTCAGGCATGTTTCGGTACCTAACAGCAGACTGACCTTATCCGAATTACTGATTCTGGCAGCCACACTGGTCATTACAGCCATCAACTTCAGGCAGAATGAGTCTCCATTTTTAAGGCTCTGCTCCTTCCATGAGCACAAAGTGTTTTAAAACTGGTTTTGTGCACCTTGCAAGTGGGATCATCAAGGTGTGTGTCTGACCCACAGACAGATGTCAACATCAAATGCTGACGGGGTTGAGGTTTGGCCTAAGCATCTTTGTTAATGTGGCTCTCAGATTAACAGTAAATCCTCAATTAATCCTTAGATTTACTTAAGTCTATCACCTTTACTGACTGTGACCAGAACTTTAAATTAAAGGTGTCCATCCCTGGGTTTACTCTCAAAGATGAGCGTGAGACATCAGCAAAAATTATTGCAAATCAGAAGCCTCTGCTTCTGGAGTCTGAAATGAGTCAGTTTTTGTGAGGGATTGGAATTGGCAATTTTGGAGGCACAATCTTGAAATCCGTCAGACAGTTGATCTGAATTAATAGAATTCCACTGAAAATAATACAGTAAAGTTACTTTGTAATACTTGAGGATCTAGAAACCTAGATGTAAATGTTTGCCTTTTGGATAAGAAGAATTAAAGGGATAAATAGTTAAATATTTGCATATTTATAGATGTGTGTGCATGAAGATATAGATGGATCAAAACAGATTGTAGAAGCAAGTGTATACTCTCACTATCAAAACAGCTAGAAGACAGTGTTTTAACATCCTCTCTTTTTTGATTCTTACTTCGAACACCAAGCCTTACCCTCTATAAAAGTAAGAA
This sequence comes from Dicrurus megarhynchus, assembly GCA_013399195.1. Lineage (NCBI taxonomy): Eukaryota > Metazoa > Chordata > Aves > Passeriformes > Dicruridae > Dicrurus > Dicrurus megarhynchus. The sequence continues at coordinate 93,531 of VXAD01005395.1, forward strand.
AGAAAAAAGAAAATATTCTCTCATAAAGCCATTGCTTTAAAATCTATCAGTAAGTTCAAAAAGAGCAGCTTTGAACCATGCTGCTTTGGTTTTTCTTTCATCAGGCATTGGGGAAACTGTCAAAGAAAATATGCATTGCACTTTTCTACAATACATTATAAAATACATAATTACATAATGAGTGCTTGCACACACGCTAACCCAACACACCATTCACATAGCCCTTCTTCAGAAAGCATATTTAAAAGGGCTGACAAGTGCAGGAAAAAAAACCCACCAGTGTCATTCTACGACTAAAACAAGAACACCTCTTGTCTCCACAGACATTTTAAAAGGGCTGAGAATAAAAAGTTCTCTCTGCACAGGGTGGAGCCTTCCTGCAGTGAACAGCCCCACTGACATGAATTCCCCCCAGGATTTCTCACAGCAGCCTCAAAGGCTTCTCCAGCATTTCTCTGAAATTGCCAGCAAAGGGACTGTGTTTCTCTGTGGGCACACAGGTGCCTTTCCACATCCTCACCGGGTGGCCCAGGATGGTCCAGCATCCCTAACCAGGTGGAATTAGCATCCCTTTTGCACACACTGTCAGTGCCCTCCAGTGCTGAGGGCACCCTCCGCCTACTTCCTGAGAATTGTGATTACTGATATTTCAGGCTATGACAATGTGAAAATCAAACCCATCCTGAGGAGGGTAAGGCCTGTTCGTGCAGTGTCTGTCCCACCCACCCTGGCCCCAAGCTGGTCGGACACAGCAGAGGGGCAACCCCACAGTGATCCAGCCCTTTGCCAGCTCTGGGTACACTGAGGCCCTTGCGTTGTTTCAGGCACCATTGACACTCAAATGAATATTAAAAATGGCCAGCTGCCTTCCCCAAATCCTGTGATCTGTAGGCTGATAACATATACCTAATATTAAATAGTGAGAAAAAAAACTTTCTCCCCTAGTTCACCATCATTTTTTTAATTACACAGTTTTGAAAAGGTGTTGAAGAAGTGCTAATCTGAGCAATTATTGTTTATTGCAGACTATTGTTAAATCAAGCACTGCAGAGAAGGAAAACACTACCCAGTTATTCCCTATTCTTTTAACTCACTCTTATTAAAAACCTTATTTAAATTTTCAGTACTGTGAGCGCAGTCTATTTTCTACTTATTATTTCTTTGGGTAGCATTTTGCTACGTTTCAGGATGTTATTTCTACACCATTGGCTGTTCCAGTAATCTCAGGTTTCAGTGATAGGGAGAGATCAGGCTCAGATGTGGTCTGTGAGTAAGGTCCTGGGGTGGCACTCCACCCTTAAGCAATTATAGCATCTTTTTCTTGAGCAGAAGAGGATTCTGTTGTGGTTATGGCATATGAAGGAAATGAGATACAAAACTTCATGTTCTTAAGGTGGGGAAGAGATTTGCTAGTTGTGAGCTACTCTCAAGCTCATATTGTAGTTGAGGACCTGGTAGGATTTGCTTCCTTCCTTCCTCCAAATGCACAGGAGCTTTGGTGTAACCCAGTACTGCTGAGCCAGACTACTCGGTTAATTGACAGGATTTTACCTGCAGCAGACCCAGAGATGGCAGTGGAAAACACCTGGGAGTGGGAGGGCCAGGCCAGCTTATATCTGCAGGAGCTGCTGCAGTTGGGGTGGTTGGGTTTCATTCTGGATGGTTCTGTTGGAGATGGAGGTAGGTCTGAGTTTTTGGAAGAGGAAAAAGGGAGCGAGAGCAGGAAAAGTAAGTTGGAGTTTGGGAGGAGATGTGAAGGGGCTTTAGCATTTCTACTGTGAGGAAGGTCCCTTCTCCTTGTGTAAGGGGATGTTAGTTACGTACAGATAGTCTTCCACTATCTTGCAATAGTTTAATGTAGCTAAAGTTACTTCTTAATGGTATTTCAAGAGTTGTGGGATGAGATCTGGAAATGTAAGGAGGCAGGTGCCCCTGTAAGGAACTGTGGTCTGTTCTTTGGCAGCCATAGGGAGGAGTTTGGGCTTAGGTTGTTTGTTTGTCATCCCAGCTGAGTGAAGTGAATTTGAACAAGCTATGAAAAGTGCAGCTTTAGGCTTTCTTTGTGTGTTGAAAGAGAAAGATGGTCTTCCTGTTATTATCTAAACTATCATTTTAGTTACTTGCTCAAATGAGCTCTTGTAACAAAACTAGCTTGTGAAAATTTGATCAGTTGTGCTCTTTGTGAGTTTATATAGGCAAAACCACTAAAATTAGATAGAAAAATATTTCAATGAACTGGAAGAATCAGAAGTTTTGATTATGTTTGGGAAATTTGTGTGGCTAAGGCTTTATTGACTCCCTTACTTTTGAGAAGAGGCCATCGATGAAAGGTTAGCATTGGGGTATCTCAGGAACTATCTCTAGGCAATTAATTTCACCTGGGAAAAAGCAAACAATGAAGAGTTTTAATTAACATACTGTATTTGAAAGCAGATTTATTGATGGTTTGTCTCAACTATGTATTTCATCACCCAAATCCTGTTGCTAAGCCATGATTAGTGGATTCTGCAGGATCTGTTGGCTGAGTGTGATAATGGCAGCTGACACAGCTGATGTTCTTTCTGTCAGACACCCCTGTAATGAACCCCTGGAGTACCTGAATAAGTAACTGCTGGAAGGATCAGTATTGTGTATGGTCAGCTTTTTAAAGTTTTGTTATGTACATTTATCACTTAAGTGTCTAAAGTAGCAAATCATTACTGTTCACTCTGTCCTCTGTAGCTGGGTGAGGTTAACAGCTTGAATTTCTTCTGTGCACTGCTGCTTGATGATCCAAATTTCCATAGCAAGATGTGTTAATGTTGCTTCACCTCTTGCAGGTATTTGTAAGAAAAAAATGGCCTAACTCACATCTGCATTTGTGGGCAGGATGGCACCAGAATGGTCCTTCCCTAGACAGAGTTTATAGAGAGAGCCCTGACTTTCAGAAATCTTTCCTGTGATGGGGAGCAGTAAAAATTTTATGGAGCTTCTTTTCTCTCTTCCAAGAGCGTAAAGGAGATGGCAATCTGTGGTTTTGGGGCATAGTGCAAGTGCCCTTAAACCAGAAACTTATTCGATTCCAGCTATGCCAAGTGTGCCCAGTGAAACTGTTCAGCACAGTGCCCTGGAGGTGATGGACAGGTTGTCTCCAAATGACTTGAGGATTTTTCTCTTTGACGTGGTACAAACCCCTTCTTGTTCAGTGAGCCAATGAGTGCTTAGCCCTGCCCTTTGCTGTGGAGAATGCATACCAAGAAAAGTGTTTTAATTCAATGCATCTGCTGCTTTTGTCAGATACTCGCCATGTGAATGTCCTGTTGGACACATGAAGGCTTGGTGTTTGCAGTGAGATCTGAACTAGTTATTCCTGGACTCGTGCTGAGGTGTCACTTGCTCAGTTCCTCAGTGAGATGGTACATTTTTCAGTTTAAAAAGCCTGAAATTCTTATTTCAGTTTCTTCAATAGAAATTGTATAGAAAGAGACGGTGTTCTGTAAAAAGCATAACTGGAAAAATAAAGTTGGCTTGTTAGAATATCTGCTAAAATGAAATGGTGCTAACAAAGCAGAACTCTGTGACAGCTGTAGGATAATGTAACCTTGTGGAGGGTTGAACAGGAGAGAAAAATCTGTAAAATTCCTGTTTTAATACATTATGGTGATTCAAGGTGAAACCACTTTGATTGGGGTCATTTGTTATAGCAACACCAACAATGATGATACTTTTACTTTATACACTTCAGAAATCTATAGTACTAAAACACATTTCTTTTATATAAATCTTTGAAAATAAAAAGTGAAACTAGTATATGTATCAAATATCAGTTCTTTGTGGTTCTCAGCTTAGACGGGGGAAGAATTCAGACAGAGTGAGTTTCTCCAAACAAAGGCTGTTGCTTTTATTGTTGTGTTTTAAATCTATGGAAAATAATTCTGCCTGTGATATGAATTTTTGAAATTGCCTACCTGGTGAGGAATATTTTTTCCTCTTTTCTTCATTATTTTTTCCTGAAGCAGATAAGTTTTTGTTCTGCTTTCAAAGTTATCTTTCTGAATTATGAATGTCTGTTGTTTACATAGCTCCCTCTTGCTAAAAGACACTTATCTGCTGCTGGAATATTCTAAAATAACCTTCTCCCAACTTGTGAGTTAATCAGCTTTTCCTCACAATAGAACATTTAACGGTATCAAAGAACAGTTTTGGACAAGCTTTCACACTAAAAATCTCCTGTTCTGAATTACAAATTAGTCATTTTAATGTCTCATTTTGTTTTTACATTATATATTCTATTTGTGGTACTATGACATGATATTTAACACAGTTACGCACTTCTTAATGTTTTAAGAATAACAAAAAGCTTATATAGCTACTAGTAAGAAAAAATTATTATATTTGGATCCCTTTGGGAGACTGGGGTGACAAATGTTTCCCAGAAATATTGCCCATGGGCCAAGTAGTAAGTTTAGTGTCATTCTCACCACTGAGATCCAGCTGTATGCACATTTTCAATTAATATGAGAGTGTTCTCAACGTGACCTATATGTGCTCAATTATGATCAGGAAAAAAAGAGGAAAACATATAAACATAAAGAAGCAATATTATTACAATGAAATTACAGCACTTGATTAAAAGGAGGGTAAACAAACAGATCAAAGCTGATTTCCACTATTCAAGCTGCTTCCTCTCTCACCTCGTCTTGTTTAATTTCACTATAATCACGATTTTTTAATACAAAGCCCAAACAGACTCAAACATAGACACAGTGACACTAGACTAGAATGCTCTGGATTCCTTTATTCTGTCATTGGTGACCACGTATATTTTAGCAAATCTGAGTTTCTTTAGAATTGTGTAAGTAGTGCAGATCCATACCTACCCGTAAATTATTTCTCTCTGACTCCTGATTGATTTAGTTGACTTCAACTTATTTAAACCGCAAATTTTAAGTGATGTTAAGCAAAATGTTGGCCCCTGCTGCTTATCTCAGTGTTTTTGTTTGACTCTGTGTGTGTAAATGCTCAGCTGAGCCTTCTATCTGGATTTTTGCTGAAGTTTATCAGGAGTAGAGGTGGGATCTAGTATTTGGAATAGGGTAGAGAAGGCAGGGGGAGAGACTGAAGGTAGCTGCAGCTAATAATTTTTCTTCAGAAAGGTTTAATTTTGGTCTGGGAACATGACTTAATCTCACTCTTGATAGCATTTCTCCTGGGAATGCAAAACTCGATGAGAAAGGCATTATCCATAGTGCTGTGGGCCAGAAAGAGGAAAATCTCAGACTCCAACAAAAGGCAATTCTAACATTGTAAAAGAAAATGCTGTGACTAAGGCAAACTTTGAGGATTAAGTTTATATAATTATGTAATGTAACAATGCAGAACACAGTAATTTCTTTAGCTGTTGACTTTATTGTCTGAGTCTTTGTCATACCAAAGTCCTTTTTTCGTACCTAGCAAAGAACCGTTCATGGCACACAAGGGAACAAATTGCTGCTTTCACAAGCTTAAAATTACAAGTGAAGTCATTACGTGAAGGAAGTTCTTACTAGGAGAACATGTAAAATTTCTGTGAGTCTGAGGGAGATCTATAGTAGTTTTAATTATATAAATTAGGATTATACTGAATGTTAATTTTGGCTGATGTATAATGATTGAAATTGTCGAAAGCAGCTCTTCAGTCCTGGAGTGTTTATCTTTGGGTGTTATTATTTCAAAGCTGAGAAAATGCCCATCATAAGGGTTTCACAAATGGCCACTGTCATCTGGGAACTCAGCATACCGTTAATTGTTTAAATATGATTACTGACTATAACTTAAATATGTCATGCAAAAAAACATATAGGTGTGACCTACCTGGAAAAACATTTTACATTAAATTTTCTTCTGGTTTTTCATTTTGTTGGATGACAGAAGGGTTTAATACGCTGCAAAGTTTTAGTCCTTTCAAAACATTCACAAGCAGAACCACTCCGGAATAAATTTGGTAACTTCATAAGGAAACTTTAGTTGTGGTCCAAGTTTATTACTTTGAGGTGGAACTCTTCAGTGGTTCCCAGGTGTTTTGGCTGTGAGTAACTGTGCTTTGCATCTTTATTTACAATGGAAAAGGCACCAGAATCAACAACTTTATTCAGTCAGAGTTGGATTTTTTTTTTCTTTTTTCTGGCCAGTGCCCATCAAGGTATATTTAAGTTCTTTCCAAACTATGCTGCTGATTTACAATGTATTTTAGTCTAACAAAACTTGCATTAGCTAGGAGTTTTTAGACCTTGTTTTCTTTCTAAAGAGAAATAAAAAATAAAATTGGCAAGAGTTAGTGTTGGTGATTTTCTCCAGTGTTTGAGTTTGTACCATTTTATACCTTAGGAAGAGAAATTAAAACTAGCTTTTTCTGGAAAGTGAATATGAGGCAGTTTCAGTATCCAGCCTTACTTTGGACATTGTGTCTTAATGAGGGGTGGAGTACTTGCAGGGCAAGTGATTTTTTTAGATTAATTAGCTGCATTTTATCTTCCTGGTCAAAAACCAACTTGGTGTCACAATGATGGAGTGCACGAACCTGCCATGTGAATAAGAGACATCATTTTAAAAAGTCACCAAACACACTCATCTGTCAACACTGAAGAAAGCAAACAAGCTCCTAATCATAGAAGGGACTAAAGAGTAATAAAAATCTGACATTGTATTGCTGACTGTCTGCATTATTTTTGCCTCAGACACACTGTAATGATCTTTCACAGTGTTTTTCTTTTAAACTATAACAGTTTAATTTTTATAATCCTTGCCCCTGTTCTCTTATCTTCTGGCTAATACTGTGATTTCAGTTAATAGTTCAGTCATTTATTTTTTTGATCACATGCTGTCTCAGAATGTCTAAAGATAATTTGTGCATATTCACAGTGAATTCCCTGAAAAATCTTTATTGACTACAAAGAGCTTTCTTTTGTCTAAATAGCAAGCTTCAATCCAGGCTTTGAACTGAAGTAACTGTGAAGTTACCACTGGCTGCTCGAACTTGTAATTTTCCCTCAGAAGTTGTTTTGTGAAAGAGCTGATACAGGACTAAAAGCACTCCAGTCCTATTTATTACTGTGTGATGGCTTCCAGTTGGTTTTACATGACTCTCTGCTACCGGTTTATTCATTTTTACAACTGTCTTAAGAGTCCACATAGCCACTTTGTTGCTTGAATTTGGCTCAGTCTGATGTGACCCCGTGCATTAATCTGTGGTTTGCATTGAATTTTTTGTTTTTTCACTCTTGATGTGTGGAAACCACTTTTATGCCTTCAGACCTCTTCTGTTATTTACCTCATCATTCTACATTTCAAGGCCTGAGTAGCAAACTTAATCATAGAAGCATAGAATGAATCACAGAATGGCTTGGGTTAGAAAGGTCTTTAAGGATCATGTAGTTCCAACCCCCTGCCATGGGGTAGCAACTAATCTGGTAAGGTTTTCTGTGCCAGACTTTTTGCATGGAGATGACCTTCAGGAGAATTTCTCCTTTCTACTTTCTCCTTTTGAACGTCATCCTCTACATTTTCCAAAGTATTAGTGATAACTGAGAGGTAGCAGGAATTACTAATTTTATTTTGTTACTGCTTTGAACAATTTTTTGTTGTTGTTGTAGTCAGTTTGTCCATGACAAACTTGTTACTATATGTTCCCATTGTCTTGGTCCTTTAACATTGCTCTGATTTTTTTTTGTTAGGTGGATTTGGGTTTTTTTGTTTTGTTTGTTATTTTTAGTTATATTTCCTCCCAATGTCCTGTATACACCCCTAGGGGAAGGAACAACATTTCCTTAACGTGTTTTAATAACGTGTAACACTATGGAGCGTGATACAGAACTGAGTCTCCTTTAGGTAATGGATAAAAATGAAAGACAGACATGGTTATGTGTAAGTGAATCTGTTTGTGAGGCTGTGCAGAAAATGTGAGTGAAATGTCAATGTCAGCACCACAGCATACGAAGATGAGACGAGCCATGCATCCATACTGAAAAGCAGGAAGTCAGATTCTTAAAAAAGTACTGAAAACTGTGAGTATGGTGGGTTTACCAAATTAGGAGAAGAGAATAAGATGTCAGCTTTCCTATCCCAATCGTAGCAACAGTATTACTTGCTCATGAATTTAAGTCTTTCCCCCTTCAAAGGACCACTGAAATGTACTAGCACATTATATTCAAAGTTCAGTCTTGATTTTGATCCTGATCAAAGGGATACACTTCAAGTATTTTGACATCTAATCCTTTTTCCTGACTTTGATCATTTCAGACTGAGGTACAAGTAACCACTTCCACTACCTGTGTTAGCCAAGAATGAAAAGCATCTTATCTGCAGAAAATGGATGCTGCTGCTTGGAACTTCATTCCCTTGATATTTTAGAGTAAAAGATGTCTGTCTCTCTCTCCTTTTGCAAAAGTTTTTCAGCACTGCTGCACTGTATCATGTGGGGAAGAAAGTACTCTAGAAAAATAACCTATTAAATAATAATATGGGGAAAACAGATATGAAACCATTGGGGGGTATGTGTGAATTCTATGCAGTAGAATGTGAATTAGTCCCTTGAGAGTAATAGACAGTTAAAACAAACAGGCACTTTATTGTTGTAATATAAAATTTCTGATGAGGTGGTATCATTAGACAGATCATTATGAACTTTTTCGTCTTGTGTCATAAAACAGAACTGGCGTTTACTGGGGCTGATATCTTCCACAATAAACTATGAAAGAAGAATTTATGAAAGCAGCAGAAGTCACTTAAATGTTGTTTTGTGGTGTCAAGGGCCCTAGACAGGCTCCAGAAATGAGTGAGCAGAGGTCTCACCAGAGTCCCCTCTGTGCCAGAAAGGAGGTGCCAAGAGGGTCCTAAACAGCCTGTTCTGGTGATGATGTGCTGTTGTCACCAGGTGACTTGGAGAAGAAAGGTCTTGCAGCTGTGCCAATATGTTGGCCCCAAAGGTGTAAGGGTTAAACTCTTACCCAAAATACTTATCTGATGTATCACTTTGTAAATTTAGGAACAATAAATGCTGGGGAAAGACATTTCCTGGCTTTGTTTCCTCCTTTTAAGCGTGTCTAAAAATTCAGAAGAACAGATCTATATACTTTTCTGTCAAGAAATGTGGTGTTTAGGGTTAAATACATGAAAATAATACCATTTTGTATCCATAAAATAACACCGGTTTCATCAGATTTTTTGTTGTGGTTTTATCTTGCCCTTTATTTCTTCATCTTCCTCAGACAATACTGTTAAGTTTCTATTAAGAGGTGACTCCTTCAGCTTGTATTTTTTCAGTGTTGTGTAGGGAAGTGTGGAGAAAGATTAGTATCAAAACTAAGGAATCCCCCACTCTTCAAATCTCCATCACAGCTGTGAGCAATTGGCTTCAGCTGCTCATCTGTTTTTCCAGTTGTTGGCCTTCCTCCTGGGTATTTTCCCTTTGCCTGCCATCAGCTTTTCCTACCCACTGCCCTGGCTTGGTCTCTCTTTTCCCTGATGAAGTCCTGTTCCTCCTCCCAAGCTGGATCCCTTGGGAGGGAGATGCTAAGGAGAAAATTTCCTTGCTTACAGTCTTGTTAATGAGTGGCATTTTAGCTGAAGGGAGGGAAAACAGAGGGAATGAATCACTGTCAGTGCAGATGAAGAGCATCTGGCAAAGCTGCAATAGCTGCCTGGTGGCTGTGCCCCTCTCATGGTTTGCATCTCAGTTTTGCTTCTGCTCTGGTCCACCATAGGAGCTGCAAGAGCTCACAATGGCTTTGTGGAGCAAATAAGTCCATGCATAATGCACATAATGCTGTCAAGGGTTTTGTGGGACCGGGGCTGCTCTTTTTGTGGTTTGTGCATGGCAGGACTGAAAAAGTGCCAGCAGGTACTTTTGTTTCCCAAATAGTCCAAGTGTGAAATGTGTGGGCTCCATTTATCATTCCAGCTGAGTCTCTGTGGAGGCTGACCTGCTCATGTTTGCCCATTTTGATTTTTTTTGTTTGTTTTCCTTGACTAAATGTTGCCTGCTGGAACAAACATTGGTGAATCTGAATTTCTAAGCATGCACAAATGATAGATTGCTTTATTTGTTCAAGAAACTCTTTTGTAGGAATGTTTTAATTGTAATTAATAAGGGGAGGGGGAGTGCTATAATTTGTTGCAGATGCCCTTTGTAAGCAAAAATTGCATTGATATCAACCATGAAGGCAATATATGTGAAAAACAACTTTGTAATTTTGGAGGACAGCAATTATGTGATTTATGTTTACATACAGCTATATTAGAGGTCCATCCTTTTTGTTTCAGAGGTTGGTTGTTTTAGGAAGCTGCAAGCTGTAAATCCCGAGATGGACTTGCCTCAGGTTTACACTCTCACTAACGAGGTATGGGAAAGACACGATAGCAACAGACGTTTGGTACAGTTTGAGGACTGCTCAGTGCTTTGGCAGATCAGATAATAAACAGACTTTCTGGTCACTTTTTACTGAGCACTTACTTGGGGGGGCTCTTAACCACATTGGGGTTTCCTTTCCTCCAACCTTCTCGGTGTCATTTCAGCCACCACCACACAGCTGCAATTGCTGCTTCCTAAGTGCAGGCAGAGGACAGCACTTCAATACCTCCCTTCCAGGTGGCTTCTCCTTTCTGTTGAGAGCCACTTGGAGAGAAAACAGAACAGACAACGCTTTCCTTCAACTTGTATTTTTCTTTGGAGTGGTGCCTTGGTGAAAACCAATAATTTTCCTAGATGTTTTCAAGAGGTAACTAAATCTTTAATTTGTCTCAAATAAAAATTTAAGTGCTTTGTTTCTCTGCTTAAACCTACGTGACCTTCTGCAAGAATATATATGTTAAACCGTCTGGCACTTAATAGCTGAAGATATTACCTTACACTACAATAATATTTCAGTATCCTTAAACTAGTCCAAGGAAGGAGATGCTTTAATTCCTTTGACCTGCAACATTTTAGTGGCATTTTCTCTTTTGCAGAAGCACTGATCCGTTCCTTCAAAGCTGTCTGTGACAACTTGTGCATACAAGGGTGGAAAGGATGGGCTGTGATGAGTGCCATAAAACCAAAGGGAGCGGAGAGAGACGCCTGAAAAATTCAAAGTGCTTTATTAAGCCCCCTTTCCATAATTTCTTGGAGGGAGGGAAAAGCACCTCTTTCAAGCTTGGCTAGGCTCAGAATTATCTGCTGGCTTCCTTTCATTGTCTGCACACCTTCATGGTGCTGGTGCTGGCTTGTTAGGGACTGCAGCTCCTGAGCAGCCAGTCTGTTCCTGCGTGCAGAGGGCTGTTATTTCATCTCACCTTTACAGATATATTGCTTTGACTTTGGGAGCTGAGAGGAAGGTCTCAATGTTACTGCTAATTAGTAATTTTTGTTGTTGTTCTTGTTTTCCCTAGTAAAACTTGTTTCAGTTTAATGTGAACGGTAATTTTCTTTGAATGCCTCCGTGTCATTGCTTAAGAGATGAAAGTTGGACGGGGGGGTGTGTGTTTGATTTTTTTACATTTTATTTTGCTTTTATGAAACAAGAAATTTGTGAAAAAAATATTGTTACAGGTTATTCTCGATGTATTTGAGAAAACTTTAAAAGCTTTTGGAAGACCTGACTCTTAGCTATAAAAATGTAGCAAGGATGTTTCTTGGAAGGCTGAAGGTTTTTCTAAATATTGTTACAAGTATTTCTCAGTTTTGCTTAAAAACAGTAAAATAAGCTTATTTATGTTGGTGTATGAAGCATTTAACCACCTTTACTCATAGTAATATCAGCAGAGATTTCAATGCACTTGACATTTCAGTGTCTCTGAAGGAGGTGGGGCACACTCCAAAATATTCTTGAGGAATATTATAAACACAATCCCTTCCCAACCCTTTCATAGCTATCAAAATTTTCAGTTTAAGAACAATGACTTGAATATTTGGATCCCTTTTGAAAAGGGGAAGGGAACCTATTAAGTTCCACAAGCTGTCACTCACCTCCACCTGTGTATGTTCTATTCCCTTTCTCACAAAGCAAAATTGCTTTGTAAAATGCACAGTTTTGCTGTCAGAGCTGTTCAGATATCAGCTCACTTAGGCTTTCATACACAGGTGATGGTTATTCCCTGAGCTCTGTGATGGTTCCTTTCTGCCAGAAGGCACTACAAGTACAGGCTCTTGCATGTTCCTGCACTCTGAGCACATGGACATCAGTGTTTTGCCGGCAGTAGCTTTGCACAGAGGATAAACCCCGGTTTTGCTGACTGAAGTCAAAGGGTTATATGCTTAACACTTAGTGCAAGAGATGAATTTTTTATAAGATCCCTCAGTCTGGGTTTCACTGTGATAAAACAATTTGTTCATCATTTGCTCTCCATTTACAGCTTACATCTTTTATATTACAAAATGAGTCAATGCTTTCTGTGTCTTTTGGAACAACATAAAGAGAGGTTGTAAAGAAAAATTTCTGATAATGAAAGCAGACTTAAAAATCTCTGAAGGTGTTTATTTCTATGGTGCTTGGCCTGTCCTGAACTGGAGAAAGTGAAGACTTTAAAATTTACTACCCTGAATATTTTCATTAATAAAACAAGAATCTTAAAACCATAATCACTATTATAGTCTACGACAAGCTCGTGTACAAATGCACTTGCAAGTGTCTCTTGAAGCCACCAAAAGCATAGGTGAGACCACATTTGTCCAGTATATTGAATGAAATGGGTAATACCCAAAGCAGTAGTTGATTGTAGCTGTTGTGTACACACCTGATGCTGTGTATGTACAATGCACACACATTTTATAGACCTATATATATATATAGTATACACTATATGCACATTGTGTATAACACACGTGTATTTTGTGACTGAAAAGCCTCATGTAGGAAATGCTGTTGGGGATGATGGGAGAAAACCTGGACCAAATCAGAAAGATCTTTTTTAAACCTGTATCTTGCTAAATATAGTGAAGGAAATGGTTCAGATTCCCTTCTCTCCATTTTATTGAAGTGCTGGTGGCTGTCTAAGGAGGTAACATGAAGTTACAGATGTGAAGGTAGGAGGAGAAGATGAAAGCAAGGGGCACAATAGAACCCCAGCTCTGCCATGTATGCCAGTATCCCTCAGGGCCTCTTGGATGGATGGCTGAAAGTCCAGTCTGTTGCACATTACTGTGTTGAAATCTGCCCATGAAGTAAAATTTCAGGAGGAATAGGGGACCATGCTGCTGTGCTCAGGTTTACACATGTGGCTGTCCAGGCTGATGTATTTCCCATGGGAGCATGCAGGTGTTCCTGTCCTGAAGGAAAAAAGGTAATTGGCAGCGCTGCCATGATTAGCATTCTCCTGTTAGGTGCTTACAGGAGAAGCAGTAGTTTCCAGAGTGGTGTGTTGTACTCAGAGCTGTACCAAGTAGTTTAAGTTTGTTAATTATAGATACTGTGACACATTACAGCTGTTCCAGTCAGTTTTTGCAGTCTACTTTGCATTGTTAAGAAAAGTTTTTTGCCCTTTCACACAGAGTTGGCTATTGCTTTTGCATACAAAACACTTACCTACTTCAACAGGAAAACTGCTTTGCTTAAGTTACCAGCTACTCTTCCTGTCATTATGACAGATCTTGAGCTGTATCAGGCTCAATCCCAAATATAACTTCATGTTTGGTTTAAAGTCCAGAAAGATCTAAAGAAATAATGTTAGATGTTATATTTAAATTGATTAAGCATCTTCATCTCTACAGAAAACATTGTACTGATGCCTTTTGCTGGTTTTACATTTTTAATGGCTTACATTTTTATATTGCTGTGCTGTAATTTTGAAAAGACAGAGGACTTAAAATGTCATACATTCAGGCAAGATTCTTAAAAATAATTTTTAGAAGGGAACTTGACCACTTCTGTCACTCTAAGGAGAGATGTTGGAAAAACTACTCTAGGACTGAACAAAGAACAAGAATGTAAATTTTTTTGTGTTTAGGTATGTTATCCTGTAATTCTGTCTGGCTGCATGCAATACGTGTTGTTCATTTAAGTGGGGTTTTTATGGCCTTTTTTTTTTTTTTGCCAAATGATACCTGAACTATCACTGTGTTATTTACAGACACGGGGCTATTTTGCGAAAGAAATCACTTTGTTTTAACTGGATGATTTTTTTTTTTTTCCCTTTTGTAGTGATTGACGTGTTCATATTTCATATGGTATATGGAGGCCTGAGCTCCATATTCACTAGAAAAGTTGACAAATAATTCCTTCACCAGTTAGGTGTATTTCAGGGAAGTACTTCAGAAAAGCTTTCACTGGTACTGGTAGAAGCTACAGTAACATCTACTTGGGAATGCCAGTGGAAAGATAAATTGAAAGAGAAGGATGATAAGGATGGAATATGGTGACATCTTTGTGCAGTAGAATTAAAATAACTCACCAGAACATCAATATTTTCCAGATGTCTTTCACCATTGCCACCAGTGGGAGATGTGCTGCTGGGTCCACAAAGGTCAGGTTTATGTCTGTTTTGGATGTTGTTTTTGTGGTTTTTTTTCACTTTGAGACAGAGATATCATTGGAAAGAGACATATTTATGATGCTCTCTTCAGAGGAGCTGAGGTCCAGCAGGGCTGCTGCACTGAGGTTTCACAGGTACAGAGCCCACGGCCCAGAGCCAAAGCACCTCACGAGCTGTAGCACAGCCACACTGACACTGGTCCTGTCCTCTCTTGTCCAAGAATCATTGTTCTACACCTGGGAAAACAGAAGTTTTTTCAGGCTTGGCCAGATCAAAAGTTTGCTTCCATTTTGAATGTAAGTATTTGACTCTGCTTCCCAAAGCAGGCAAATATTTCTGTACTTTACTACAAAGCTTGCAAGATGGAAGGAAGGCATTTTGTTGTTATGGTTTGATAGTCTGCATTCTGTTCCTGGTGTAGGAAACAAAAACTGCTGGAGGTCAGAAGCGACTGAATTAGCAAGAGGTGCTAAGATGGCATTGAAAACAGAATAAAAATATGCTGTCTTTTGGCATAATATCAGTCAGCCCAGATTTTACAGGGTTCAAAGAAATGCAATTAGAGATCAGCAACTTTATTTTTCTTAAAGAAATTATTTCCAGGAATATTAGCAGAGACTGTGTAGTCCTGACACAATTAAAAAAAAAAAAATTATCTGAACACTGAGAAAATACACCAGCATCTTCTAGTGCACCCCTACAAGCTTTTGCACAATTACAATAAGGTAAAATCCTCAGGTCAAGAATAGCTTTGCAAAGCATTAAGCTAAACACATATGTATTTGCCTGTTTTTGACTGGAGGATTAGTGATTTGTTTCTTTGTGAAACTCTACACTGAGCTCTTAATTAAGCTTACCAGGCACAAGTGCACTTCAGGTGATCCAGACGACCTTTAAAGGGCCTGCAGCAGATGGTGCAAAGTCTGCATTCCGTGCAGTATTCTGCTGTTTTGTCTGTTAAATAAGTATCTAATTACTCCCAGTCTTATCTTATTTCAACACAGTGTCACTAAATTACTTACATGGCTGTAAGTAAGGTAATCCGTTGCCAATCCGATAAGCTTTCAGCTTGACTTTTGGGAAGTAAACTTGCACCTGATGAGAATTTTCTTTCGAGCAGACAGGAGCATCTTCCAGTACTTTTCCAGAGGCTCTTAACAAGATCATTCACTGTCTTTCCCACATAGCTTTTCTTTAGCTGTTCTAAATAAATTACTGTGACAAATTTCAAGTGGTTTTCTCCCTAAAGTTTCTTTCTTGAGGGAAAAATGGCCTTTATTTGTGATGTTTTGCACTGTGATGAGCAAGAAGAGGCAAGCACTTCTGAAATCAAAGCATCAACTCTTTGCATTTGTGGGCACCACACCATTAGTTTGTTATTTTTTGAACTGCAAATAGGCAGGTGGTTGAGGCAATTTCTTCTTCAATATTGTGTTGGTGAGATCTAAGGTGTGAAAATAGGCAGGTTATTTCTGGAGACAGTATCTGGACTTTTCCTCATTATGACTTTCAGCCTTGCTAATTCTGAGGTGGTGTGTGAAAAGCTTGGCAATCCTGGGGAGGCTTTCCCTTATCCCAGCCTTCCTGTAATCATCCCCTCTGCCTGGCAGCACACCTGCAGAGGAGGGACGTGTGCCATGGAAGAGAAAAAAATTAAATAAATGCATTGCTCATATGCAGTCATGTATTGAGAGGAGGGGAGATGTCCTGTGATTAAAAACACCACAATTTCTGGTATCTAAATAGAATTTGCTCTCTAGTTCTATCTTCAAAATGTATTCTGGCTGTCAATGTCCTGAATCCCTGTGCAAGCTGCTTGTCCTGCAGAAATCAGTGAAGGTCTGCAGGCATGGGTCACACTGAGCTCAGGGCAGGATGAGGCTCTGTAAAATTGCCCACACACCTTTACCTCAGTGGCTTTTCTACAGTAACAGTACTGAGGGTAAAAAATATTTGGGAGAAGCCTACCAATCTCAGTACTCAATGGGTGTTTTATGTAATTCATACACTTCATAATTGTAAGACACAAGCTGGTCTGGGTGTTCGATATAGATAAGTCAGCAGGTCTTAAGTAAATATTGAGTTTTATTTTTGCCTTTGCTGTCTTCCTTTTTTTTTTTTTTTTTCCTGAATGAACTTGTTTTAACAGGAACAGTCATTCAATTAAAATGGTGTGAAAGACTCTCGATTCAGTCAAAACTCAAGATGAGCTCTGACAGACACGCTGGGCTGAGCACCCCTGCAGCCTCTGCAGCTCTTGCTCTTCTGGGCAGTCCCCCTCGCTTTTGCACAGCAGAGTCGTTTCTCCCATGATTCCCACCCTGAGCAACAGGAGATGATCTGTTTTGTTTGCATGTAAGGTTCAGGTTCAGACCAGTGTTATTTAAGTTGTGTTTAAGGAGATGTCAAACGAGATAATATAATGCTGCCTTTTCTCCTTGAAACTATAGAGATGTAGCCAGTGAAGGGAAATGTCTCTTGTTCCTGTAATTTTAGTCATTGTCCTTAATCAAATTCTCAGAACAAAACACAGGAAAAGCCAAGCTCACAGGCAGCCTAACAACCTCTTTGACTTTAGTCTCTGAGTTCCCATAAATAGTTTACAAACTAATTGTCTTTAAAAGAGAAAACCCTGTTACTGAGGGCAAGATGTTTAATGCATTTCTGGTAAATATGCAATTTAATCTAATAGCACTGTTCCTAGCTGTTAATATCCACGGATTACCTGTTTGGCATGAGCTTCTGAGAGCAGAGCTGTCCTATTAACCTGCCAGGATATCTGTTAGACTCATTTTGAGAGCGATTTGGAAGAGCTTGGAGGAGATCATTGTAAACATCCTAGTAGGCTGCCAGGGAAGTATTACCAGGAGCATACTTGCTGTTTTTATTGCATGATCAATTGTTAAAAAGGTCATTTATGTTTTTGCATTAGAAATCATACCAAGCTAAATAACAACATTTTGCCTCCCTGTGATAGGCAATTGGTAATTTCTGTAAAGCTGGATAAAAGCTTCAGCTTCAGACTTTGAGCTTCATCTCATGCTGTGGGTTGAAAATCCTGAAGTACTTCCTCCCTGCCCCCTAAAATAATATCCTTTCATGACTTTCAGTGGAGTGTCCTGTTTTTAGTTATCTGGGCACTGGTGGTGTTGGTGCAATGCTGGTGACTGTGGAGCTGGCTCAGCGGGGATGGGCCCTGACATCCCTGGCACTGCCCTACAAACACGGGTGTAGCTGAGGATGCACTGAAGTG
Organism: Dicrurus megarhynchus; assembly: GCA_013399195.1. Taxonomy (NCBI): domain Eukaryota; kingdom Metazoa; phylum Chordata; class Aves; order Passeriformes; family Dicruridae; genus Dicrurus; species Dicrurus megarhynchus. The sequence goes on from VXAD01005395.1 coordinate 111,244, forward strand.
ACAAACAGCCGTGCCAGCTGGGGGTGCTGAGTGGCCTGTCCCCAGCAAGGTTTAGGGACAGCCTAAGGACTGCCTGGCTACACTGGTATCTGTATCACTCCATGCTGAGCCACGTTTAAAGGCTGGTTTACTTCTTGTCTCATATACAACAGCCATATTTTCACTACTTCTTGTTCTGCCATCAGATGGGAATAATCATACTGAATCAAACTTCTTGTCACCAAGTGCAGCATTTTGGCTCCACAAGGATGGCTCCAGCACACACAAATATTTGAGGGAGGTGGCAGGACCCATGCAGCAGGCAGAGGCTGTGTCCATCACGTGTTTTGGGGGTACCCAGTGCGTGGCTGGGGCCCTGTGGGTGCAGCAGCTGTCTGTGTATGCCCCTGCCCTGTGCCTTTGCTCGTTCCTCTGGTCTGTGCTTGGTGAGCTGAGGAGAATCAAAGTTCACAATCCATTCTCCATGCACATCTTGTTATTTTGTATGTTTTCAACGCAGCTCCCTGTAATCTAAGGTAATCAATCTGCTCTCTGGAGTAACCCATCAGTTACTGTGCTGAGTGTGTGGCTCAACACAGAAACTGCTGTGGCTCTCCATCTCCCTGGTCACTCTTGTTCGTGCAATTGCCCTTGTATTTTACCTATCAGGTTCAATACCTACCAGATAAAGATATAGATATTTCTCTCATCCCCTCTCCTACCTTGCTGAAGTTGCCTTCTTTGTAATACCTGTGAAAAAATTAGATCCTGTTGTTCAAAAAGATCTTATGTTGTTGTACACTGAGATAGTTTTCAGAGCTTGAACTGAAGCAAATGTATAATTTAATTTTCTATTTAGGATTGCCACTCCAGGGTGTTAAATTGCTGCTGCTGTAAGTGAAACTGCACTGAATGTAGTAATGAATTTAACAGCCATATATGCAATATAGTAAAGCACAACAAGTCAATTTAGGGTTTTGTCTCAGGAAACACTGAGTGGTTTTATTAAAAAGCACTCACAATTCACAGCTGCAAACTATCCTGTCTTTATGTATGAATCCAGGAATTAGCTAAATGTTTATGCATGAGTTTAAGGACTTAGTGGCAACTACAAGAACTTGCTCTTTTATTTCTACAGTAAAAGTTCAGAGCAAAGTAGTATAAGAAAGTCTTTTTTTGTTCTGAAACATTTTCAAACTGTGGAAGCAGCATGGTTTGAAAATATCACTTCCTCAGGTGTTTTTTTTCAGGCAATGCATACTGGAATGATCACCATGTACTTTTGTCAATGGGCCTTTCTTGTATTTGTTTTTTTTTTCTAGTTCTCTCAGTCTCTGAACCAAAGTTAGAATACATGAGTACTTAACTCATTTGTTCATGGCTTCTCTGAAAACCACTAAATAACTGAGAGGGGAAGTACACTTGAATTGAAAAATTGAAATAGTGAAAGGGTCTCTATGATCCTAAAAAGAAGTTCCATCTTCATCTCCAAATTGAACACTGTGGGAAAAGCCTAGTTCTTCTCAGCAGAAGCAATATTTTAGACTTCCAGATGCTTCTTTTTTTTTTTTTTTTAGGTCATGTTTTGTAGTCACAATTCCTGTGTTGGAGAATCTTGATACTTTTATATATCTGAGCTCTTTTTCAGTGGTCACATAGTGATTGTTTCATAAATGAACTGAAATATACTTGTAGGCACATCCAAACCATAGCCTTAGTCAAAAAATATCAGTATCCATTTCACAGGGTAAGAAAGGAGATATTCTTTAAATTGTACATTTCCAGAGTGATGCAGGCAATTTATAATTTGGGAATAAATATCAAAATTCATGTTTTTCCAGTACAAACCAAGCCTTTAATCTTCAGCTCTCTGATAAACTCAACAAAAGGTAAGTGACCAGTATCAGAATTGTCATAGAAGGATCCTTGTGACTCAGAGTATGCTTGGCATTATGATTTATGCCATCTACAAAAAACTATGGATTTTGCACTATGCTTTTCACCCTTGTTGTGCAGAAAGGAGTAGCTCTAATGTGCTCAGGAGAGAATTTCTGGGTGCAAACTACATTTGTCTGTCACTCCTCTTTCTGCCATTCACAACAATCACAGTTATTTTGTTATCAATTCTTTTAAGAGAAGGTGTCCTATATTCTCTTTGTAGTAATGACTTCCTAACCAAACTGAAAATCTCATTCTGTAGAATGAGGGAACTGGCCAACAAAAAATGTTTTTATAGCTTTCCCAAATTATACTGCTCTTGTAGGGACAGTTAATGGTAAGTGATTGCTGTTGACAATGGCAGGCCACTCTAGCCAAAAATGTGGAGACTTACCTGCATACCATCAAAAGAATTATTGTAAAATTTTCCTATGTTAGACACCTAATCAACACTTTGGCCACAAAAATCATAAAGGTTTTAGTGAAAAATGTGTTCTATAACAACACCAAGGTTAAGGTCTAAATTCCCTTCTGAGATGTAAGATTAGCTAACTGCTCTGGTTTGTACTGGTACAGGTACTGCAACAGCTTAGAGCAGCAGTAGCATGCAACAAGGTCTAAGCAAAATTTATCAAAGACTGGGGTAGCTCTCTTGTTGCCTGGGGCACTTTTTAAACTAGGCCATGTTCCTTAGGGAGACTGAAGCCCTCAGAAGGCTCACCAGGGAGAGAAGGCTGAGAAATTATGTGGGCTTTCATGTTTTCTTACTATTTTCCATTCAAGTGGTCACCTTTCTCTTCTCTGCCACCTTGGGCAGGTCCTGGGGCTGCCTGTGTGTGTTTTTTGCAGCATTGTCAGGAATGTTCAAGGGTAACAGTGTCCTCTTCAGGTTTCCTCTTAAAATGAGAATAGGAGGTGGATGGTCAGTGATAGAATGTGAGATAATTTGAAAGATGCTTCTTCACTCGCGTTAAGCTTTACATTTGCTCTTGAATTGATTTCTTGCTTATCTTAGCTCCATGGATGAAGCCATCTTAGTTAAAACTTTAAAGAGTTTCCCATCAAGGTGTCACTTAACAGGCTGCTTTTCAGAGAAGAGAAAAAGAGTTCCTGTCTGTCCTTTACTCTGAATGTTTGCAGAGGACAAGATTAATGTTCTTTTCATGTTCAGTCATGACAGGGGAAACAGTTGTTTGTTATTTCTTGATAACTCAGCTCATGGTTCTTCCCCACTCAATCCTGAGATACTTGTTTCCAGAAGGCAGGAGAAAGATATAAGAATTTTGTAAATATTCATTGATAGTAGTACAGAAATAGTGAATTTGTGGTGGAGTTGCAATGGGTTTAAGTGTTAAAAGTTAATTTCCACATATTTTCAAAATGTGCAAAATGAGATGCTCTTGTACTGCCTGACTTGCAGTCCTCAATTAAAAAAAAAAAATTAAAATCTCTTGGTTACACAGTAACATTCTTTTTCTTATGGAAATTATAGAAAACCTGGAAGGGAGGCAAGAAGCATCCTGTTAGACACAAAATCAAATTTCTATATGAAAAATCTGATGTTCACTTGGTTTACCTATAGATTTGTTAAACTGATATAATAATAATAATAATAATAATAATAATAAAAACCAAACACTTTTAAACCCCCATATTTCTAGTTTGCTTGCTGTGGGAATGATATCTGTAACTTGATGTTATCAGGAGGAAGTGGGAGAGTGGGGATTCCCTCTGTCAGGTGCATGGAAGGAGATGATACCTCAGGAGCCGATAGATCAGAACAAGAAAGGATTCTTGATCTCTGAGCACAGGGTTGAGGTGCACTGAACATGCTGAGGTTTCTCTCACAGCCTCACCAGGTTCATGTGCTGGGGTTTGTTGCAGGGAGACAGGAATGCTCTGGAGGTGGCTGCAGTTCAATGGACACAAAAGTACTGCTGAAAAAAGGCAATCTAATTATAAAACTTTTTATTCAAGCGTCTTACAGATGATCACCCTCACCCAAAGGCTGTTCATATCAATAATGGTCATGAGCAAAGGTTATATTTTTGTTAGCTTATATTTTTACACAGCACTTATACAAATCTTAATCATAAAGGCAATATTTGGTCAAGCAGCTGTAACCTGCTCTCAGTCACCACTCACCTCCTCGAAGTTGCTGTATATCTTCATAGCAATCATAAAATAAAACAGTTGAGATGAAAATGTGGTGTGATAAAGAGCGACCCACGCAGCAGGTGAGGGAAGCAATAGAATATACGTAAAAGCAGGAAAGATAGTACATCAGAAAACACTTTGTTCAAACACTTTCATGATTATTCTATTTGAACTTTTTCTGAGAGTGGTTGTAAGTGCTCAGTGTTTTTCACCTTTCCCTTTAATAACAACTGAAATATGGGACTCAAACCTACTTTTTCTTCCAAATTAAAAAGAATGGACATAAGAAATAATGTAGCATATGACACCCCGTTTTCTCTGGTGTACCTCTAAACTACCTATGTTCATTCACAAACATACCTACACACTATTCTGGCATTAAAATATTCTACTCTGTAAATGATTAGCCTATTTCCATTCATGTGCCAGATTTGTCTGAGCAATATGTGACAAGGAAACTGTGACTATGATAACAGTTTGGGGGAAATCAGTTGATAGACACTTTCAAAGAGTAGCGATGCAGACTTCTATAAGTACTGGAAAACTCCAGTATTCTCCCAAGTGCCTACAGACTGTGGGGCACAATTAACAAATTTAGGCACATTTTTATTTAATGTGCTACTCTAGAATCTGGAGGCCATATTTATTTTCAAAAGAATTTTGAGCCCTGTAGGGGATGTCTTTGGGACCTGCAGCTCATTTCTCTGAAGCAATGAAAAAATCCCTTTCCCTGAAAAAGCAGCTCAGTCGAGGTGTTAGGAGGGATCTATTGCAGTCAGTTTAATTATTACACCAAAGAGATTCTGAGGAGCTGTGGCCTCCATGCAGTGCTGCAGCTGTGAAACACAGGTGAATATAAGACCTTGAAAAGGGAGTGGAGGGTGCTAAAGTCACCCCATCTTTTGCTCTTGGGCAGTAGCAGTAAGCACAGCCCCTGGGGCTGCTTGCAGTGACTCTGCAGGCAGCTTTTGGGTTGTGTCTTTGATGCTTTGCAAATGCTTCTTTGCAGCCATGGAAACCTTCCAAATTCTTCAATTAGACTCTGCATTTTCCCATCTCACTGATCCTAGTCCTTGTAACCTCTCTCTTCTACTACAAGTGCTGCTACCTTCCTCTCTGCACAGCAGTCTTTTCTAGAAGGTCAGTTTTGTGCTGTTAGACCCTTTTGGGGGATGTTTTCCTTCATCATTTATGTCCTGGTCTTGCCTGGACTCTTGTTCTCTTTTTTTGTGTGTGCTGGTCAAAAGATTTTTAACTTGGGCAGCATCCACTGTAGACATCAGAGCTGTTTTCTGTAGCACACCCTCCGAAAGCCTACAGAATGTGAAAAAAAAATGTGGCTTTGGAGGCAGACAGAAACAAAGGGGTCATTAAATACAAAAAATAGGACTTTCTCGCTCCATCTCACCAGAAGACCCAAGCCTTGTGACAGCAGTGTCAGGGCAGCAGATGGCAAAGTGCGAACAGCATGGGAAGTCATCAGGAATCCCTGGAAAGTGTATTGCAGGGAGCTGCATGGCAAACGAGGGGACATTACTGACAGTACAGAGTGCAAGGCAATCATCTGTGTAGCCATAAAATAACCTTCACCTTTCCTGGCGGAGACTGACACTGCAGTAAACAAGCTCAAACTGGGAAAGGCACATGGTAAATGTTGCAGATGAAGTCATAAAAGTCTGGCAGCCAATGCAGTTCATGTCTTTCATAAAATCTGTGAAGAAGCAAATGGGGAGACAGGGACTGGCCAAAGCATCAGCGCAAATCAATCTACTTTTCACCATCTCAGAGAAAATAAGCGGACCTGAAAGACCTGCTGAGCAGATCTCTTTTCAAAGATAATGTGCTGCCACATGTTAGTGGAACTTGCAAAGCAAGATGGGGTCCAAAAAACTTGAATGAGTTGTGGACTGGTAGAGGGAGAGAATTTTATTTTTTGTTTTCACCTTGAGGTTTCAGCAAGGCTGGGATAATTCAGTCATCTGCTTTCTGTGGAATTTCAGTGCTCTTTTTGGGACTGTTATGCACATGCTGAAGCAACTTGCTGTGGCTTGTGCTGCTGCCTGGGTCTGTTTTAGTCTATTAAAACTTCTGGAGGAAACACTAGTAGCCATTTCACACTAATTAAGAGGAAACATTTCCTTGGCTTTAGAGTTTTTAAGGGAAATCTTAAACTAAGTCAGAAATTATTTTCTTGTCATGAGACAAATACCAGTTTCACTGGTTAGTTCTTCACTGGAGGTTCTCTGAGACCCTGTGGATGGAGGGGAGGGAGATGGAAAATAAGTGGATGTGCTCATGCAGGATAATCTCCAAGGCTGTGGCACGGGCCAGCAGTGTGGGGTGGGAGTTCACAGGCAGGGAGTCTGCAGCACTGTGGGCACCAGAAGTGGCTGGTGCTGTGCAGATCCTTGGGCTCTGAGAGAGTCCGTGCAGCCTGCACTGAGACAAACCAAGCTGAAAGGAAGGGTCTGCCTTGGGAGGATACAACAGGTGCAGGAGGGCTGTTTGTAAAACCTTTGTGTTTTATTTTGTATTACCTGGACACTAGGAGTTGTATTTCAAGTCATTTATCAAAGCTGGCTTTTCTGATAGGGGAAAAAACCTTTTCATTTCAGTGCTCACAACAAACAAGAAGGGTTAGCAGGTCCTCCCCAGAGCTCTGGAAGTGTCAGGCCCATTTCACTGCATATACAAGAAAGTGCTGTGCTGGTGCAAAGGCAGGCACTTGTGTTCATGTCCCACATCACCCTACGTTTACTGTGCAGTGGCCTTTACCTTCCAGCTTTTGTAATGGCACCTTGGGCTCCCCGAGTGGATAACTGAGCCAGTCTTCCTATGGATTTTTGAGAAAACTTTACAGTGACTGCCTAGAAATATATATCAGATGGTTTTGAAGCTGAATTAACATGTCTTTCATGCCTGAGATTGGACTCCCTCTGTTTCTTTCTCTTTCTTTTGGCTTTTTACTTGCACACGCCTTCCCTGTCCCAGGCTTTGCAATAGTGCAGTGAGTTTGAATGAACCAAAAGGTGTCTGTGGGTGCCAGGGTCAGGACAGCACGACAAGGGCTGGCAGAAAGGGAGGAAGAGAGGAGAGCCACCTTTCTCACAGTGGTAAGAAGTTACTAGATGAAATCACATCTTTGTGAGCTGTGCTCTGGTTCTGGTTTTGATTTTTATTTTCCTGAAAATCTAGGGGGAAACTTACTAAGCTTGCCTCTGGGAAGGAAAAAAATGAGAAGTTTGCTGTTTTCTGTGGTTTTCTAGGCTGTGATCAACTCTGTAGTATTAGCAATCCACCACAGATTTCTGTAATCCCTGGGCTGCTGTTTCGTACAAAGCTTTAGTGCTTCTCTTAAGCAGGAATGGGTGATTCTCACCTCCCAAAGTCTCAGTTCCTGCACAGGGAAATGAAACCTCATCTCTCTGGGTGAGCTGAGCCTGCTTGTTAAGTGACCCTGTGGGGGCAAAGCTGCTGAGCAGTTTGTTGGAAGGAAAGACAGAACCTCACAATTAACTTTCAGAGGATCATACTTTTTGGCTCTTGGCCACAAATGTTTAATAGCAGGTCAAGCTTGACAGAGCAGCTTTTCTGCCCAGAGCTGAACTGGTAAGTCAAATTCACTACTCTTTGACAACTTAATTTTGACTTCAGGCTTGGGAACAAATCACAAAGGAACACGAGTAATTGTGCAGCAGCTGTCACAGGAGAAGGGGGAAAAGAAAAAAAAAAAAAACCAGTGTGTAAGTCATGGCATACTACTTCAGGAAGCATAAAACTTGCAAAAGTGTCCCTGGAGCAGAATTGCTCATATTTCTGAGTTTTCTTTCATAAAAGAAAATCCAGCTAGTTGTTGAACTAGACAGTTACTCCACAGATGTTAGCTTGGCTACAGCTCTTACACAGTTCTGGAAGTAAGGGAACACATCACATGTGCTGTGTACACAGTTCAAATGACATGTTTAACTTGTCAAGAAAAAGGATTTTGAGCATAAGGCAAAATCAGTAAAATGGTTCTTCTGGAACATTTTTGGTGGTAAAGATTCCATTAAAAAAAAAAAGGCTTTCGCATCTCTGGATTTGGAGATGAGAGAGAAGTATGACACTGAGCTTGCAGAGTTGCTTGTTCTCAGGGTGAGGTGTGCAGACATGATTGTGCTTTCAAAACAAGTTGGAAAAGTGAGGTTGTGTTGCCAGTGGAGAGAGATAAGCAACTTCTGTGAGTTAAAAGAGCATTTGCTGTGGTAACTGGCAGGGAACTGAAAAACAAAGAGAACAAGGAGAAGTTGAGCTAGAAATACAAACTGTTAGAAATAGAAGGCTGAAAGATCAGGTTGCATCAGAGCTTACCTAATGTCCAGAATTGAAATTGTAAAGGAAAAAAGAAAGCAAACATACAAACCCTTCCTCCCTTTTCCTCTCAATCAACTCTTCACTCTTTGAGGACATCATCATCTTCATTCAGAACTTTTTGCTCTCCTGAAAAATAGTTCATTCAGGGTAAATAACTGTGCTTGAGAAGGGCTCTGCCTCTAGTTGTTTAGCTGTTAAATAAGCTGAAAGTTGGGTAATTTTGTTTATTTGGCAGTACTTAGGCATGGCACAGAACACCACTCGCAGATTCTAGGAGACCATCACCACTGAAGGAAGAGAAGCAAAGGGAGAAACCAACTTTGTGAATGAATAATTGTGATGATGTTGGAAATGGTAGACTGAGTCAAAAATGGTTGTGAAATTATTTTCCTCTCCTCTTTGCTCAGGGAAATTCATTTTTGCCTACATATAGAAGAGCAGCTTTGAAGCCGCTTTTCACATACTATATAAATATGTATGAAAAAATGTTTATGACAAGATTAATCCCTTTTTGCATCTCAGTCCTGCAGGCGGCCTCAAAATGGAGTTCAAACGCCTATCAGAATGCTTAGACCTCTACTTGAACTTTTTGTAAAATCCATTCACCAAAGGGAGAGGACAGACAGCACTCAGATCAAACTACTGGCTCTGATTGCCTTGCTAAATCTGCACCCTTCCTGCCTCTGCCTCTTACAGCAGCGCGCGCTATGGACAGGAGTTAGGAAAGTTTTCCATGAGTTTTTAATTTCTTTCACTTTCTCTAGTCTTTGCAGTAGGTAATACTGACCCAGTTCTCTTATTCAATCAATCCTTTTTCCCAAATTAGTAGAATGTTATAACTCTTCTCCCTGGCTGTGCTTACATTCTTGTTTTCCAAGTTTGTTTGAACTAACTCCCAGAGAGCTTTCAAATGTGCTAACTGTATAGAATACATTACTTTGCCATCTGTTTCGGGAAAGACACTTTTCCCATTACATTTCTATCCTGTAATTATTGAAAGTCTACAGTGAACTCTGCAAACCACAGGTATTTATAGCCTTGTATGCATACTTTCTTTTGTTTCAGCAAGAATACACAAGGAAAAAAAGTTGTTCAACTTTTGTAATTTTTTTGGTAAGTTTGACCCTCATATATAAACATATTGAGCCTCATATAAACTCACAACCTCAAACAACTAACTGTTTTAATTAATTGTTTTAAAATGCCACTTTTCTGTTCTGTGTTTTAACCTTGACTTTTTTTTTTAACTTTCATGGATTGCTACAAAGCAAGAGAAAATGGCAGTAAGGAATCACAAGGCATGTAAAAAAGCTCATGGGTTTTTTTATTAGTTGCTCTCAGCAGATTTATGTGCAAGTAATTTTTAGGGAGTTTTGTGTCCCTTCCTGGAGAAGGAGGCTTGGAAGTGGGTTTTAGATTTAAAAAAAAAATAAATGCAGGGAGAAACTTACTGATGACAGTGGAGCTAAAGATGCCACCAAGAACCAGCAGTGCTGTGGGAAGGGGATCAATCTCTGCTGCAGCCTGTGTATTTCTGGGGTGAATCAGACTTCAGGCCGTGCAGTGACCTCCCTGTATGGGGCAGAACTTTTTCTGGCAAAATTCACAGCATTCCAGCCTCAAATCAATGAACCCCTTCAGATCTAAGCACGTACACAGTTTCTGTTGCAGACAGCACTTGTGTACTCTGTCACTGAAGCACATTTGCAATCATGTCCTTAGTGATCAATGGCAACAACGATACTTCTATAAAATCAATATTTTCTGGGATGTCAGACATTGCTTTTCTGTAGTTTGCATGAGGAATCTGGGTTAGGGTTAAAGCAGAGAGGCAAGAACAAAGGTGTATTTTCTCTCCTGGGAGCTGTTCCCCTTCCTTTCCCAGTAACCTTACTCACGTAAGGCCTCTGTTTTTTTGAAGGTATTGATGCAAGCTGGAAATGTGATCCTAAAACTAAACTATGAAATATCTAAAACCTGTGGGTAACAAGGCATGTCTGAACCAGATCAGCTCCTCCAGAAATTTCTGAAAACACAAACAGTACTGCAAAAACAACTGAATCAAAATCCTTTGTTAGGTTGCAGCCACCCCGGTGTACAATAAACACTTTCTTAGGGGAAAAATTATTTGTTTTCAACTATTTTGGAACTGTTTTGGCAATATTTTCTGTGAGGTTTAAGGTGTTTATAGCACACCTGCTGACACAAATCTAATAATGGATTCATAGGCACAATCTAGCCTTATTTTTAAGTTAGAGTGGTTAATAAGCATGAAGTAATACAGGTAATTTGCCTAGTAAAATAAACTATGAATACTTTAATCCATTTACCCTGATGCTTATTTTTTAAAAAGCGTAACCTAGGGTGTTGATTAGAGCTTTTAACAAAGAAAAAAATAGTTCTAAAGAAGGACTTTTTTTTTTTTATTGTGCATTTACATGGATGCAAAATGTGGGGTTTCCTCAGAGAACCCAGTCCCATTTGTTCTGGAGGTTTTTTTTTCCCCATGGATCTAAAATAATTTTTTTGGGGTTCAACGTGGGTACAAAATGAGTCATTATGTATTGACCAGAGGTGTTGAGTCTGAAACCTATGCACAACCATAGGAAATTCTAGGTGGGAGACTCATCCAGACTTCTCTTGAAAAGAGAGCCTTAGGTGAAGTTGTTCAGGGTGCTGTCAAGCCATGTCCAAAACACTTCCATCGAGGGATATGCTCCTGTTCTACGACCTGATTCCACCCCTGTGTATCTCAGCATATTTTTGTTACTGATCTAGAATAATCTCTCAGTTACCCATTGCTGAGAAGACTGAAAAACTAGAAATCAAAAGCTAAGTATAAGAAAGAGGTTAGGATTTTCTGTCAAATTATGTTCGCAGAAAATCTTTTTGATTTCTGCATCCTTCAGAAGTGTTTTCAAGTACATCCTTCACATGGTTTGTAGAGAGAAAGTTAAAACATTGTAATTTTTTGGGTTTGGGTTTTATATTCAGAAAGTAAGAGAAACTGGTTGGCTTGAACTTTTATTGAAAACAGTGGATCTTGACTTGAGGACAGTTTGTTCAATACCTAGATGATTCACTCTTTCAAAAACTGCTTCAAAATTTGCCTTCAGAGCAGCAGTTAGTATAGCTTCTGTAAAGGGATATGGTGGGAAAGTGTGGAGTTTTAGCAACTCTGGAAGAAGTGAAAATCATAATAAGAAAAGTTCAGTTTAGGCTTTTTTTCCAATCACATTTTGTAATTATAAAGAAATCCACTTGCTCTCTTCCCTCGTTTGCTGCAGTTAACAGAAAACTAATGGTTTTACACATCATTTAAAACAGGAGGTATTTTTCTCTAGTGATGTTTTACAGTTTTCTGTCTGAAATATACATAATTTATAGTTTGTTTTGAAATTTCCCCTTTGATATAGATAATCAAAGAAAAAGAGAATCCTTTCCCCTGATCATGAGAGAAATAATCTTAGGGGTTTTCATGCTGAATTTATCTAAAAATGTTTGGGGATTTTTTTCCACCAAGTTTGTATCATGGGAAATTTATGAGCAATTTTTAGGTCAATTCATTTCTACAAATTGAAGACTTGTTCATCTCCTTAACACTAGTTTTGGTAAGAAGTAACAAAACCCGCACATATTGAGAATATTAACAGCTTGGTGATGGTAGGGAGTTAAAAAGGCATTTCCTGTAAAAATTTTAGTCTAACAAAACAACAGGTTCCATTTGATTGTTTAAATCCTCCACAAATGGCAGAAATGACTTGAACCAAAATGGTAACAGTATTTTATGTATTGAGCAACACTTCCAAACACAGTTTTGCACAAAGAGTTTGAGCCCCCAACCAGCTGTTCCCCAACAGCCTCGATATTGAGAGCTGCCCAAGTGAACGCAGTACCCGTTCACTGCAGGAGTTATATCCCTTGTTGAGACCACCCCCTCAGAGCTGTTCGTTTCACTTTTTCTTTGAAATTTAAAGGTAGAAAAAGTACATTTATTGAGATGAGTTAATTTTCTTTTTAAACCTGTAGGATTGGCTCAGATCACGGAAAGGGCCCCTCCGTGTAACACTGCCACTTTCTGGGAGGCAGGTTGCAGCGGGACACCAGGCTGATGTGCAGTGTAAATTCAATCTGGTGATGCCTTAGGATTTTAGCTTTTTACATTTTTCACAACCTGTAATGCTTTAGTGTGTAACTCTAAAACTTCATCTAGCCTGTCAGCTGCTGTTCTCCCATTTTGGTTAGACAAAACAAATCCTCTCTAGGCCTGAAACACGAGGACACCTTACTGTCTCAGGCCCCGAAATACGTAAACAAACTGGATTGAGGGGGAGCAAACTGGGGGTAAATTACTTCATTACCTGGAATCGTAACTGGAGGATTAACCCCCGATATGCAAATGGACCAAACTTATAAAAGCATAGAAACCTGTGACCTGGTTGTCCATTTTGGGTGTAGCCCTAGGGCTTTGACTGCCCAAAGTGTACCTTGAAGGCCCTTCAATAAATATATCTGCTTTTATTCTCTTAATTTTGTCCAGCCTCTGTTTTTAGGTAGCCCCATCAAGGCATCACTGATACTGACATGACATTAAAAGTCAAATAAAAGAAATTAAAGATATTCTAAAATGAAGGACAGCAGAAGATTTTTTAAAGTCGATTTTATTTTGACCAAGAGTGAAATGTAAGAGGTGTGGGTTTTTCTTCTAATTGAGTTCCCCATCCTTTCAAAATGAATTTCACTGATATTATGTCAGTTGTAGTAAAAAAAAAAATCCTCTACATGTATTTCCAGTTTATTGATCAAGTAATTTTTTCTGATTTCTTCTTGAGAGTTTAGAAGACAATGGATTGAGGAGGTGTATAGACAGCATGAAGACTGATCTACTGTTGTCCCAAATGCATTAAAGATTCTGAACTAGAATCAGCATCTCTGCTGTGTGCACTACCAGGGCACCCCCTAGCTTCCAGAGCTCCTCAGCAGGAAGGAGACAAATCTGTCTTCATCAATTTCAAAGCAGAACAACGCTCTTTTTTAAGCTGTAGCAATCCTGTATGATTTGTGGTTGGCTTTAAAAATAAAAACAGCTTGTAGAACTTTTATTGCACAATTTCTGTTATAATAGGTGCTTTAATAGGATTTTTAATAGGAAAGGAAATTACCCAAATATTGTAGTAAATGTAATCGAGTAATGCCATTCTTTTATTTTTGTTTTCCCAAGCTGATTAAGATAGAGCTGGATCACTGCGTTGTATGTAGAGACCCTCTCAAGGAAATGTCTGCATACAGAGGGTGGATTTTGCAATTTCTCACAGCGGAGTCCTTGGGAGCACCCACACTGGATCCTTTCTGAATGGCAAGAAGCTGGGGGACAGACTCTGGGAGCCCACCCAGGGAACTTCAACGGCTGGGGCTGGGATGTAATTCTTTGTGTGCCCCAAATTGTGCAACCTGAATGTTGGGTTCTCAGCAGCATGTCTCACACTATGGTTCCCTTCCTGGCGCGTCACCCCGCTTCCTGGAGTAGAATCATGGAATCACAAAATGAGTTGAGCTGGAAGGCAGCAGTTTGGGTTGAACTTGAGACCAGAGGTTTGGAACTTAGCAGGACCTGAGCAAGCCAGAAACCTTTGCTGGAGAGTTCATAAAGCAGCAGTATCTCACTGGTCTCACTGGTTGTTAACACATTCCACAAAGGCTGTAGGACCAAAGCTCCGTTGTAGTCTTCACTGCCTGTCCACATCATCAGACAGACTATTGCAAACCTCTGTTTCTCCTTCAGACTATTGTCTCTTGCCATCATGATTTTAGAGCAGATTTTCCTCCTTCTACCTGTTCTTATGCTGCAGATCACACAACTTGTATAATTAGTGGTTTTACATCAATCACAGAGGTGCAAACCCAGTGTCTTGTTTGCAACTTTTCCCCTCAAAGCTTATGATTTTATCCATGCATTCCCTAGAGTGGCCATGTGGGGTTTTCCTTGGTTGGTTTTAATTTACCAGTTTGAAGGAAGGATAAGCAGCACTGGAGAAGAGGTTTCCAGATGGAGCCATAACATTCTGGAAAAAATAATCTCGCTTCATACTCATACTTGAATACTGGCAGCAGGTTTAAAAACCCCTCGTGAATCCATGGCATTATTTGCTAATTGTTTACGTCACATATGATCCAGATTAATTTATGCTTTAAGTGTATACTATCTTCTTGCAGACCACTTGAGCAAGCTAAACAGGCCTGCAGGTATGTAACATGAGTTAATTAATGTATTTCTATTAGTGCAGTATTTTTGCATCAGTCATGGTACCACAGTTTGCACTGGATTTCCTAAAAAGCCACAAGGATCACCCAATCCATCTTTGGTCTTCTGGTGGTGGTGATTAAATGTTCCCTGGTGCTTCTGATAGAAAGGGACTTTGGAGAAGTCTGAAGTGAACTCCACAAGTCTCTGCAAATAACTGAACTGTGGTGTTTTAATTTCCTCACGTTGGCACATTCCTGATGTTTTGAGTTAATCTCTTTTGTCCAAATTGAGTTAATTAGCGCATTCTTCCAGTGGAAATGGAAAACAGTTGACTGCTGTCCTCTTAGCACCCCCTTTTATTTTGTCTTGCAAGGCCACATGACATTCTACTTTTCCTCTTTTACTGCTTTCATTCAGCTGTTCTTGAAATGGTGTTTTCCAGCTCTTTATCTCTTCTTCACCTTCTCCGAACTCACCAAGAAAGCTATTTAGAAACTAGCGCCAAAAACTGGGCTCAGCTTTCTGTGCCTTTTAGCAGGCACTCTTTCTCCACAGCTGGTCACTGAGTTTGTGATCAATGAGAACAATTTTGCCCTCTTGATCAGAATTACTATTTTCCATTCAGTATCTGTTTGTGGACCTTTTATTGTCTAAGCATTGTTGTCTAAGCATGCCTTCATCTGTCTTATCTCTTTTAGTTTTGAATCCTATTCTTTAATTTGTCAAAATTGGTTTGAAGTCTGAGCTTGTCCTCGAAAGTTCTTGCAGCCACTCCCAATATTTTGACCCTTCTAATTGTTACAGTTCCTTGATTTTGTGATGTTAGTCAATAAGGAAATTATTGAAGGTAGTGGGGCCTGAGGCTGAACCTTTTTCAAGACCAAATTTAAGTCTTACAAGTTGACAGCAAACTACTGATGACTTTTAAAGTACAATTTTCCAAGACCTATGCCCTGTTTCAGGAGCTCGCTTAGGAAACTGTCACCTGAGGCAGTGCCAGAAAACCCTCTCGAATTCAGGACACATCACAACTGCTGCTGTCCCATGTCTGCCAGGTCAGGTACCCTGCCAAGGAAACTAAAATAGCTCAATGTGGCCTGTTTGCAGCAATTTTATTGCTGCTTTATTACCTTGCTATTTGCCAGGTGCTTATAAACTGTTTAGCAAATAGTCTGCTTTAGGGATTTCTGGGTGACTGTGGCTTTACAGCTGTGCTGATGGTGCTGAAAAACAAATCAGTGCCTGGGGCTGAGAGGAGCTCACGCAAGGGCTGAGACTGACTGGGGCTGTGGGTGGGAGGTCTGACCCTGGCTCTCAGTTTATTTGAGTTGTATGTGTTTCCTCGTGCCCTTCCATCCTGCTCTGCACAGCTCTGGGATAACCCCCTCTGCAGAGGGAGCTCTTTTGTGAGGGCTGCCTTTTCCTTTTGTTATACCCAGCCTTGATTCCACAGCAATTTTGCACTTTGCTATGATTTTGAATTTGAGTCATGTCTTTAAAAGGACACTCATTCTAGCTTTGCTACTAACTGAAAAAGTTCTGGAATCTACCTTTTGTAATGTTGGCAGCGTGGATGGTTTCCCTTAGTTCTGAGTTTTTGAATGCTCAGCTTCTGCTAAGAGGGAAATCCCTAAGAGAAATTTTTTGTTACTCAGCTTGAGAATAAGACTCAGTTTCCTCCCAAAGGGAGGGATTGACAACATCTTAAACATCTCTAAAAATAACTTTTGTAAGTAATTCAGCAATGAAAGGTACTCTTATATTTCTCAGTGTGAAGCAAGATCATCTTATTTGGAATATAATGTTGGAAGTTTTCAGACCTTTTCTGCTTCGCCTAGAGTATATTATAAATCAGAATTGTTGAAATGTGAATTAAATTTCAGATAAGAAAATATCCTTATGCAAAGGAAATTCCATTTTGGCTTTTAACCTACCAATTATATCCCAGTTAAACAGCAAATAATGTTTATGTTCCATTTCTCTTGTCAAGGATTTTTTCTTTACTATTTTTATGAATATACTTCCATCTTGTATTAGTTTTCCTTCTTTTTTTGTCTTCCTGAGGTCACACGAAATTGTAACTGAGGGGTTTTTTTTACGTCTGAAATTATGCATGGACCAGGAAACACTCCAGATAATAGCTAAAACCAATTAGTTTTTGTAATTAGCAAAATAATTTTTAATTTTTTTTAAGGTTATGTGTATATGGAAACAATGTGAAAAATCTTGATATTCCATGAAGAGAGATGCCAGTGTCTTTTCTGAAGTGATGCCTTAGCAGACTGAAAGACAGGACAACCATGTAAAATATTCTTCATCTCGTTGCTGCCACCCATTTTATCTTGCCTATGCCAGAGTCCAAGTTTTATCATTCCCACTTTAATGTGCATCTCTCTATCTATAGTGGAAGGTGATTAAGAGGCTGCTTCATGTAGTTCTTAGTCCCCTTTGTCCATATGTCTCTGCAAGCAAAGGATATCATATTATCAACCTGAGAAGAGCAGATGGGCTGGTTCCTTCTGGACAACAATAATTCACCGTGGTTTTGACTTTCCCCTATGAAATTTGCACTAAAATGTTGTCCTGGAGTAATAAACCTGGAGCCAGATGGACCTACCATTTGAACTGTGCAACCTTACACCAAAATAAATTCTGGCAAATACTACAGGAGTGTGTCATTTTTAGAAGTAACAAATGGGGAATTTCAAACTGGCAGAAAATGATGGTATCAAACTGTATTTTATGCTTATGGATTTATAGCAGTTTCCTTTACAAATGCACTTTAAATGAAAAAAAAAAATTGAAAAATCAATGCCATCGACAGCAGAAGCAGATGCAGGCGCTTTCTTTAAAGCCTGGCTGCAATGGCAGGTGCGTGCACACCTGAGAAAGGCAGGGAAAGGAGGAGCAGGGTCACTGCTCAGTGCAAGATTGACTTTCTCTCCTTGGAAAGAATGGTGAGTCCCCATCTAAGGGGGGCTGGATGCTGGCCAAAGGCAGGGCCCTGAAGTGCAGGGCTGTTTCCACATTGGGTGCTCCAAGCCATGCTGAAACACCAGTGCAGGAGGCATCTCTTGATCTTTTTTACATTTTTAAGTTACCTGACTGACTTTTATACTCTGAGAATATGATTTGCCCTTCCAACAAGGCACACAGGAAGATAACCTTTTACTGTCCCTAAATTAAGCTTTTTTTTAAGGCTTTTTTTTTGGTGCAGGTGATTTTGAGTAATCCTGAACCATGACTTGTTTTCTGGCATTAATGAACCACGGGAAAACAACGTGGTAGGTCAGACTTGTGGGCTCCTTTCATCAATGACAACTTTGAAAATCCTGGTGACTTACTCCTGTTGCTGTGTCAGAATCACATCTGGAGCTGACAGCAGTTTGTCACACGTCAGATGCTTTGGACAATGGTCAGTGCAGCTTTTACCTGTGGCAGAAAATTCTGCTCAGTCTCTCGTTCTTATGGAAGATGTTCCCTTGTGCTCGTGTGTGTGTGCATGTATAACTGTGTATCAGTTCAATTCCTAATGTAGCTTTCTTGGAAATCTCCCAATGCAAATCTTTTATTTGGAAAATCAGTTTTCAAAGTCTGGGTTAAAAAAAAAATAGCTAAAATATGTATGAAAGAGTTGTTTATTAGAGTAAACCAGTCATCTGGGCTGCAGGAGACTCAAGGTCAAGTTTCTGCTATGCAGGTTTTCCCCCGCCCTCCTGTGAGAGTTCTGGAAGCATTATTTTCCCACTTAGGAGTATGTCTGCCACATTTCTAGTTGTCATTTTATTTTCAGGGTTCTTCCCAGTTCTAAATGGGAGAATAGGTTCTGGATTGCCTGCTCAGATTTTGGTCGAGTGCTTGTGGTTTACAGTTCTAGATAAAAGTAATTTTGTCTAAAATGGCAGGACATACTTTTCATTCTTTTAATTTTTGTATCTCTATTACATTTTGCAAAGAGCTGTTGGAGGAAAAGTTAATTTTATTATGTTTTTGTTTTCCTCTGAAATCAGAATATTGCCAAAGGCCTTACTGTGTTTGTGCAGGTGCACATATACACATTTTCTTGTCCTGCTTGTAAATCAGCTTTCTCTAGCAATGTTTTGGGGAATATGAAGCCTGTGAACATCTTTTGCTTTCTAATGCAGCCTGAGCTGGAGCTCAGTAGGAACACAAACAAATGCTTCTACCAAGCTGGGGCCAAAGAATGCTGGAAAATGTGTCCAGCCAGAAAAGCTCCCATCCTGTAGAACAAAAAACTAGTTTTTCCTCTATTCTTTGATACAGTTTTGGGTGAATTATGCCTCTCTTTATTATTTTTTTCTTTGCTGAGTGTTTGAATAGCTGGTTTATTCCATAGAATAAATTAAAAATAAAATAAATTTATCATAATCAGAAATAGTTGATATGGAGTTGAAACCCCTCGCTTTGATATGAAGCTTTGTATTTCTCTTGTGAATGATTAACTTGATTAAACACATTTAATCTCACTTTATTTCCCATTTATCATAATTATGCAGAACATATTTTTAATTAGAAAGAGGAATCCTTTCTTGCTTAGATTGAGAAAACCCTATGAAATCATGTACAGAGGTGGGAGCTCTGGTTTTTCGTTCTGTTTGAATGCTGTTGCACTAAGTTTCAAATGTTTCCCCCCAGCTGGCAATTCCATTTCACAGATAAGGCTGTAAATCTCTCAGTTCTGTTTGTTTTCAGAATGAAAAACCACTGTGCTTAGCCCTTTACAGGCATTTTTAACATGCATTTGACAGACATCCAAAATGTAAGAGTTTGATTTGGAGTTAAATAATTCTTGAAAGAAGTGAGACATTCACAGGATCAGTCAGTTGTGCTGTGTTCCAAATGTGTATTCTCTTTTTGCTTCCAGATCACTTTTGGCCAAAATATTTTCTTTTGAGCAGATCCAAGAGTTTAGAGCTTTGCTAGGAATTAAGTCTCATTTGAATTTATCTCACTTTTCCAACCAGTAGCCTTTTATTCAGGCAGGGTAATTCACCTATTGGTCAACAATATCTTGCAGTTTTCTGCCCTGACAAACCAAACTGTTCTGTGAGGAAGGAAACTTTTGTGTTAATCCCAAGAAGTCATTGTGATTCTTTGTATTTTGGAGTTCACTGACAGAAAAATACTTACTTTCCTCATGTCAGATGATGTTCTCAGTGCTTAGGCTTCAGAGATAATGTTGAATTTGCAGTGCACTGATTATGGTGTTTTACTCTGGTCTCTATTCCTGCCCTTGCCAGGTGGAATACCTTGCACCCTAACCTGCTCACATCCTGTTGTACTGAGGTCATTGAGAGTTATCTGGCTGCTCACATGCACGTTGGCAGTGAGCAGTCGTGTGAGCTGTGCTGGTTTGGGCTGCTGCCCTGAAGGTCTTCAACTTTTAATTGGACTCCAGTTAAACGCCTGACTTGGAGTAGCAGGAGTACAAAAGTTAACTTTGTGAAGGGGAGCAGTTGAGCAGGCTGAGGGGAGTTCTCTTTGCCTTATGATCAATGAAAATTTCAAAATAGCAAGTTCTGGTGAGAACTGGCAGAAAAGACATGTAAATCCTCTTTTCACATTAAGCCAAAGAAATGCAGGAAACAAAATATATGCAGTAGGCAGGTCAGGAAAATTCCATGTAGAGGCAAACCAGTGAGGTTGACTTCAATCTGAACACAGGACTAAACTGCTTTCAGTCTGCTGGGACCATCTACAGGAATCTGATATTGCAATTTAACAGTGTTAAAAATGCTTAGTAACTTTTAAAATGCACAAAGAAACCACATGAGCTCTATACCCTGTTCACACTCTCCTGACTAACTCACCCAAAGGACTGTGCAGTGCACAGAGCTGCAGCTTTCTGAGTCCTTGTTAGTGTAATGTGTGTTAACTTCTAAGGAGGGCAAGATGGGTCAGCAAGCAGAAGGCATCTGGGAAAATGTTTTTTCTTCTCTCGAAAATGAGCCTAGTATATCCAGGGCAAACACTGTTACAGAAAGATCTCCAGGTGCTAAATCCTGCGTGGTGGTGTGTTAGAAGAGATCTCTGAAGTCAGAAAGCAGATACAAGAATACAGTTGGATCTAGTACTCGTCCTGCATTTTTCAGAAGGGTGTGTTGAGAGAAGGGTGGTTCATAGCTCCAGATTCTGCAGCCAAGGGAACGACCAAAAGGAAAACACAGAGCTGCTAACCCCTATGGCATTCCCCTGAAGGCTGCTTTGGTCAGTTAAATCAAATTAATATGGCCTGTTTCTGTAGTTGGGTGGATCAGAGTGCTCATATCCATTAGAGTTTGGAATAAAACCTTTGGTACGACTGGCAACCTTTCTTCCTACTAAGTGGAAAGAGAAGCATGTTCTCTAACACAGAGACCCTGTTCCTACAGGCTTTGTGGGGCTGTCTAAAGGATAAATAAATTGCAATAAATGAGTTAGCACAGATAGGGGAAGCAGTATAGTCACATTACCGTGGCATTCTGCCTAGTTTAACATTTTCTTTCTCAGCAGAGCTGAGAAATAGCATTGTGGGATGCTAGATGAAAATAACTGTACAGCACAGTTCAAAACTCTCTATGCAGAACCTTTGTAGACCTTTGTTGCAGCCTGTTCAAATATTTCCTATATCCTGGAGGAGTTCTGCCATCAGCAAGCCCTGTCTGAGGTTGAGTTGCAATGAGTCATTCCCTAAATCAGGATCATCATTGGAAAATGAAAATAAATTTAAAAAAATATTCCAAAACTATTTCAAAATGGAAAAATCTGGTTTTTGGCTTTTATTTAATCCAATTATGCCTCTGTCAAATATCTCATGATGATTAAGATGTGGACAACTTTTTAAATTAAGAGAGAAGTTCCTTTATTATAGGATAATTTTGAAGTTGTACATATATCACATGTTCGAGCTACATCTTCAGCTGTCATTGCTGAGCAGTCCAAATGCTTTATTACAACCATGTTATATAATTAGGTGAATAATTACATTACTCTAAGTGCCATCATGGTCTGAGAAATGAAACAAACAACTGTAAAATCACCTGTAATTACATAGCTCCAGCATGATTGAATATAAGGCATTCTGTAAATGTAGAGTGCTAGCCTTTGTAAAATGGCTGAGTTATTAATTCAAAACTGCCTGGTATTATCTAAAAGGAATGTGTATGGAGCTCTCCTGGTAACTCTATAACAGAAAGTTTAGGTGTTATATTAGTTGTGTTTACTTTAAATCTGATCTAATGACAATTTTTAAGTGAAGGATGTTCAATAGCTGGAATTCACCTTAACTGCTAAGATAAATGCTATGTGCTCGCTATAGCATTAAAACACTGAGTGTATTTCATAAATGAATAGTTATGTTGCAGTTTCTTATTCATATGTTTCTGCTTAATGGTGGAGTGGCGTGAGTACTGTAATTATCATTAGCTATTCATTTACCATTACTTCCTTGGGATTCTTTTTTGCATTTACTAATGTTCTATAATATAATGTAATACTTGTTGAATTAATGTTTTTCCAGTTCAATGTTTCCCCTACTGAATACATACATACAGTGTGCTACCAAAAGTCTTATAGTTAATGGAAAATATAATAAAATTTAGTTGTGCCTTTTGAGGGATCTGAAATTATGTTTCCCTGAAACAAGTACTTGTTAATCTAAGATAAATTTAATGCAAAGAAATGTGCTCAACTTAAAGATAAAATGCATTTTAAATGTGACTGAAGGAAATCAAGCATCATCTCTGTAAAACCAACTCCTCTCTCTTTCAAAGGCATTAATATCACATACTCTGGTAATAGCTGGGAAGGTGGTCTTGGGTCAGGCAGTGCTTTCTGTAGCTCTTAAATTCATTTGACAAGATCCTGCTTCATGGCAGGAGAGGCAGCTTTATTGTTTTTGGCTGGTTACAAAAGATCTGTGTAGTTTCAAAGAATGTAAAGGAGTCCTTACAGAAAAAAAAAAAAAAATCAGAATGTGTAAAGGCACTGTCACTACACAATAAAAAATAGGAGAGAGGCCTTTGTTTTGTATTTTCAGCAGAGTGAGGTAGCACCTACTTGTAGCCAATTCTTCACATAAACTGGCATACACCTTACACAGCTGCTGTGAGGAGAGTTTAGATTTCTTCTGGAATGTCTTTAGGTGCAATGATATAAAACTGCAATCACAAAAAGAGAGGCCCCAAATAAGCACCAAAAAAAAAAAAAAAGTATTTTAGAAGAGACTGCAGATTTTGCAGACTAAAATAGCAACAAAAGCTCTGGAAGATACACATAAGTCCCTAGTCCTACTCTTGTGATGAGCTGGCATTAGAGCTGAAAGAGGGACCTGATAAAGAGAAAATAAAATCTAACTAGTGTTCTCAGAGCTTTCAGAGTCATGACTTTTCTAGGAGGGACAAAGTTTTAGTGATTCTGTCTCTGATTCTAAGTCTTTGGTAATATTTTTCCAACTTTCAAGTATTAGGGGAAAGAGTCCTACTATTTCTTTAGATAAGATAGCAACAAATGCAAAACAGCTGTTTGCATTCAAATTTGAAGGGGATACATGTTGATTTCTACACATCAGAGCAGCCTCCTCAATCACATTTATTTTTGTTACCCTTTGTATTTCTCCTACAGTTTTATCACAGAGGCTTGACAATAAACATGATTGCAGTGGAGAAGGATGTCAGATGTGCAGACAGACATTCCTTACAAAATTACATGGCCTCTGTGGCAGAACTAATGCAAAAAGAAGTATCTTAATATTAAAGAATGGCTCTTTGTCTGCTGCCTTTGGGATGTTAATGGTGAATTCAGGTCTCCAGAAAGGGATGAACAGGAGCTGTGTTACAGAAAGGGTGGCAGAACTTCTGAGGTTGTCTAACCTGGTGAATCCCTCTGAGCAGTCTCAGATGCTGTAGTCAAAGAAGGAAGTTATTGCACAAGAAGTTTAAAAAAGCTGCTTCATCCCGGGCAGTCTTGTCAGAGCTGTCAGCTGAGAGTTTGACATAGTTCTTTCCAGTGTGTTTGCTGCTGTATCTGCTCAGAATGTCAGCGAGAGATAAAGTGGCATTTTTAATTGATTTCTCAGAACTTTTTTTTTTGCCTGGTGCTTTGTGTTTGGGCTGAATCCTGGGGTGTTTTAGGCAGTATCAGATAATATCTTTGAGAGGAGACATGTTTATCAGCCTCACAGAAGATGAATGGAGTGCAGGGAAGAGGTGAGGCACTAAAGAGCTACCGCTGTGTGGATGAATGATTTTACAGGTTTGCTGGCAGCTTCAAAATAAAAATATCTATGTTCAACGTAGGCATTATTCTGGGATTGAACAAAACATTTCTTCACTTATATAAGGGGCTGGTATGAACACATATGAAAAACATATCCACATTTCACAACCATGTGAAAGCAATGCTCAGACACCTGGGAAGCTATTTCGGAAAGTGAATGTCAAAAATGTAAAATCCAAGATTATTTAAAATCTGAAAAGGCAAGACTGGAGGGTTGTCCCTAAGGGTAGAATGAGGAGTCTTCCTTGTAAACTTTGTCAGAGAACAGTGAGCCACCCACTTTTAAAATTGGTGAAACAGATGAGGACTTTAATGATAGTTGTATCAGCACGTCTTCTTGGCAGCAGTACCTTCCTACCACTGTTGTGACCCCAATGCAGTCCTAGTCAAAATCTTCTCCCCTAAATCACAGTATGAAGTCATTCTAATAGTTTTTTCCCTATGTATTTATAACATTGCAAAAGGTGCATGTGGCATGGCTTATTCTTTTACAGTATCAGACACACTTGTTTCTAGACTGGTGTTTTAAGAAGGAAAAGCCTAAACAATAAATAAATATGATGTAACCAATGGTTTTATTTAGATTTTATCTCAAAAGTATATTTAAGTGCTGTTATTGCCATTCATTTTTATGGCAGCATAATTATTCCAAGGAAGTCCAGTAGGACAGTAACGTATCCACCAAATCTTACAGCTTCCCTTGCTACAATACCTTGCACAACACTATCAAATTTAATGAATATGTTTACATTCTGCCCTCATTAGTAGATTTGCTATTTGTAAAGTTCTGCTAAAATACACTATTTTCATTCTCAGCTTTTATGTCTTCCTGAAGTTTAGAAATAAAACCAAAGCCAATTGATCCCTTTACACAATTCCAAGTGATTTTGTCCTCAGGACTTGTGCAAAGAATAATGTGGCAGAATACTTTCATGGAAGATTCTCTGAATTAAAACTGTTACTTCGAAGTCTGTCTGAATGAAAGAATCATTAAGATTTTATCTATGTGGTGATTCAGGAAGGCTTAAAACAAATCAAACCAAATTAGGATCCTATGTAGGCTTCTCACTTAGAAATAAAGCGACCTTAGCTCACTCTACTTCTCCTGTGGCTTATTCCGCAGCGCTGTGTTCTCTGTTCCTCTGAGGAAGACACTCCGAGATGAAGTTATTTATTCCTCATGACATTTCTAACACTTTGGATAGTTAGCTAATGTACTATAATTTTAGCTTATGCACTTTCAATTAGAAAGACAAATTTCTTGTATTGCTCACTTACTGGCTGTTTTCATGCTGCATTCATTATCTGTCTTGTTCCACAGGAACAGGCTTTTAAATTGGGAATGGGTCAAGAGAGCACACTGAAAATGACTTCTGACAAGCAGCTGACATTTTTCTGCACCTAAGATGTTCTAATCTTCATGCTAATAAGGAGTTTTATTCTCATAGAGTTTAATAATTGTTGATGGCTTTAGAAATAAAAAAGAGGTACTTAAGTCACGAACAGCCTGTGCTGCTGCAGGATGTGGGCTCAGTGGAGTGGCACACAGCTCTTGTAAAACTGGAGACCAGGCATGTCTTTAATGGAAAATGTTAATAAAAGAGGAAAAAATCCGGCAATACTTTTTATAACTAAGTATCTTTGAATTAAAATGTCTTTTTTATTCATTAGGGAAGCATATTAAACAATGAGAACAGTAAATAATTTTTGATTCTGGAAATTAGATCAAACAGGCATTTTTGTAATATTGAAACTTTACAGGTTAAATGGCATTTTAGGAGAGTTTGAGGAGCATGAGAGGAAGAATGCAAGCAGTAATAATATTAGATTATATCACAGAAATATAAGCAGTAGGTTGCCACTTCTAGTTTTTCAGCTCTAAAGCCTGATCTAATAATTGTAATGGATGTTGGTGTGGTTCCTCAGTAATGAGATGATTCAGTGAAGCCTATTTATGTGCAAAGGTTTAGGGGTTTGCTCTTTTTTTATTTTGCTGAAGGTGACAGATGAAAGCAAAAATATGCCTCTTGTTCAGAATGCACGATTTGAAGTGGTCTTTCTGGTGGAGCATGAATGTGGAAAAAGAATTGGAGCAGAAAACCTGTATCGTTGTTAAATGAAATTTATAGCTTGAGAATTTTAGACCCAATCAATGTCTTGCAATGACAATATTTTTGGACCCTCAAGCCAAATTTAACCAGCCATCAGCTGGCATCTTCATACCTGTTCATGCAACTGAAGCCAGCGGTGCCTTTCGCCTTTCTCCTGGTGATGCACTGCTCCCACAAGTTCCCTTATACAGTGACAGTGAAATCTAGAGTACTTACAAGCCAAATTGATGTTCTGTTGCACTAAACTTAGATCAAGCCCTAGTGTGTTTCCAAATAAATATTTCAGTCTAGGCTTGAATGTAAACTTTTGCATGTGGGTGACAATATGAACATACATTTTTTAATTTTCAGCAAAGAGAAAATATTATTGTCGAGAACTATGCAGTTATTCACCTGACTTTCTGAATGAATGCTTTATGTTCTACCTCCACACAATTTAGGTGTTATTTACATGGAGAAGCCATGACAGGTGCCCTCTGTGTATGTTACACCAAAGGGGCATCTATCAGGATTGAATGCTTGGCGCACAACAGGGCAATTGCCTGCAATCTGCAAGTGAGGAAGCCATAAAAGGGAGCACAAAAGCAGAAAAAGCACTCAGATCTACATAAGTATGCAAATATGGCTGGTGGAGAGACTCAAAATCATAGCAATACTTTGAAGAAGTCCTGAGTCCATTTATCAGCTCTAAAGATATCAAAAGTATAGAAGATGGGTCACAAGAGAGAATTCATCAGGGATAATAGGACTGCTTATGAAAATTTTACCTGTGTGCTATACATTAGAAAAGGGTTTTTTTGGTCCAGGAAAGATGTAGCTGGTAGATAAGCAAACAGCATAGCAACTGTATGTCAGGCTTA
This sequence comes from Dicrurus megarhynchus, assembly GCA_013399195.1. Taxonomy (NCBI): domain Eukaryota; kingdom Metazoa; phylum Chordata; class Aves; order Passeriformes; family Dicruridae; genus Dicrurus; species Dicrurus megarhynchus. The sequence continues at coordinate 138,162 of VXAD01005395.1, forward strand.
GCCAGCATTTCTTTGAATGTTTGCTCCTAAATAAAGAACAAACATTTGCAGAGAGATGATATTTCTTTCTCAGTAGAAATAGGCCAGATTAAATGGCAATAAATCAGCAAGGCGCCTTTTATAGTCTTGTTTTTGTATAGCTCTAAACTACAAAAATACTCATCTTTTTCTAAGCTTTTGGTTTAGGAGATGCAGTTTCAATGCCCATACTCTGTGCATGCCACGTGTGTGAGTTTGGACAAAGAGTCCCTTACCCCAATCCAAAGGAAGAAACTTGGGAATTGGCAAGTGTGCTGCACGTGAGGTGTTCCAGTGATATTGGTGGGCCAGGTTCTTGTGAGACAGGACAAGTCCACTGACGTTAGCTGAAAGATACCGCTCTTCCAAATAATTTAAAAGGAAAAAGTTTCTATCCCATTGCTTGGAAAATCAGTACAGCTCACCTGTAATACCAGTGACCACTAAGGCTGCATACCAAGTGATGGATTCTGAAATTTGTCATGATTTCACCTGAACAAAAAGGTGCTGTGTGAAGATATCGGAGCTATGAAAACCGAACTTTCAAAATTGGTTTTTATTACGCTTTTGGCACCCTGAATTAGACTCACATGGATAGCCACATAGCAGACTTGCATTTTAAGATGCTACATTTAGAAACAGATATGAATGGGAAAAAAAACCAAATAAACAACAAAAAAAAACTCTGAAGGTCCCAATGGGAAAGAAGATTGGATAAAATGGAAACATTTTTATTAAAAAAATAAAATCTGAAAGGGATACGAGTTATGAGACTTCTGTGAAGAATAGGCAGTCAGCCTGGTTATGCAGCTCACCTACAAGGCAAAAAAGTGGCAAAAAGAGTTCTCAGCATTGCTCTTTCTTAAAGGGTTGCATGCAGATTGTGCAAAACTACCTAGAACCAGAATTGAACTAGAGGTTTAGGTCTATATCTTGTTATCATGGTCCTTCCCTGGGAGCTGTGCCTGAATTGCAAGATACATTGATGCATTGGGGATAGATGCATTAGCTAAAATGAGATAAACATCTGAAACAAACAAAAAACCCCTGTTATGCTAAAACATTAGAATGATGTAGGTGCAATTTCCTAATAAATACATTTTCAGTAGCAAACAGTGGCCAGGGGTAAGGAGAATAAGGCAGTTACATCTGAGGTAATAAAAAACAGTTTCCTGTATGTCTCCATCTATCAGAGAATGGAGACTTAGAGAATTTTTAGCAATATTTAGAACTCATTTCTCTTTTCTTTTACAGCACTGTAATTAGATTAAATGAAGTCATTCCTTATCTGCTCCCATGTAAGCAGGAGGCAGGTTTCTAGGGCTGGCATGGCACAGTTTTTAATTTAACAGCACTAATTCACCAGCGGGTAGTGTTTTTAATTTCAAGTAATTCTGTGAACTATTGTGAATTGTGATTTAAAAATTATTAAATGTTGAAATGTTCTAGCACTAGTGGAAAAAAAAAATAAAAGTCTTTCAAGAGGGTCTTATTAGTTTACTCAATAGATAAGAATAAATACTATATGTAAGTGGAAATTCTTGGCAAACTTAAAAAAAAAAACAACCTGTATTTTTCTTTTGAGTTTATAGTCTTAAGGAATTATGAAGAAAAATTTCTGGAGCCTATTTACTCATTCAATTTAAACTGAAACCATGAGCTTTCAAAGGATAGCTGTCAATGGGCTCTTTCTGTAGCTTGTCAGTGCAGCAAACCAAATATAAACACAAAATTCACTGCATTTGTGCTGTCCTTGCTGAGCACAGCTGGGGGACGGGGCCGTTCCCGCAGCTGACCTGTCTTCCAAGCAAAGCCTTTCCCTAAACTTCACTTTTCCTCTGATGAACTTACTTGTTTAGCTGTAAGACTCTCGTTGCCATGAGAATTGCACAATGCATTATCTCCTTTCTCGCAATTACTGTTTTTATGATAAAGGAGTTGCTGTGCTTTAGTTCCTGCTCGCCGTGGTGCTGTGCTGGCTCACTGATGAGCTGTTTGTTAGGAAACAGCACAAGAAAATGTCAAGGGTTTTTTTCTTATAAAGCCAGAAAGATATGATAGGTATTTATGACAACACCAGTTCATGGAACGTTATTTACGTGAGCCTTAGATTAGTGATATTTTAATGTTATTCTTCAAGTCACAGTTTCTCAAGCACTAAAAATGTTAGAGAACAAATATACAAACCACCCCCTCCAAATATTTCCCTGTTTTAAAAGCATTTATTCTGTAATGCATAGCAGCTGACAAGTAGATTAACTTAATTTACTGTACAGAATAAATACCTCGACAGTCTACACTTATCTTCCATGACAATGTAAATTCCTGTCATAAAAATATTTCTAGCTAAGAAAGGATCCATTTTTTAAATGTTCCTTTCAATTTAAGCTCTTAAATGAGAAAGTTTTACTTCCTCGGGTGTTAGTCATAGTCTCCATTTGGCCTTGCTTATCACTAAATAGTTTAGCCACTTATTTAGCCTGAAATATGCATGTCTCTTCAAATGCACTGTAGAAACCAAATGTGCCCCCAAAAACCATTACCAAAAAAAAAAAAAAANAAGCAAATAGGTATACTTGAATGAAGTATTGCTTTCTCATCCTGAGACCTGGGGTATTAGAAATTTGTTTTGGTAAAATTATGTTGGATGATATTATTACTTTAATAAGTAGGTAGGCATTTTGGAGTTGGGAAACCAGCTGCAGTGATTCCCACTAGGATAGGAGGCAAAGTCCTTCCTAGGACTGAAGGTGAGGTAGATTCTCACTATTCAGCTGTAATGACTTCTGGAGGTCTTTGGGATCTCATGATGCTTCTCCCCTCAAGTCCATATTCTGAGCCCAAATTCTCCTAAGGGAAAGGTCTGTCCTGGGGGATGTGAGCTCAACATAGATTAGATACACACATTGCTGCTTCTGTTTGCTGCTTCCGACGATTTTGGGAGCATGCATTGCCCATTGTCAATAGTCATTGAATCATTTTTCAGTTAGTATGGTAACTGAGGAGTAAGAGGCTCATAGAAGAAATCTTTGTTTTTCTGTAGTTTCTACTTATTCAAGTAATTTCTGTAACAACAGAAAACAGAATGATGTTTTTGAACTGAGGGTTTAAACTCTTGTATTGCAGAAGCAGCAGGAGAGCAGATCTACTTCTATGACATTACAAACGTAAAGAGACTTTTCCATGGGGATATGAATCACCTAATTTGCTTGTGTCTAAAGGGTGTACCAGCTTTTAAGAGAGCAGATTAGGGAGGAAAAGAAGTTGCTAATTAGCAAATGCGTTTGTATGCACATTATTGCAGCTGATTTATATGGCAATGGCAGTATAAATCTGAGGACAAAGTTCACGTGTCAGCTTTGGTCTTTTGAAGGTCCTTTTTCAAACCTCTTTGTGCACTTTTTTTGTTCAGCTTTGCATGAATGGAGACAAAGATTATAAACTTGATAATTCTAGGTTTCAACATAGATAATTTCTTTAAAAGTTTAATTAAGTTACTGCATACCTTGGCAACGTATATTTGTATAATACAGCCTAGAAATTCTCATATATAACAATATATCATCAGATAGAGATCTGCCAAAACAAAACTTTCTTTAAAACATAACTTCACAGCTGCTTTCATACAGGAATATCCTCCTTAACAAGTGTTGATCCTAACTGGTAAACAAAAGTTCTCTGATTTTCATTACTGATGACATTTAATAGCTTTATGCTGAATCTCCAGGACAGAAGAAGCCCTTGTTGCCATCAGACTTAGTATAAGCTGACAAAACGTTGTCTGCATTACAGGTTCTCATATCAAATATAAAAAACCCCCAATAATTCTATTTTAAGTTTTTCTTCACTGAAACTATGCACAGGGAGGGGAAAGAGGTATTCTGCCAGGCAGTGTAGCTACATTATTTTATCTCCAGTTAATAATGGTGCAGGATTACTGAAAATCCCTTAAGGTTGGGCTGTAGCCAACCTCACCCTGTGGTGTGTTTGAGAGTGGGCAGAAAGCAGGTGCCTTTGCTTTCCTGTGGGTAGGTTTGTGTGTCTAACAGGAGCCGACTTGGCAGGGGTGGTGCAGCTGCTGCTGCCCCTCGCCTTGCAGCTCCAGGGATTGCTGCAGGTCCCTGTTCTAGCGGGGAGCTATTATGGATTTTGCCAGGGACAGTGTCCTACCAGATCAGCCAGCTAAACTGAGATTGCCTCATCCTGAGGCTCAGGGGGATAGAAGGTGGAGGGGAAGCAGGGCAGAGGTGCCCTTTTTGTTGTCTGCTTGCCCTGCAGCCTTTGAGGACAGTTATGCCAAACCCTGCGCTGTGATGGGGGGCTGCTGCCGAGAGCTGCACCAGGCAGCTGTTTGCAGTGAAAACACCTCCTGCAAAATAAGGATTTGGAAATCCAATCTCTCTGCTGCTGTTCAGGTATTTAAGAGCAGACTGGACTAGGAGCCAGTTTCCATTCTGGTTTAATTGCAGAGATTTTCCCATCATAGTCATTTGCTTAGCATGGTTATTTGGCGGTGAGGCAGAACAGAAATCAAATATTTTACTAGAATTACTGTAAATAAAAATATTTATGTATTATTGAAGGAGGGGAGAAGTCTCCCTTTCAATGGGGTACCATTGCTTCCCACAAATTCTGAAACATGGTCTAAATGAAAATAAACCTATTATGTCCCACCCAACAAAGTTCTTGAACTGAATAAACAGATAGCAAAGACTGAGCAAAGCAGCTGTTGGGAAGGTGTGCTGTGTTGACAGACAATGCATTTTTAGCAATGCAATTTACTCCCGCTCAGCTTTACTGACCTCTTGAAAGATTAAAATAAAAATATTATTCTCTGTGGTCTGAGTGATTTCAGCTGTTTCAGCTACTGTACTCAACCACACAAAGGGTTCATATAAAAGAAGCCCCAAGGGGATACAGGGTAGAAGGAATTTCAAATAGTTTGAGGTCTGATTGTTATAACCCTGAGTTGTAATGGTATGTGAGGGTGAAGAAGTAAGAGGGTTGTTTATTTTGTCCAAGTTCAAGAGGCATATTTTTATTGTGGCTTTGTGAACACAAAAAAAAACTTTGTTTCAAAACCCTGTCCTGAGAAATGAAAACTGTGAATCAAGCTGTGGGAAAGGAATGTTGTTTTTACCCAAGATTTCAAGGGATTTTTCTGCAGGATCAGTGCTACAAGTGTAATGTGGAGGGAAACAATTTTTCCATGCTGTGAACTTGCCCATGGGACGTGGTGCCACCTGCACCCATGAGGCAGCAGCCCCTGTGAAGCTCCCATAGCTGCTGCTGCACTGCTGGAACTTGGATGAAAGGCGTTCAGAGGTGGGCAGGTATCTTGCACCTGGCTTGGAGAAAGGATGGAGAGAAACTTTTGTCACCTGGATCGATTTTTGGGGGTTGTCTTCTTTATTTTGGTCACAGTCTTTGGAGTTTTACAGCTCTTCCTGTGATAATGTGCTGATCAGGCAGCACATGGCACTGATAAACATATTTTTGTCCTGTCAAAGGCAAATGCATTTGGCTTTGCACATAGATATCCATAGGAACAGACACTTTATTCAACATGACCAAGAGACATAGGTAATATCTGATCCACGATCCACCACCATGAAAATCTGCCACAGAAAGGAACAGTCCTGTCCTTCCCCATCCCTAGCAGAGCACAGCCATTCTTGTGCCCCATCCCCCTGCTATCCATGCATTCACACAGCCCAGGTGAGCATGAAAAATAATCAGCAGCAATAAACTCTGTGCCCCAGTCCAATTTATCAGGCTGCTGTACAAACACTTTTGTTAGAAATGCTGGACTATGAAGGAGAAAGTTTGAATTCCCAGAAAACAACACACAGACAAATTCAGAAACTGCATGAGCTGTTAATCATATGGCAAATCAGAAAATGAAAAATATGATGGAGTGTCCTGGTATTTGCCATAACTAATATCAGATTTATTATTTTTAATGTGTTTTTCTTTGAAACTCAAAGTTTATTAGCGTTCTACCCTGACAAAATTGTGACATCCTTTAACTACGAGTTACAGGAGCTTTACTGCTTAGCTATTGCAAGCAAGATGGTTTTTGAGTTAAATCCTCAGTACCGAAAAGGGTGAGGGAGATGAAATGAAGAAATTGCTGTGCTAAAGCAGAACAGAAATCAATCTAATTTAATATCTTTCTCTGCCAGTGGCCAGTGCTGGTTACTTTAGGAGAAGATATGAGAAACACTGTGATAATTGCTTTCACAGGAAATATTTCTTTCTGCCACTTCACTTATATTTGTGGCTACCATACCTTGTGATACAATGCATTAAATCCTTTCCAAAACTTTTCTTTTAGAATCTTTTTATAACATCTCTAGAAGTTCTTTTTATTGAAGTAAAAATCTATTCCCTTTTAAAGAATTAGGTTGATTTTTTGTCTCAATGATACTCATTCCATAAGATCTCATAGGCTTATTATGCTTTGAGTGGTGACATATTTACCTTCGTGGGTTTTTAAAATTACTGTCTTCCAGCTCCACAGATGACAAGAGAAGTAGAGAGAAGTTCCCATTATAACTTCTGTATTTCCTAATATTCCATATAAATTATCGTGTCATAGTTCTGTGGTGAAGTACTTAAAAGGATTATATTTTCCCGAATCTGAGATTTCTTTAAAAAATGCTTCAAAGAATTGGAAAATGTCTGTGAGGAAAAGGACATTAGTATTTTATGTGAAGGGCTGTTAAAACATTGCCATTTTACTTGCCATTTCCTTATTGGCTTTGCTCATTGCAAAAGATCATATTTTCAATGTTTTTGGTTCTAAAGTTGTGCCAGAAAGATCATGTCCACACGCTTGGCTACTCACGGACATTGTCATCATCACCTGTGTCCTGCTGACAGCTACAGAAGGCTTTGCCCCCAAAATGCAGTTAACCACTAGAAGTACATTGCCTTACTGAGCATCTGCAGTGGTGTTGGCAGAGTCTAGTATCATCTTAAGGGACTGTTTGAGCTTAGGCATGATTTTAGGTATGTCTTAAGTTGAGCAGGATCGAGTTTAAGACAAACTGAAGAAGATTCCTTTCTCTGAAAAAGAAATGTCCTCAGAAAGTTCTGTGTGAATCAAAAAGTGTGCCTTAAGAAAAAACAGCCCTCTCACATGGGATTTAGGTTCTTGTAACTGGGATTTGCCAGGGCTGGTTGCGCTTTGTAGCTCCTGGTTTGAGAGGTGCCCAGAACACAGTGACCTGCCCCAGCAAAGTGGGCAATTCATGGTGTCTGTAAGAACACAACCAGATGCTGAGGTGGCCATAATGTCCTATGTGACCTGGAGAAGGGTTATGTAAGAAATCTGGAAGCACATCAGCTATCATCTAGGTGTTACAACACTGAACTCTGTGTATTTTTATCTCAATGAATCTATGCCAGTTTCTCAGTCAGCTGAGAACCCATTTTTATGCTCTTTTCTGTCAACATTACAATAGTAAACATAGAAATTTTTCACAATGCATCGCATTTTTCTCATTTAAGAGACAGTGGTGCTAATTGGTGCTTGAAGTACTCAATGCTGCATTTTGCCTGCATGCTTTAGTTGTTCTCTAGCATTTTGTTTTCAAACTGAAGCAGCAGATTTGTTCTCACAGCCAGAACACGAAGACAAACTATCAAGTCACCCTGCTGTAGATAGTTGTGAAAACATAAATTAACCTCGGGCACAATTATTTGACTGCATTTCATGACCCTTTTTTAAAACATTAATGAATGTTTAAAGTCGTTTCCCCATGTGGCTAACACTCTGTTAGTTCAATGCTAGATAAGACGCCAGAGTTTTGCTTTATCACTTGAAAAAACATTGAGACACAATCCCAGCTGATTCTCAGGAGATGACAGCCTTCTACATTTATGCCAAGAAGATTAAGACTAGCGTGTTTGTGATGGCTAAATATAGTTTTGGACAGCCTTTTCCAAAGGAAAGGTGCATGATTAAATACTTGCTCAAGAGCACTATAAATGCACAAGCAATTGTGGTTTTGTCTACGTGCAAAGACAATGATTTCTGAACTCAAACATACAGAGCAGTTGTTGGTGCATGATTAAGCCCCTTGCAGGCTGCAGTTGCATGCATTTACCTGTCTGGTGTGAAGGTAAAAGTGGTTGACTTTTTTTTAATTTTATTATGGTGTGTAAGAAACAGCAGTGTAGGCAAGGAAACTTTTATGTTTCTCTGTATATTTCCTTCACAACAATGTCTATCATTCTTTGCAATTTAAATACTACCTTGCCAACAGTGGGGGAAAGCATGACAGTTCTGTTTAACCCAGGAATACTCTCTTGGTTTGTTTGTCTGTTTGTTTGTTTGTACAAATATTTAGAACAAGAAGTTGAAAAAAAAAAGCATTAAAAAGTCAGCATAGGCTGATTCCCACACAGTGATGACAAACACGCTTTTTCCCTCTGTGACAGACAGTATTCTGCAAGTCAGATTACCACTACAGTAGAATTCCATGTATTATGTTATTTAAGTGTGTACAAGGTGCCATGCAGCATCATTTGTGGGAAAACTATGACAGATATCGTGTGGGTTAGAAAAGTGTTCATGGGCAAAACAAAAAGCATCTGATCCTGTGGGTCTGCCTTCTCTTGTAAGGCAGGAAGGACAAAGTCCATCTGCAGGTGAAATCGTCCTGCTGATGTTCCAGGCCCTGGGATCAGTGTGTTCAGGGTTCAAGCTCAGTACATTAAATGTATTTTCCTTTGTTAATTTTTCAAGGCCATTGTACAAAGAGGTTTAGGTACAGACAGTGAAGAATAATGTACGCAAATTTTAAAGTGATTTTTGCCGAAAGATTTGTGTGGTGGGTATGGAAGATAAAAGCAGAGGTTTGCTCTTTGTAACAGGCTTCTTTATTTTAATTCTTCTATCCCAGTGCTGCAACCAGCTGTGTGGAGACACCCAGGCAACAGCATGTTTGCCAGCTAGGCTGTGACAGCTCCTTGAGCCCCTCCTCGGCAGTCAGCCTGCAGGGGTGGTGCAGATCATGTCTCTTGAGATCTCTTCTTTTGAGTAGGGAACAGAGAGAAGGTATTTTTTATAACAATTCTGAGAGAAGCTATGCTAAAAGAAAAGATATTTCAGAAAGTAATAATGGCAGGCCCAGTTTGACAAAGTCCGTGTACCCTAGTGGATTCATGTGGTCCTCTGTTCTTCCAAAAAGATGTTTGAAAATGAGGGTTTGGATGCAGATGATTATGTTCATGTGAGGATTGCTTTTTACCATTTAGTGGCAGAAATTCAGCAATACCCTGTGAAAGTTACTGCAGAGCTTGCTGGGTTACTTGTAGTCTTGGCTGAATCACGTTCTCAAAACTGAGAGCGATGCAGACAGTAAACACACTTTCTTGTGGCATAAATTTGAGTGCGGGATTTTAAATGAGTTATTGTACCTTCTCTACCCCAACTCTTTGTTTTCTAGAGACACTGAAAGCAAGATAAGCTTTATCTGTGTAATGCAGACATGAATCTAGGCGGGAAATAAACATTAAATAAGCCGCCTGGAAACCGATTCTATTCTTGCTATCAGAGTGGTTTTGTTTTACTTTTCATATTTTGCCTCCTTCCTCATTATCTTTTTTTCCCTCGTATTTGTCTACTTTTAATCACATATTCATCTCATCAGCCCATACAGGAATCAGTCATTTATAGTGGTGATGGAAACTTTTGGCTCAAGATGCTCTGCAGTCATAGGTCACATACAGGTGGCACATTGACTCTCTCTGGGTTTTCATTAGTGGAATAGGCTTTTGCTTTAGTTGTTTTATCTCCTGCCTATCTTCTCTCCCCTCCCTCTGTCAAAATCCTGGTTGTCAGGACAGATGTCAGATTCATTTCTGCTGTACCATAACACCACAGGCCTTGCTCTTCATGGCATTGTATCAGCAGGCTGCTCTACTGCCTCTGTGGGACGGAAAACTTCTCACTATAAAAATATCTACATAGTGCAAATTCAGCTCTTGCCACATTTCCTGGGGGGAGGGGGTGGTGTTCATTTTGTCTTGCTTTGGGTTTTCTTTATGGATACTTGAAAGAAATCTGTAAAGTGATTTTTCTGTGGGTAGAACTTCTAAGCACGTCTGCTGTCAGAAAAGAAGCTTGGGTTCACACAGACTTATCCAAATTGTACCAGGAGTTGCTTTGACATGATAGCAATGGTTTTCATTCTGAGAGGATGTGCCTCAGTGAAGGATTCAAAATCTTCATGGAGGCAACAGAGAAATCCCCAAATCTTGTAAATGTCTTTTGCTGTGGGTACTGGAGTCTGCTTATATGAACATTGCAACTAAAAAATGTCTTATAGTAACTACTACATTTAGAAACCATTGTGTATGAGAAGCTAGGTCACAGTAAAAGAGAATTTCTGAAAAACCCTAAGAGGTGCACACCTGCCTCTATGTTTCCAGCTGTAACTTAGGATCTGGCTTTTAACCTCTGTGACATTTAGCCTCATGTATATATTTTACTGTTCCTCCAGGATTTGAGCTAGAACATCAACAGGAAAGGCTCTGTTACAGCAAAGGGAATGAGCCTTTCACTGGAGGAATTAACCACAGGATTAGAGTCAAGTGCCACTGAACTTGCTTGCCATCTATGAAGGGCCGAGTACAAATGCAAAATATATATGCCATGGATGTGGCAATGGGAAAAAAGATTTATGGTTTGGATGTCAGACCAAAGTAATATGATATGACATAACCTGTGGTTAGTTGTTATAATTCATAGCTACTGTAATAGTAGGCACAAAATGTAAAGCACAGGGCTGTCAGCCAATTAGCTGTGAGTTAATAGAAATCCACTGAAGTGTCAGAGGCAAAGACAAAACACTAAAATGTTTTATATAAGAGTATGATATATTTGTACGTGCTTCCCATCAAGTGATCTGTGCCTCTGTAGGCTGTGTTTTAGCCTCTGCTCTGTGAACACTGCTTTTCCTGTGACATCACTTGATTTCTCCTTCCCATTTTCTGTTATCTGATGGAACCCATAAATCCTGAACCCTCCAAACTGTGCTGTTTTATACTCACTTCTCCCACAATTCTTACTCCTGTCTAAATGATGAGAGGCATAAATTTCCTGCCATTAATTTCTATGTGTTAAATCCTTGAATAGGGATTATAACACAATGGGATAATCCTCTTTTTTTTCCCCCTTTTCATAGCTATGAATAATGACTTTCAAGTCAAAATAAGCAGGTTGGGACACCTGAAGTATGTTTCTGTAGGCACTCTTAACCATTACAGCACTTGTATATGTTTAATGCCCTCTTTTATGTGATTAGTTTGCCTCTTTTAGAAGTAATGCAAGCTGTTACATTTCACACTGGGAGTTTGTAGAGTGGCTGAAGTAATTAGCACCCAAATTCCTCTCTCTCAAAAAGACTATCACCATTAAGACCTCTTAGACTATTTCACTGTTACCAAAAATGTGCTACTGTAAAATTGTTTCAGCTTATAAATGTTAGTAAAATTTTAGTGGTATGTTAAGGCAGGTAATAAAGTGCAGAGAGTTCAGGAGCCCTCTGCCTCTTGGCAAGCTTGAACTAAACCTGGCCCCCCAGTGTCCATGCTGATGGTCGAGCCTGCTGCTGTTTGAAGGCATTCCACCATTGGAAGTGGTGAAAGGATGAAGCAAATCTTCAACAGCAGATGTGTGGAAATGAAATCCCCTCCCTCCACCCTAAGCATAACCATGAGAAAACAGGACTGAACGGAGAGTCCAAATTTCTGTTGGCATCTGTAAAATTTGCTGGTGTTGTGAAACCTCTGCTTCTTCTGGTATTAAAATGCCATATTTTCTACAACTAGAGAAAGAAAAATAATCTTGTACATCTCTAAAATCTAATTTCTTGCAAATGTCATTAGTTGTAGATTTTCCCTACTTCTTTCTGTTGTAGCCAAGGGTAAGAAGAAATTTTTTTGATCCTTTGGTTCTGTCACCAGGATTGTTCATAAATGAATGGGATCTCTTCAAGATATGTCGTGGTCAGGAGTTATGTTCACATGCACCAGACAAGAAAGAAAACAAAAGCAGTAGCAGGTTATTATTACAAATATTCTTTTTCTTTCCCAGCATACCCCCCAGGAAGTGATGGCAATAATGAAACATGTTTAAAGATAATAACTCACCATGATGACAAGAAAACACTTAAGCCTCATTTAACATCTGACTTTATTGGCCCACTACCTCCACCATTTACAGCAAAAAACTTGGAAGACAGCCCAAAAAGAAAAGTCACAGTTGTGTTTCTAAAGTAACAGAAACATGAGCTGAGTGGTTTGATATTCACCAGCCAGTGAAACAAAACTGAAGAAAATTGGTTATTAGAAGGCCACTGCTGCTACACACCAAAATCTCCTGCGGAGGCTCTTTGGAGTGAGGAGCAGAGCGGAAAGTAAGGCTTTTGAGAAAGCACTTCTGCCCACAAACTGCTTTTTCTCTGAGTGGAGAACAGCTCCCTGGCTTCAGGGACAGTGCTCTGTGGCTGCACCACTGTCCTACTTGAAATCACACGGGAGGGCATCAGCCAGAGACATCCAAATTTCCTACATGGCAGTGAAAAAATCCATGTGGAGATACCTAAGCTGGCTCTGGGAAGAAAGAGCAGCACTTCCTAGAATGGCATGTCTTCAGTCAGAACAGCAGTGCAACTCTTTCCTGCCATCTCTGGGTGATTCATTACTGATGAGCTCCTGTGCTTTTATCCCTGCTGGGTTTCAGTGCCTGGTGTACATGCAGGACACCTGTGGCCTGAAACCAGCTCCACCTTCTCAGGGCTTCAGAGGAGCCTGGGTCTGCAGGGATTTTGGTGAGGAGGGGGGGCTCTTTGTGCTGGTGGGGTGGGACAGGTAGAACAGCCTTGCTTTCACCCTTTTGCCTTTCCAGGAAGCCAAACCGATGTGCGCAATGTTATGGCCTTGTGTTTTTTACAACGCATAAAATATGCACAAGACAGAGAAACCCATGAAGTGCTGGCTGCTGTGAAAGAATAATACAGTGTAGGCAACAATACAGTTAAATTTACTTTCTACTGGTTTGTGGAGGGGCTGTTTTCAGTGTTTTCCTTGCAGAAGATGTCAATCCCTGGTAACTTTCCTGATGAGTTTACTCAGCCCTCAGTGCTCCGCACTGGATCTCTCTGGAAAGTTTTCCACTGCTTACATCTCAATACCAGTTCAGTGCTGCTGATGGTGCTTGCTTTTCCTCAGTGGTCTGCCTCAGGCAGCTGGAGTGACTGCAGCCCCCTCAGAAGGGGGGATGCCTGACTTTTTGTGCTGTGCAGGGGTGTGTTTGTGTGTGCTGGAGGGGGCAGAAGGGGTCAGCAGCCTCAGCAGTGCTGTAGTGACCCCGCTTTGATAGGTTTCTAAGAGATAACTGCTGTGTGGTATTGGGCACAGTGATTGTGCAGCAGCAGCAGGATATTCATGCGTGTCATCAGCAAGAAGTGGGTGAAGCTGTGCTCAGGGAGAGCATGTTGTATATAGGGAAAGTTGTTCCTTGTTATTTCTCAAGTGTTTATATAAGGAGGTTTGCTTAAATACTGGAGAAAAATCTGTTTAACAGTGGTGTTCCTTTTGTGAGTGAGTTTTCATGTTTTGCTTTCCATCCTGAGAAAACCCCAGTACACAGGGTTTATGTGCAGCAGGAAGATGGGATTCCACCCTGCAAAAGCTGCCGTAAATAGGAATTATGTGAGTGAATTATGCAGGAGGTAAAACAGAGGAAATAGAACAAAGTAGTAATAGTCACTTTGGAGGGGTTTTATTATCTTTAGACAGCAAAAATAGTTGTTTTTAGAGTTTATGGCTCAAGCTGAGCCAAATCCTTTTTGCACAATCTGACCAAAGTGGTAGAAGTGAGAGAATGAGACACAGAATAGCCTCTAAAGGCTTTTTCTTTGCATGTATTTGTCAAAGAATGTACGAGTCACTAACAATACTTAAGAAAATACAACATTTGAATTAACTTCCCTAAAAATAAACTGGATGTATTCACATATTTATTCCCTAATCATTTAGCTAAACATTACCGCTTCATCAAAAAAATTAAGTCCTCTATACTACACAGAGAGTAAAACATCCATGTATGGAATAACTGAAGGTAGAACTCCATCCTAATTCACCATAATGACCATTGCATATGTGTGTCCAGAAAGTGACAGAATAAGCTCTACTAAATATTTGCAGTTTCTTCTGATGAAGTTTAAACTGGTTCCAGATCTTATTAATCACCTTCACATACTTCTCTAGGCCATAAGTTACTTCTTCATGTGAAGACGCGACTGCAAAATTCATGTGGACATTCTTATGCTCCCAAGATGAATGCAAGAGCAGCAATGTCATAAAATATATTCATTACTTGTATTTGTTGTTGGTTGTTGCTGGAAGTAGTAATCTAATGTTTACTAGTTTTTTTGCCACTCTACATATAACTCAAGGCAAAAGCCTGACTTGTTTTTTTTCTTTGGGGATGGGAATTTTTAGCAAGAAACTATTCAGAGGCCTGCATGTGTGTATTTTAAATTTGTTCTATTGAGAAAGTTGCATGTATTAGAAATTACAATTATTTTGCAGCTAGATGCAGGAAAAAAATTATTGTTTCAAGTTCAGAAAGTCTGAGTGAAGAACTTCTTCATGACTTTTGGTTTATGCTCTCTGGTTGCGGGTAAAAACAGACTTGAGGAGGGGGAAGATATGCTCGGGTGTGTTCAGTTTAAAAGGAAGCAGAACTCTGGTGTGGGAAGAGAAAGAATTTGACTGCTTCCACTGGTGACTCTAAATATCAGCACAAAAATCAAGGGGTGGGTGGGTGAGAAAACAGAAATAATAGAGGCTTGTCAAATTATTTTCTGTTGCTGTGTAAAACTGGTGTGGTGTTGTGTGTAAGCTGTTCATGGTACAGCAGATTCTAAGTTCATAGAGCACATGTACAGCACCTCGCACAGATTGAAGATCTGAAGTTAAATTGTAGCATATCTCTGTATTTGTTTTGCATCTAAAACACTTTCAAGCCCAGTTTTCATCAGCATGACAGTCACAACAACACTTGGGCAAGCGGTGATTTTCTGATTGCTTGTATGTTCTTTTCTGACAGAAGGCACTGGCATCGCACAGGCCCTGGGTAAGAGGTGGTGTGCACCAGCTGCCCAAGGTTTGGGGAGGACAAGCAGGGAGATGCTGTAACTTGCTGGCTGAGAATGGCAATACATATTCCACAAAAGGAGGTTAGACCTCACATGCTTTGCAGAAAGATAGAGAATTGTGCTAACAGTTAAGGCAGTTTTGAGGATTTCTCATGTCAGCTGATTACATGTCTTAGGGACTTGGGATATGCAATTCCTGCAGGCCAAGACAGTGGTCTAAGACCTTTCTGGCTGCATGCTGGTCTCATGAAATAATTTTTGCTTACCTTTTAAAAATTTACTGAATGTAGGTCTTCAACAGCGAACACGAACTTATGAACACAAGTTAATGTGTTCATTTTTATTCTATATATCTTTAGTGGAGGAGGTCCACCAAGTTGATTAGTGAGATGGAGCACCTCTCCTATGAGAAAAGTCTGAGAGAACTGGGGTTGTTCAGCTTGGAAAAGAGGATGCTTCAGGATGACCTGATTGTGACCTCTTGGTACCTGAAGGGAGCCTACAAGAAAACATGGAGAGAGATTATTTACAAGAGCACAGAGTGACAGGACAAGGAGGACTGGCTTCAGATTGACAGAGTGAAGGTCAGAGAGACTCGACAGCAGGGAAAAATTCTTTACTGTGACAGTGGTGGGGCACTGGAACAGGTTGCCCAGAGATGTGGACTCCCTGGGAGTGTTCACGGCCAGATTGGATGGGGCTCGGAGCAACCTGGTCTAGAGTAAGGTGTCCCTGCCCATGGCAGGGGGTTGGAATGAGATGGTCATTAAGGTCTCTTCCAACTCAAACAATTCCATCATTCTGTGATTTACTTATATTACACACGGCTAGCCAGACCTCTGAGAATTATTTATTTGAGTAATTTGTGTTAAGAAACATTTACAGAAAAATAAATTCTTGACAGGCAGGGCTGTTCTAATTTCCTTGATCCTGAGTAGATCACACTTTAGTCAGAGCCCTCTTCTCATCCAAAATGAGGCAGGGAATAGGTACGGACAGGCTTTTATATACTTGAGACCTGAAGTGACATAGAGGAGGATCTGAGTGAGAAGCCAGTGAAAAAGGTGTATTGTGGCTCTGGCAATGCTCCTTGCAATCCTTTTCAAAATTCCTTGAAGTAATGACTTCATCTTACTCTGCTTTGTTCTAGTGTCCTTTAGCACTTAGTTTTTTCATAAGCAATTGGTTCTCTAACCCACTGCTGTAGACATGAAACTACCACTTTTATGATAGGAGTCCAAGAGTTTTAGCATTCAGAAACTGTGTTTTAATACAAATGGTTCTCCCTGAATACAGTGGCAAAGCAAGATATTTGTTTTTCATGGCTCAGAGCAAACTGAGAAATTAATACTGGGGGAAAAAGAGAACTTTTTTTAGGGCTTGTTTTAGGGCTTACATGGAAATGAAAAGAGGTATGGGAGGATTTCAGCAGAACAGAAATGGCATCACTGCGTAATGCAGCTCTGTCCGGAGGAAATAATCTGATTTTTCTCAAGTTGACTTATCTCCTTGAGAACAGTCCACGCTGTTGTGCAAGCTAAGGTTGTCATGGATAAGAATATCTGTAAAAGATCCAAAACAGAACTTCTGATTCATACCCTTATGTCAAAGGAAACAGCAGCTTCTAATTCAGCTTACAAAATTACTTCCCCTGAATTTCAGACTGCTGTTTCTTGAGAGTCTCAGAGCACAGAATCCGTGAGGTGTGCTGGGACCACCACATCCCATCCAGCCCCTCCCTGGGAGCAGGGCCAGCCACAGCAGGAAGCAAGACCCAGCCTTGCTCTGTACTTGCATCAGAACTGTGCTTTCTGGCCACTGTAAACCCTCTTCCCAATCATTTTGGTAGCCTCTATGGTTTCAGTACAAATTGAAATCCAGCACAGACATTTCCCTGTCGACTTTCTACAGACACTTTGAATAAACTAGGAGTTTCACCTATTTTTTAAACTTCTATTAAACACTTAGGAGTGTACTTCTCTCACTGAACTTCTGATCCTTTAAAATTAAATTACCCTCTCTTGGTGAACCAGATTAAAAAAAAATTTAAAAAAGAAAAGACATTGTAAAGCAGAATAAGCTTACCTTGCCCTGGTTTTCCTGATTAAGTGCTATTAGGATGGATGTCTTCCCTCATGTGAATTATTTCCTTGAGGCACTCCCTGTTGGACTGCCCTTCAGTTACCTCTAAAATCTGCAAAGTGATTTGTTAATGTGTTTCTCTGTTTCAGAGCCTGTTTCAAACATAAATAGAGCCCTGCCCCATAGCTCATCAAAACTTTTCCCCACATAAACTAATCTTAAAATGTATATTAAGTTATAATGTGGGCATTTAACACAACCCCAGTGACAGTTAACTATTAGGTCATTTTTCCTTTCGGGAGGACATAAAAAGTGGTTGCTAATTGCTATTAAGATGATATTAAATCTGCTAATAGTAAGATTTACTCATCTGAGGCTGTCCACTTTTATCAATGTGGACACTGTGCTAGAGTGAGGACAAAAGGTAGGTAGTACTCAGAACCAGCCCCCTCAGTAGCACTGTAGCTGTACATGTCAGGATAAATCTAGAATTTTTACTGTCTAATTAAATACTGTGGCTTAACTTCCCTCCAGTAGGTGTTTAGCTTGGGATCTCTGAAGTGCAGCTATCCTGCCTCTTTGCAGAAACTTTTAGGCAGAAAGCTCTTTTCTATATTTCTATTTATATATAGAAATATATAGATAGAACTTTCTACCTCGCTCTTAAGACCCACATGAAAATCTTACAGGTAAAAATTCTGCTGTCACTTTTTGTGCTCTTTTTGCCATCACTGATGCAACCCCTTTTCAGAGGGGAAAGTGGCAGCTGTGGCACTTCTGTTTAGACCCTCAGAACAGGCAGTGCTTTTCTGTGCTTATCAGAGCCTGGTTCTATCAGTCAAAGCGTAAAGTTCCAGCCTGCCCCAAGTAAATTATTAAGATGAAATTTGATCAGCTGAGGCCCAGTGACATACTTAGAGAACTCATTGTTGTGACCCTAACGTAATGTCTCTGTAAGCTGAAAAGTAAATTTGTCTGTTAGGGACTTCAGTAATGTTTTCCTTCAGATGAAATCATTCAGGTTTGCATTAGTCACAGTTTTTGGGGTTCTATCACTCATTAATACGGGACAGAACTTTTGACTAGAGACAGCTCTCTCTGACAACTGTAAATCTTTTCCACCCTGAGGAAAATTCTGTAGCCTGAATGACTGTTTCTGCTACAGGGGCAGTCAAACCAAAGAAATGCCACCTCAGGCATAGTCTGTGTCTGGGACAATGCCCACAATTAAAATAGAGAAAAATCAAGAAACTCTTAATGCTGGTTGAGTGAATAAGGTGTGGAAAGTCTTATTTCCTAATTTCAAAAAATAGAGGAGATAACTTATAAATTTACAAAAAACTATTTTAAAAGTTAGTGATGACTTTGGATTACTTCCCACGAGTGGGAGCACCTACCTGTAGGTTCAGCTGCATGGTTTTAAAACCATGGTACTTTTAAACAGATTAGAAGAGCATTTTGGTCTTTTTCCCTATAAGCAGAAGGGATGGCATAAGTATCAGGTTTTTTCTTTTAAAATTTACTTTCATTGTGCTTTTAGAAAGATTTTATTCAGAAAAGGATACGATTAAATGTGGTGATATAATCCAAGCAAGTACTGGAGAGCCTCTTGATTATCTCTTTTGTACAATATTTTTAGGAATCAAAATAATTTGTGAGAATCTATGAGATAAAAAATAACACAAAACTGTTTATAAAAAGGTGAGACCTGTCTTTGTTCTGCAGAATGTCTTACTGATTTTGTAAGCTTAGCAAAACCTGAGGAATTAAATTCTCTTCTGTTTAGTTCTTGGTGTAGAAGTACTTAGGGTACCTCTCAGAAACATCTCTGTGGTCTTAGTTACACAATGAAAAAGTTGAAGACAAAAGAGTAATAAATCTGCAATTGTTCCCGCTAAATCTCCATTTTGAATAACTTTTCTTCCTAAGATTATAAAATTAAACAGAATCTTAAATTACTAATGTATATCAAACTTTAGAACAACAGATTTTTCAACACCAAGAGTAAGGCAAATAGATGAAACTTTAATTACAACATGTATACAATTAAGCAGCTAATAATAATCTACTGAGCTTGATCAAGTGGGAATATTTTCAGTAAAATCACTGGAAAACAAATATGTACACCTGTGTGTGCTAAAATGCTGATGAAAATGATAGTCATAACTTCCTAAAGTGTTTTAAATTTTTTTTTTTTAAATATTGAGTTACACAGTTACTAAAAAACAAATAAATCATTGATTCTAATCCCTTGATCTTCACACCACAGCATCATTCAATGTTCTACCTTCCAGTGTAGAACAAACTACAAAAACACATAACCAAATGTACCCTGACAGGTATAGTTACAGTGCTACTTAAGGGGCTAATTCTGAGTACTACCAGGCTTAACATACAGAACGTTGTTTAATTCTGCCCAAAGTAAAATGCTTGCGAGTGAGGGTTGAATAAAAAAGTAGATGGTTTTCTGATTTAATTCAGAAAGTCTCTGTGCTAAATAAAGATTTATCTTGCTTGGCCTTTTCTCTGGCAACTTTTCTTCTAGGAACAGTCTCAACACATTGAAAGCTCAAAATATAAAGCTCATCTTTGCAAATTCCTCACAAAGTTGCTACAAATAACAGCTAAATATTATCGTCAGTACAACAGGAATGTAGCCAAGACCTGCAAGTACAACAGAGCAGTAGGGTATCCTTGCCTTTGGATAATTTGTCTTCCTCCCTACATATTTGTTAAGATGACTTAAGCCAGTTCCTTCTACTAAAGCAACCCACAGAGTCCAAAGCCTCCAGGTCTCTGGGATCTCGTGGTGGATTTTGCTGACAAACAAATACCTCCTGATTTGTATCAATGGCTACAGCAAGGATAGTGCTCTGTGGCAGGATGTTACACATTGAGCCTGAACACGGGGCTTACACAGAAAGGCAGAAGGGGAAAAGAGAAACAGGACTTCCAGAGAAGAGTTTACACAGGTCCAGGACTAGCAGGTTACAAACTAGAGTTAAGAAATCCCACAGTTATAATGGTAAATATTAAAACAGTAAATAGGACTTTTGAAAGAAAACTAGATTTTCCTTGCTCTAGGGTATGAGTTATGACTGTAGCATGTTCTCAGAAAAAAAAGGCAAGAAGAGCAATTTCTGGAAAAATAAAATTTCTTCATTTTTGCCAGAAGCTGATTCAGTGAGACCGTTGCTGCCTCTCCCAAACAGTGGGTTTTCTGTGGTGTCCAGTTCCAAACACAGCACAGGTTTTGGTTGGCAACATGCTGCTGAACAGGAAGTGTAGCTAAAGGAATTTACAGGAATACAGAATCTTCTTTATTCCCATCAGGCTGAGTGCTTTTATAAACAGCAATTGTGTTTTGTGATATATCCAAGTAATACTTGGCATACTCCACGTTCTACACTAATACACATAATGTACAAAGTAATATGGCATGGCATGAACAGATAAGGACTTTTCTTCTTACAGTGCTATTTCAAAAACAGCCTAACTCAGTATCTTGTGACCTAAATCCAACTGTAATAATTTGGTGTCTTTTAGAAAGTAGTTTCCCAAATGAATGAACTGTGATTCTAGGTCCAAATCACAGTAAGTTGTGCTGTTTAAAGACAATTGTAGTTCTGCAAGTTAATATTGCGATTTCTTGAGCACTTCAGCCAGTGTTTACAACCTGCTTTACCAAAGAGCACCTAATTGTTGAGACAAACTAAATCAATGAAAAGAGCCACCTCCACCTTCCAGAAATGGATTAGCGTGCAATGAGGAAAAGCCTCCTCTCTCTGGAATTTGACTGGCTCCGAGTTCCATTTTCTGTGTGTGCCTTCTGTCCTATCGCCTGTGCTGTGCAAAAAGCAATAACCAGCTTTGACATTATCTCCACCACTTATGTTTCTCTAAAATTGCATTCCACTTCTGGGTGTTTTTTCCCAGACTTTATCAATTAGGTTGTTCTTTTAACCTTTCATTCCTCCTTCCCTCCTGTCCTCTCTGATTCCATTTGGTGTATCACAAAGCCTTTGCTGGTGATTTCCTAATAAAATAGTACTGTGATTTTTAAATTTATAGTGAGAGCGCTGCAGATCTCACCCAGAATATACTGCCTGCGAGGTGCCTGAGGATTACATTTATACGTTGAATTTGGAATGTTTGATTGTATATTTTTTGTATTAATATGGGAAAGGATTGGCCAGAAACCTTCATTTTTACCTCTATCAATTTTATCTCGCCTAGAAATCACCAAACAATTAAACCAAGGATTTAGGATAAGTGAAATATTATTTCACTTACCTTAGGTAAAAACATCTTGTCTTCCTTAGATGCAATGTAGATAAGAAAGTTTCTGATTCTGAAAAGCAATGATCTCCATAGTGATAGGAAAGATACTTTGGAAAGATTTTTTTTTTTTTTTTCCCCACATAATTCTTTTTTGTAAAGATGAGAGGGAAATTATTTCTATTTACATAGAAAAAAGATTCTGAAAAGATCTTAACTGCAAAATTACCAGCTTACAGTTATTGTAATTAGTGCTTCCCACGTTGTATTCATGCCATCCTGTCATGGCCATTTGACAAATGCTACTGATTTGGAAGCTTGGATAAGAAATATTGCTTTAGACTTTTAAAGTAGGAGTTTAGCAGTTGTATCATCCCACATTTATCAGGAATCCATATATAATCTAAATACAATGTATATAAAACATGCAAAGCACTGTTTTTATCATTTCTAAGAACGTTCTTTCCAAGTAATTAAATACTCTATGGTGCAATAGGGATCACCTACTTAATCACCGAAAGGTTGGAGAGGTCCAGAAACAATATTTAATGATTCATTAATGTTGAGAAGGTAGGCAGAGTTGCAAATGATTATTCATCTCTCAGGAGTGAATGATGAGTCTGCTATAGGTACCCAGGCTCTGGTTTGTTTGTTTCTTTACTTGTTTGTTTGTTTGTTTGCACTAAACAGAATTCATGAGGGTTGGAGTCAAGTGTTGTTTCCACTTCCTTGTGCTCCCTGTTGCTGTGTCCCCCTCCCTCATGCAACAGCAGCCTCAGGGTGTCCAATCTGTATTTTCAGTTCATGCTGCCCTGGTGAATCAGAGAGGGACAAGTGAGCTCCTGACATTTTTTTAAAAAACCCTGAATAGAACAGCTGGTTGAGAAAGTCTTTATTTCCTGATATGTATATTCTCCTTATAGTCTCGTTGCGTAAGTGGTTTGAAGTCAGAAAAGTAAAATAAGACCCCACCAGAGCATGGTGAAAAGAGAGCAAAAGACTTGGATCCCAACTTGATTTTGTACATTTAAGGCTGTGTATGGGTAGCTCATAGAAAGAAAAAATGAGGGAATATTTCACTTATGCTTATATAACCATGTTTATATACCTAAATATATATATATATATATTACACATAAAACACCTAAATCTCTTTCTCCTTAGAAAGACAGAAATTAAATATTTGGAAATAGACTCTCTTGGGAGCAGTAGGGTACCAGAATGCCTTGAATTCAGATCTATTTTCAACTCTTGTTTCCTTTTTCCTACAAAGAGACTTGTTTAAGTGAACTGTCTTAGCTAATTCATGACAAATTAACTCAGAATTTTTTTTTAAGTTTTTGAGTGAAGTTTTATGTTATGATGTAATAAATGAAAAAAGGAAAATTATTCCTTTGAAGGTGGTGGTAAGCATTGTTTATGAAAGGGCAGCATCTGTTATAAATTAATAGAAAGGAATCCCAAATTGGAGTAAAACAGTTTTGATTATTTTCTTAAAGTGGCTATTAGTAGAAATTGATTCGAGATATTAACTCAGCTCTTATTATCTTGCTTGCTGTAAAGTATATTATCGTGGCTTTAATTGTGTCTTGCCCTGTTTGATATTGACATAGTCAAGGCTAGGCTTGGTCAATAATCACAGCTGATTATCATCTCTAAAAATAACTATACATTGTTAATTCATTGAGTGTATAAATCACCCAACAGTGTCCTGGTGAAAATTTATTAGAATGTCAAATGAAGTTACTAGATTAAAGAAGAAAGGTTGTATAAATTAACATCATGATAAACGGTATGTATTATGTCACTGAAAGATGACTGTGTTATAGACATATATTTCCATATTTAATGTTGCAACAGTTTAACTCCACTTTCTGTACCAACAAATAGGAAGAACCATAGTAGCCATGTTTTTATTTTCTGCCTTTGAAAGAGTACTTGTTCTAAATAAGCTGTGTCAATATACTGAGAAAAGATCCAGTGGCAAAAAACCAACTCTCAACTCAGATTTTGATCAAGCACTGAAAGTTGTTCACAGGGACTGTGGAGTCTCCGTCCTTGGAGATACTCAAAATCTGTCTAGACACGGTCCTGAGAGAACATCTTTAAGTGGCTCTCCTATAGCAAGGAGACTGCATGAGATGACCTCCAGAAGTCCCTTCTAATTTCAACCATTTTCTGATTTTGTGAAATTTTGATTAAAATACTCTTAATGTTGCATGGTTCAGAAAGGATCTCTCACCAGTAAGGTTTATTCTACCTGCCTCAAATAATTCTGCCACGAGACCTGGCTCGCCAATACATATCTTCATGTAGAATCCCACAGCAGTTCTTTTAATTGAACAGATGACACTTTTAGGAGCTTTCTAGGGATAAAGACAAAAAAAACCCAAACCCAAACAAATCAAGGAAAAAAAGGTTTTAAAAGAGTTTTCCAAGGAAATCAAGGCTCTGACATATGTTATACTTGGATGCGCAACCCCCAATGTTATTTATCAATGCAATGATCAGTCTGAGATAAAGACCTTTATGCTTTTATATAGAGACACTGAACCTTGAAGTATGAGAATTTGAGCACAAGGAAAATTTGCTTTGGAACTTTCATTTCCTACTTGAGTTAATTCTTAAAGAATAAACTGTTCTTTATGATTTGAGCAGTCAGTTTAATATGAGTTTCATGAAAGAATTGATAATTCACATACTGTTTTCCCTCTTCTCTAGATTAACATTTAATCATTGTGAAAGTCATGTTCACATAAGTCCATTTTTTTTTTCTGCTCAAAAGCAGACTTGTAAAACTTTAAATAGTTGCCCCAGTTAGCCCAACACTGACATTGCAATGAGAAGGATCTGAAAGAAAAGACAACATTAATTTATATAAATATTTTTAATTTTTTTTTTAATTTTGATTTTCACAGCCATCTCTAGATATCCAGACTGCAGATGTTTAGTGCACCTCTTCAAGAACTCACTGCTCAGGTCACTGCTGTGTGATTTCTGTCACATGGTTACTTCATTAGTCACAGTTTTCTTCTTCCCATTCTGAGTTGAGAGCTTGGGTGGGGTTCTTTGCTTTGTTTTTATTTTATTACTTGATACGACACTATTAATCACAGAATTGCAAAGATAAAACAAACATCAAGTTGAACCCAAAAGCCAAGCTGTGCCAAGAGCTGGCTTTCACACTCAAAGTGACAAACCATCATTTTCAAGTTATCACAGAGCACATCTGTAGTACTGATTGCAATCCACACACTGCACAGTCATGTCCAGGAATAGATCCTAACACTCCCCACGCTATTTCAGGCATGTTAGATGATAGGATATATCATGTCCAAACAGAATTTTCATTTTTTTTTAAATTCCAACATCTCAGCAAACACTTAGGTCAGGCTTCACTTTAAACTTGTTTGTATTAGGTAGATACATTATTGCATTATTACTTCCCTTTCCTGAATATAATTATTTTCCATAAATGAATCTTGTCTTGAAAGATAAAATGATTTGGGTAATATAGCTTGGGGAGAGTGCCTACTTAGGTTTTCCATGTGCCATTACTAAAGATATGATATTCATTTAAAAAGGGAAAAAAAAATGCCTTCATACCCTGAGGAAGTTCAAGAATCAGATTAAGGGATAATGGATCATTATCAGGACTATATAAACAGCTTTTGTATTGATTAATCCATGTTACAACTCTTTAAAAGAGCTAATAATTTTAGTGCCAAATAAAGAAGAGATTGCAGTTTCCAGTGAGGAAATGGCTCTAATTGCCATTCGGGTGGCAGATAAGAGATGATTATTAGACACCATGCACTATTGTGATCCAGCAGTGAAGCTGCTGACCACAGAGGCCATTATTATACAGACAAACACCAAATTGCACAGCACGTGCTGGTTTCTGATACCCACTCAATGTGCTAAAATAACAATAACAAATTGTATTGCTATTCAGTGTCCTTTTCATCATGAACCTCCCTGTTTCTGGGTATTCTCCTTGTCTTTTGACCATCTCAAGCCACAACACACATGAACTAAGAAGAGATATTATTTCAGAATGTTCTGTTTATGATGTGACTTGGCATCCAATCACATATAAAATGTAGTATTTCATGATAATGTAAGATGCTTTTCCAAAATCAAAATTTATAGAAATAAAGGCTAAAAATTTTCCCTCGCTGGCACATCTTCTACAGTCACTTCTGGGAAAATGTGAAACTTTGGTTCTGTAGAACTCATTTCTTTTTGTAAGAGAGAATTTGCTTTGGCATCTTTGTAGCTTCATGTCCTCATTAAACACAAAATGTTATTGATCTCCTTAAGAAGAAGAAAGGAACTTGATTAGAATTGTTACTCCTCTGTGTTTGAGACCTATGTAAGACCTTCCTCTATAACTGGGAGCTGCTAACAGATAATGTCTATTATATCTGTAATTAAGGAAAGAGAATCAGGCTCTGGAAAAAGTTGATTTTCAAATAAAGTTTCAAGTTGATAGCTCAAATCCCTTTAATTTCATTAGTCTTCTTATAGAAGAGTAAAATCAAAAAAAGCATGTATCTACCACAGCTGTTAACTTTTAACATTTAAATTTTAGTAATACTAATAGAATTGTCACAGTTCTTTATTCTAACACACATATGTGAAACTCAGTTTTAAAGGTGTTTTGTGTTAAGTGTTCAGCCATCTTTTTGAAACTGAATTCCTTATGGTAAATGGTGGCATTACTGCAATTATTGGCAATTTACAGTTATCAAGCTAAAAGCATTCTCAAATGGATTTAGCCAGTTCAGAGGTGATGGCTTCTTAAGGCAGCAAAAAGCTACTTGTTTCATCTTTCTGTCCTTGTAGCCTTGCTCACTGGTTTCTAGAGAACATTTTAAGTGCCCCATAACTTTGAATTCAATTGTTTTGAGGTTGTTTTTACAAGTTTCCACAAGGATTCTGTTCCAGTTTAGCATTAATGAGGACTCACAATAAGCAGTTACCTGTAAAACACTGCCAGCTGAGGCCTGCCTCTCTGTGGTGCATCTTGACTGTAAAATTTTTGCCAACGGCTGCTATCCTATGTTAGCCTACAGCATTCATTGTAATACTTATATCAATGCAGAATTAGAATGCATAAGATTTTAAGAAAGTCTTCCATAGCTTCCAGAACAGCTCCTTGAAGTAAAAGCAGTTATCTAGATGATGTTGATCAGAATAACTATAAATAAGATGGCCAACTTAGAAGTGGTTAAAATTTCTGTTCCCTTAAAAAATACAGCAACTTACTCTTCTTTTTGCACAACTTTTCCTCACCTTCCTTTGCAGTCGAGGAATTAGATATTTTGCGAGTGTAAGAAAACTAGTCTGGAGTTTAAACCTGAAAAATAATCTTTTAAAATCTATACAGTGCCTTTTAATCGAGAGCTTATTTTTAAATTGTGCCTATGTTAGATTGCAAATTGCAAACATTTTGGAGGTTATTATTCCCAGAGATACTTGCAAAAAGTATGTTTTCAAAAATATCACCACAACGTAAACTTTACAATACACCACTGAACAAAGGTATTTAAAATAAAAGTAGAGCTAAGTGTTCAGCAACAAAACAGGTACACAGGTGACAATATATTGAAAATGTCACTTAGAGGGAATTTTTCATTATACTTTATTTTCAGAGCTACTTTTAAAAGCTTCATTGTTGTGGGGTTTCTATCACTCTTCTCTTCTTTCCACTAGAAGATTATTGCACAAGGGAGACCTCTCCAGCATTTTCTTTCCCCAGCATTCTCTCCGAATTTCTTTTACTTGGATTTTTCTCATTACTACCAGATTCAGCTGATTTAAATACTTCATTGACCTCCTTTCTATCTTATACTCTCTGAGGACTGCTATTGAAAAGTTACACTACCATTATAACCCCTAAATTATTGCTCAGTGCAGCTCTGCATTCACTAGTTCTTTTAATATTTCATTATAAGTAAAAACATTTGTCACCTTTGTTACTCTGCTCTGAACTCAAACATTTCATTTATTTCTTTCTGAAATGTTAATCCCAGAACTTAGTACCATTTTTAATGCACATTTCCACCAAACTAGATTAAGAATTCATTAGTAAAACCACTTGAAATTACTTCAGTTGCAGAAGCACCGGGCTGACCATTCTCAGCATTCACTGAAGCCAGAGCCAAATCCTTACAGGCTGGAAGTCTGGTACATCAAGCCAATGTCCATGACATAAAAGAAGGCTGAGGCACTCAAGAGAGGATTATACTTGAACACTTATGATTTGACATGTATTTTTGGTCTTTTAGCATTTAAATCATTTCAGATGTATAAAAATTCAGACTGACAACTAATACAGAAACAGAAAGAAAGTTTGAAGATGCAGACTTTTGGAGAGCAATGGTCTGTTGCATTTTTTCTTCCAGATAAACCATTACATAAAGTAGTATTTCTATTGCAACAGAAAAAATAGATGGAGACTTTCCTGTTATCACAAAAGCAAGTTGGGGTCTGACTTTGATGTTATTCTGACTTAAACGTGACAAATGCTTCATTTGAAAACTGTCAGCCATGTACAGCATCTTGTAGCTGAAAATGAAAGGGAAGAAAGAAAGAAAGAACACCAGTCTTTTTTGTTATGCTATTCTTGCTAAAAAAAAATGGCAGATAGTCATAAAAATGGAAGAAAACATGTTTGTACCCAGTCAAGCTCAGCTCTCCTTTCATCTGGATAATGAATCATCCACACATGCACAGTCAAATTTTCACTTTCTCTGACATGTAGGTTTTAATCAGCAGATTGACATTGTCTACAGAAAACTGCCTGTAATCAGGGCTGTCCTCAGCTGGGGAAAAGTACACCAGCAAGCCACAGCTCCACAAATGTGTAGGTGTGTGGGGTTCTCTGATAGTTTTGGTGAGGAGTAACCTCTCAGCCTCCTTTTTCTCCTAGATTGCACGCATATTTTATCATCTTTATCTTGCTCTATGGGTCAGATAGCTACATTTAGTCTACAGATGGGATTGTTTACCACTTGCCTAGTGAGTCCTGCTAGTTTGCCACTATTCCATGGCCTTGGTCAATTCTCTGGTGGGACAGAGGAGCTCGCCTAGAAGATGAAATTCATTGTTTCTTTCTTGCACTGCATCAGCACTCATGAACATGACCCGGTCGGTTTCCACTTGCAAACACCCTACAGCTGCCACACAGACTTGACCTCGAGCTGACTTTGACACAATAATTGCTAGAAAAGAACCAGACTTGACACAGCGATTTACTTAACTGTACACATATTTTACTGTGTGCTGTTTAAACTAGCACATTGCACTGTTTCCAACGCTTTAATAATATATTTGAAAAAGTAATTGGATGGTTCTAACTATGTAAAATTGCTTATATGAGTGTGACAATGTGGTACACTGCTGCTAAGAAGGTTTTAATCAACTCAACATTGGGTTCATTTGGTTACTAATCTCAGATGTCTATGCTTCATTTTTATATTATAGGGAGGAAGTTTTCATAAATATTGAAGACAGACTAAGTAAAAGTAATTATTTAGGGCTTAGCAGGGAGTGTAAGCAATAGAATGAAAAGCCATATGAGCTGAAGTAGAGATTATTTTTTTTTTTATAAAGTAATTCTTTGAGTATAAGGTAGATTTACAGGAAAACTGTGGATCATCAACATCATATGAAAGCAATATAGTAAACTTGTTTGTTTGGACTATATATGTGCTTCAAGAGTCACCTTGTACAAAAAAGATGAGCTTTAATTGCAATAAAACATCTGTTCCTCTTATAAAATGGAAGTCAGCTTCTAAAAAAATTGTGGGTTTTTTTCCTCCTGCATTCTTTCCTTACGCTTACAGCTTTACAAATACCTGGTTTCTGAAAATGTTTCAGAAACTTTATTGGCACAATCCATCCCCTCTGTGGGGTTTAGCTGAGGGGTCAGTTTGTGACAGGGCTTTGGTGGCTGGGACCCTGGGCTATGGGGAGCCTGGGAGCCCTGGAATTGCAGGGCTGGGATCCTGGCCTTTGGGGATCCTGGGCTATAGGGAGCCTGGCAGCCCTGGGATTGCAGGGTTGGGATCCTGCGCTTTGGGGAGCCTGGTAGCCCTGGGATTGCAGGGCTGGGACCCTGGGCTCTGGGGACTCTGACAGGTCTGATTGCAGGGATTGCAGGGCTGAGCCCATGGTCTTTAGGGAGTCTGGCAGCCCCAGGATTGCTAGGCTGGGATCATGGCTGTGCTGCTTTACGTCAGTTTGTTCAGGATTCTCCTCAGCTTCTTGATGAGCACATGTGGCTTTTGCTGGGCCAGTGTGGGTGTCCTCTGGTTCCACAGGAGTAGGTGTTGCTGTACATCCCACTTCTGAAGCAGCTGCAGGTTTCTGAGTCAGCTCTGGGTCGGCCACAGCTCTGCTGCTGTCCTTGCTGTCCCCTCAGGCCCTGCCTGTCCCCATGGCCGTGCCTGGCCATCCCGGCTGTGGCTGTCCCCAGTGCCCCACGTGGGGTCTGATCCTGATCCCAGCTGCCAGGACACAGCCCAGCCTCAGCCTTCTCCATGGAAGTGCCTGTGGATTGCACTCTGAGCTGCCCTGTGGGCCCTGCTGCCTTGCCCAGGCGTGTTGGGCCAGACCCTGCCCTGCTGCCCCACCATGGCACCTCTCCCTACCTCCCTCAGTTTTCACTGAGCCCTGGCAGGAGTTCACCACAGCTGCATCTTCCTAGGCCTTCTTAAAATACAGTCTTAGGGACTTGTACAAGTTAAAAGCAAAATGAAAACTCCAGAAAAGGGAGTGAAAAACAAAAATACGGTATTTTTTCCACTTTGTGTGCAGAAATACTTTACACTGCTCTGACCAGTAACAGCAAAGGCATTTATAGTACCAGTTTGTTTTAATGAAAGAAGAAAGTTTAATTTAGCATGACCTTATTCTTAGGGTTTGTTTTGTTTATTCCTCAGGGTGCTTTCCTGCAGCCAGCAGGGATGCAGTGCTTCGTTCGTGTCCCGAGCATCCTGAGGCAGAGGCTGATCTCCCACAGGGTGAGTCACGGCTCGCGCAGCCTTTTCTGGGGAGCTTTTCCTCTCTTCTGGGGGCACTGCTGCCACTTTGACAGTTTTGCTGCCTTTGCCTTTTGCTCTGTTCTTGTCTTGAGGAATTTTTTCATCTGGCATTGTGGTAATTAAAGACAAGTGAGTCAAGCCTTACCTTGGATGAGGGAAGATGAGAGCAGAGGAAAAAAGAGGCTCAGACGTAACTCTTTTCTTTGTTCTCATCTATCAAAGAAGAACTTGCCGTATGTTTTCTACTCCTTTGCTGCTTGTTACATTGTAAATTTGACACCTATTAATTACATGTTACATTATAAAAGTTTTTCGGTTTTTAAAGTGATTCATATTTTCTTCTATGTCTTCTTTGCAATGTTACTTTTTGATTTTGTAATTGCAGACTTGGATTTTTTAATGTTTTTACATGAAATCTGGCATGATTTTTTTTTTACCTGAAAGATATATAGAAGACATACCATGCATGACAAGTATATTAACTATATTTGATCTCAGTAATGGAAGTTGAAGTTTCTCCATTAAGTTTAATGGAAATGTAATGATTTATGCCAGCTGTGAAGATCTGTTCGGTTATATTTGCTACAGGAAATCCATTTGTTTGGTGGAATGACACGGCTCTTTTTTCTGGATAATTTAAAAATATTTATTTGACTGGTTATCAATTCTCAACCTGTAAAAGTTTATATTTGGAGGATTATTGGTAGTGAGGCTACTTCATGACTATGGAGAGAGTGCTTTTTCTAGAGGCTTACAGCTTTTATGGGTGTACAGGTTTTAGGTCTGCAATTACTGTGACGTTGGTCCAGTTTATTGAGAGGTGATGGACAGTGTCAGGCTCAGGGTCCATAATTTTCTGTGTGTTCAGGGAGTGGTGGTGATGGAAAAGAGCCACGGAGTGCTGGGTTTGTTTTGGTCCCTTTGAGAGGAGGGCTCAGCAAACATGAGCCTGCTTTTCCATAGGTCTTGTTCCAGAACAGCTGTTGTTTGTCGTTGATGGAGGCTTGACCTTTGACTGAGAATTTTAAACTGGAGTTGCCGTAGAACCCTGTAAAGAGCAGCCTCAGCTGAACAAAGCAGCCCTTTGCTGTGTTGGGTGTTGCACTTGGCAGTGGCCTCCTCCTCACAGCTTAAAGCCATCCTTAGTTAAGGCTTCCAGGTGAAAGCATTTGCCTTCTTTATTACTTTTCTTTCATAGTTAAACCCATTAAGGCTAAAATTTCACAAAATAGCACTTCTGTCCAGGCTTCTGCCCTGTACAAAGGAGCAGTATGTGTTTTGCTGTCTGTGCTGTTTTAACATTTGATCTTTCATTTCTGCCTTTATAGCACGGTGTGACCTCTCTTCTGTGCTATATTGTGTCTGTCCTTGCGGACTCCTTTCCTTTCACTTTGGTGATATTTCACTTTAATTTCTTCTCAGACCATATCTAGTCTACTACTTATTTCCAGTGGAATTCAGGTTTCTTATCTGCAGGCCAAGCACGATTCAAACTACAAATTTCATTTCTTTTAGTATTTTCTGCTAAGCGACCACATTTTGAGAATTACTTTGTGCTCCGACTTCCCACAGTTTTAATTTTTAGCCTTTTGAAGAAATGATCTCAATGTTCAGACAAGCAAATTGCTAAGCATTTTCAGGCTTCAATTTAATCTATTGTAACTAACCTCATTATTTGATAAAACTGAGTTACAAAAGTAGATTCCCTCAAGTGTGGAGTATACAAACCCTATCTTTATTTATGTATGGAACAAAATTACTGGCTGTTCAGAAAATTTAAAACATTTTAAAATTGGTTCTATTGTTCTTCAACAACGATTCTGCTAGTACTTCCCATTTCTTCTCAAGTTTTATTTCCTGAATGTTAATTTCATGATCAGATATGCATTCTATGTGAGAGAGATGAATACTATTTTCTTAGGATTCTTTTGCTTAACTGTTTTTATACCTTAACAACAAAAAGCACAAATCAACTAATCTTATAATTTGATTGTAATTCAAAATGTAAGAAAATCTATGCAAAAGGGGTTGTCTTTTGAAGGCAACTAATCTTAAAAGTTAATAAAATTGCACTGTAGGCATTATAAAATAATTTAATTATTGGAGAAATTGTGACACTTTAAGAAATCTAGTAAAGCTTAGGTCTTATTAATGTGTAACTACCAGCGGAGGGCTTGAAACGAGGGTGAATGTGCTTTTTTAATACACATGAAGAGGCCTGGTAGTGAGAGGGTCACTGATGTATGTTCACACAGGTATGGATGTTCTTTTCACAACACACTGAAGAGTTTCAGTAGAATATGTGTCATTGCTTCTTAAACAGGTATTCTGTCAAATGCTTTAAAAAAAATAGTCCACTGAAGTCTGGAGTTAGAAATATGCAGTTACAAGGATGGGTCTTTATA
This sequence comes from Dicrurus megarhynchus, assembly GCA_013399195.1. Taxonomy (NCBI): domain Eukaryota; kingdom Metazoa; phylum Chordata; class Aves; order Passeriformes; family Dicruridae; genus Dicrurus; species Dicrurus megarhynchus. Next base: position 171,177 of record VXAD01005395.1, read on the forward strand.
TATTAGTGCATGTACACACATGTACATGCAAAAGTCAATTCCATATGGAAATTGGAAAGGAAAAATTTATTTTGGCAGTCAGAAAATACTGTTGTATTGAGCTTTACTTTCAATCAAGAAAAAACACAGGTTTACATGTGGACTGAAAAACCTAAATGTGAACGCTTTGGTTTTATGTTTAGCCACCACCTTAGGTTTCCTCTGATAGTCCCATTTTTGACTTGAATTAATCAATTATTAAGTGGTCTTTCCACACTCTTTTTTGTCTGCCATGGCAAGTCATCTATTAGGGAACAAATATGTTGCTTTGGGATTAAATAATTACTTGTATAATATCCAAAATACTCCATCGGAATTATTACACTTAGGCATTTTTTGTTATGATTCACTAAATAAACATGTTTAGGAGACAAACTTACCAATGTTCTTGTATTGGTAATTTATTTTTTAGCTAAAATACTCAGTTGGAAGAATTTACTAAATTTCATAATATTTTTTGCTTTTCACTCAGTGAATTCTTAATTTCCTCTTCTTTTTCAAGGAACAACCAAGCGTGGGAAGGTTACAAAATACTTTTATTGAAAAATGTTTCAAATTCCTAAATAATGGCTTAGATAGAGGTTTTTCAAGTGTTCTCCTCAGAGGTTGCATGGTGCACCTGTCTGAACCGATTTTCAGGAAAGATCTTAATTTTAATTTTTTCATCTGCCCAATTCCCTCCCTTTTCCACAAAAAGCCTTAGGAAGGCTTAGAGTCATTCAGTACAAACCAGTACAAACCAAATGAGTCACTTAGAACCAGGTTTTTTTCTTTGGATGTTTAGAACTTTTTATGTCTAAAATTAAACCTGAGACCTTTCAAAAAGACATTTTCTTCCATCTGTGTCTTAATGAAAATAGTTTGATACTTTTAAGGAAAGGACTCGGGATCCTAAATACCTATGAAGCATTGACTAGATTTATTTTAGTTGTGTGTTCAACCATGGTACATTATTTTTTCCCCCACTAATGACTGAGACTTGCAGGAAGTGTAGTTCTTAGTTCGCAGTGCCACTTTGTTCACTTTTCATTGCATTTGCAAGACATTCTACATGAAATGATTTTTAAATATTGATTTGCTCAGAACTGATTGCAGGTTCTACTGCTAATTATTACACTATTCTTTATTTTTTGTTCTGTTCAAGATTAAAGTATCCCGTTATAAGGCAGCTTGTTTTACAGGAAGCAATGATGAACTATTCAAAACTTCCAGAATCAATTGAATTGGTCAGAGGGTAACTCCATGCATCTTTCCACCAGCAGGTGCTGGTCCTGAGACCAGTAGACTTAAGGAGGAGCAAGATGTAGATGCTGGAAAGCAGAGGTGGTGAGCTTGTTTAGCCGTTTCGTGTAAATACCATTATTAATGACAGAAGAACATTAACTTTACAGAGGAAAGAAACTTTGGGGTGAGAACTATGAAGTTCCACCTTTGGAATTCTCACATATTCTAAATATATTCCAGTGGCTACATAGAAAAAGAGTTAATTACAATGGTCAGAGTGGGTCTAAATATTTGTAGATAGGCATTTACTAGTTAGTTCCTAGGTGCGATCTTAACTGCAATATGTATTTGTACATGTGCTGTTAGCACACAGCAAATGTGATATTAAATATATTCACCAAAGAGGTTTAAATGAATTCACCTTACCTCACACTGTATAGTGCATGAGTACATACAAAGCTTGTTACTTGGGCTTAGCTTGTTAAGCTGCAGTAACGTGGCCATATTTCTAATCCTTAGAGTGCCAATATCAAGATTTAACACTGTTTAATGAATGCAGTTTCAATTGATACCTCTTGTTAATTTGGATTAACTTTCAAGGTGTCCCTATGACAAATGCGGAGAATATGATAATACTTGTTTTACTGTCCTCTAAACTAGTAGGAACCATTATGCCTTCACCTTACTGTTCACTAAAAGCATCGTTTGCAGGCATTATTTTCACGGCCACGCAGTCTCTCATGAATCATATAAAGCACTGTTAACTGCTGTGTGTTATACAGGCAAGCATATTTTTGGGAGATCGATGAGTATCATCTCTCCTGAGTACCCATCTACATTTTTATGCAGGATTTATTTTCCATTTGGCACAGCATTTTTATTCGGTTAGTAATAACTATATTTACAAAAACATTAACGTTTTGTAAGACATAAATGTGTAGGGCAAAGAGATTATGGCAAAATAATTAAATGCTTAAGTCAATTTTACCTTATGTTCTGAAGTTTCTATCTTAAATTGTTTTGAGGAGGCAACAGTTTGAAATCACAGGAGTTGGTAGTAAAAGGTGGAAACTTTTTCTGCGTTAATAGGTATATACGACTGATAACAAAACCATCAACACATTTGAAAATGAGTACATCAAACCCTCTGTAATATCTGTGTTAGTGCAGGGATTTTGGGGTACATTTTCTCATGCACTGATTTTACTTCAAAAGCTACGGGAATGCTCAGATGCTCATTTATTTATCTAATGCATGGAACCTACTGAGGCTTTAATGTGCTCATACTGAAACCTTGTACCAGAGGCACTAGTCCTCATTAATACAGCCAGTTTCTCCTAAAGAAAGATTTAAGAACAATTTCAGAAAAGTGTAGCAAAAATACTCCTCCTTCTTCCAATATTTGCAGTTATTCTATTGCCATTAATGTGTTTTTCCACCCAGCTCTGTCTCTCTGAAACTCCTCTTGAAAGACAAATGCTTTGAACATTCTAGGTAGTTTCTTGCTCTAAAGGAAATATTTACAATGGAGTGGAAACCTTTTTATTTTCCTTTTTCTTTCTTTTTTTTTTAAGAACCAGACTATTATGAGAAAAGTTTATTGTTGGAGTTGATCAAAGGGACTAGACTTTTTCAGCTTTTAAGTTGGCTGAAACTTTCCAGTGTTACAAGACAGTTGGTTTTTATTTTTGCTGGTCTTAATGAACTCTCTGGGCTTGTTCAGGAAAGCAAATAAACACAGAAAATGTGTTCTGAGGTCCTGACACTTGGACTTCAGAGAATTATCCATAGTTAAACTTTTAAACTGTGTAGCTGGCCAAGGTGCAGTTCAGCATGAAGTCAGTTTCTGTGATTTAATGAGGGATGTACTGAAGGCAGGGATGAGTAGTGTAAGTACCAGGCCAGAACAGTGACTGTCTCAGAAAAAAAACCAAGAAAAGGGGGGAAACTGAAGCAGGGGACCTGATTGCAAAATATATCAATGATTTATAAATCTACTTTTGGCACACAAAGTATAGAAGCAAAAGAAAAGAAGTGATATGGTGATTGTTTGATCTCTCTTTTCCAAAGTTCACAATCGCATTGTGTAGACAGTGGGGGTTTTTCTAACAATAGCAATATCCCTAGTTACTTCTCTTCATTTTTAAAAAGGCAATGTCACAATTTAAAAAGTTTTCATAATTTTCTTATTACTCTCCTGCTAAGCAAAAGGAAATGAGGGTCACATTTAATTCACACAAATAGATAACCAGTCTTAAATGAAGATGAAGGCGTGAAATTTCCAGCTATGCTGAAAAGAAAATTAAATCATCAATAAAATATTTCCTTATAGTCATGTTTTCCATAATGTCTGTGAAGCATTAGGTTTAAAATAGGTTTATTTTACATACTCGCAATAGCATTCTTCTCTGCTAAGGAAGAAAAAACTCCTAAATGTCACTGTTCTTAGATTTTTATTTATTAATGGCCAGAACTTCAAGCCTCATGAATTTGTTGAGATGACTAAAGAGAACCTCTAAAACTATAGCAGTGTTTTTATGCCATTGGGGAAAATCAGTATTTCTCTGATAAACCTGTCTTTCAGGTCAATGATCCATGAACGAGGAAGGATTTCCAAGTAAGCCAATGGATGCTTCAAAGGAGCTTTTTGTCTATTGTGTCAACAGGCACATCTGAAATAATGTGGCAATTTTTTACATGACACATCATATTGAGCTGCATAATTGCTGTGGCAAACCTGAAGTCACTGTGATCTTTTACAAGGGTAGCTTAAGTAATACCTTATTTTATCCTCTGGCTGACCAACAGCTTCAGCTGCCCAGATTAAATTGTAAAAGCAAAGCCCAAAGTTAAATTAGAGAGACTTTTTGATTGACCTAAGATTTTAAAGAACGTGAGTACGTTATGATGCAAACCCAAACCTCTATACAAAATTCCTTTGTAACTTTTATCTTCAGTGTGAATAATGGTGCATCTCTAATTTTTATTTGAAAAAAAAAGGGGTAAAGTCTGAATTAAAATGTGTAGCACCTGTCCAATATGCTGATGTGCTATAAATTACATCCTGTGAAAGTAACAGCTCTGTAGGTTGCTTTTTAACCTCATGTCTGTGAGATGACAGTGGCTGATCTTGTAGCTGGGGCTGTTCTTATTTACCATGTGACACCACAACCTGATCTCACAGTGACACTTTTGGCAAGGCACTGGACAATTTGGTGTTCCTGACAAACTTTTCTATCTATTCTAATAGTTCCAAAACTGTTAAAAGAATAAGTCACTATCTTCAAGATCTGTGGGGAAAGATCCATGTTTTGGTGGGTGCATTTACTGGCCTTGGATATGATCTACCAAGGTAGTAAAAAGAGAAAAACAAAAAAATTAAGGAATTGCAATCAGCACCTCCACCCCCCTTTCTGAATGAAAGCTAAGAGCCAGCTATGCTATTCCAAATCTCTGATTCTCCAAAGTGTTTTTCTTAGCAGCAGCAGCTCTTTTAGGAAATGTAACCATGGAAATTAGAAATTACTATCCTAACAGCAATTTGAGAGTCATTTATTGAAAAGGGTGCTCTCTTTGAGGAAAAGATAGGAGGGGCAGAGGGAATAAGTTGTATGAATTCACATTAATGACCAGGGCTTGAAATACTGAAGAGCTGAACTACTATTTAATGACTGAAAATGGATGCAAATTGTATCTGTGATAATGAACCAAAGAGAAAGTGAAATGTATTAGGGTAAAAATAGTGTGAATACCCCAGTTTTGAAAACCTTTTCTGCCTTCACAATCCTTGCTATTCATAAAAGCACTTGATAATTCTAATTGTTTTAACATCCGTCAAGGCTTCCTATATCAATGGGAATGTTCTCTCTTCCTAGATATGATTTAATGATTTAATCACTGTGGTTTCTTACTGTGAACCCTGCTAATAGGGATCCTACACAGATTACGTAAATTGTATTCACTCAAGGACTGTAAATAGAGAAGCACTTAATTCTATTACTTCTTTTTCCTCCTCAATTTAATTGAAATGGAACAATTTAAATAGAGCAATTAGAGAGCTCTCTGGCAGCCCAAAAATAGTTAAGATTATCTTATTTCATTATGATTGCTTTTAGGTCATTAATGTAGACAACTAGTTTGGAGCTAAATCTTAGATTATGTTGATTATCAGTCCAAGTGAAATACATGTATACAGGCATGAAGTGCATTTCTTACCAATTCCACCCTTTGCCTTGTCCTGTGCCTGATGTTTTCCACGAAATGGGTTACTTGAGGCAGGTTTTCTGTGTGGCTGCTTGGAAGAAGAAGATTTCGCCCTACCACCTTGCTTTCCTTTTCTCCTGAAGCTCTTTATGACAATACCAGCTGAGTATTCCGGACATGTGCACGGTATTGTTGCCTGTCACACAGACTGTTTGGCATGAAGGCTTTCTCTGATCTTCTATTCCTGTTAATAGGCTATTTAAGATGCCATGGAGTCACATTTATTAAAGCCTTCGAGGCTAAGCTTACATGCAGAGAGCTTGCCGTATTTTCTCAGAATTTTCTGTGAGGGAAGCACGTGAGCATTGTGGCTGTGTTTACACGGTCACTTAATTTCTCTCAGGCTTGCAGGCAAACTACTTAATGCATGCAGCTTTCAAAAGTCTGATTACAAGCTATGGCTTATAAATATAGAAGGTTGTCCTCAGTAACCTGCCTATTTAAGTATCCATCGTGGCAATAATATGTGTTGAAATACAGTTACAGTACATTTTATTCAGGTGTCCGTCAGTTGACTCTTCCTCTTGACCCTCCCTTACGGCCATATGTTAGATTTTAAGGTTGTGCATCCAGGATAGCTTGTAAAAGTAGTCCAGATTATGACTGTATTCTGAAGTTCACAAAGTTCATTCAGCCTAATTTTCAAAATAAATTAAAATTTTTATCGGATGTCTGTTTCTCCAAGGCAGTTTGATCCTGAGTTGTTGATCCTGCCATTGAGGCTGGCAGGAACTGGTGTGGCCAACAGAGATTATCTTCCCATTTCAGTTCCATTAACATTTTAAACTAATTTTTGAGATATGCCTCCATCGTAAATCTCTACAAACAAAAGAAGAGATGGTGACAGCTTGTTCTAGGGAAAAGATTTCTAATTGCTCAGCTACTGCTTCCCTCACCCACACGTGACCTCCTGCCCCCTTGGACCAGAAGGGCAGTGCTGAAATGGACAGGGCTTTTTATCTTGCCAGCTGGGGCTTTTCCCTGACCATTCCTGGTACTGTGGGTCACGGAGGAGCCTCAGAGCAGGATGTGACACGAGTCCCTTCAGAGAAGCTGGGAGTTGTGCCCTGCAAAATGCACAGTGTAGGCATGTCTTGCTTGCTAGGATGGGGTACAAACTGTTTGGGACCTCACTGGTGTGACTAGGGTGGATAATTTGGATATCTTGAGGCTGGACAGCACCAGGACATCACACCATCTCTGGATCATTAAATCAAAATATAAAAGGCTGGAGGTATTCTGAAGACAAAATACTCTCCTTACAGAATTTCTATAGAATTCCTGCTGTTAGAATAGTCTAAATTCTCTATGCTTTCTTAACAGGTAATTATCTTTTTGCAAATTATTCCCCATAAAAACCTTAGAGTATAAACAAAGCAGCTAAGAACTCAAATTTTAATTTCCCCAGGTGCCCCATTTTAGGTGTTTTTTGGTGGGGTGGGGAGGGGAGAAGGGAAACAACCTTCTAAAAGTATCTAGGGATATTTTACAAAGAGCATTTCCTGTAAGCCTTGGTAAACAAATCTTTGTATTTAAACAGATCTGAAATTAATAATGTTGGTTTTATTTCTTGATTCAATCCATCCATTGATATAACTTGCATTCACTTCTGAAAGTTACACCAGCAACCAGTTTTCTGTACAAACTAATATCTGAGATTTAGACTTAACACATCCATTCTCCTTGAAGGTTTATAAGCAGTTTGAGTCTTATAATGAAGATGATTGCTACGTTCCAGAAGTGTGAGAGGTTTCAGTCACATCAAGGAAAGCCAGTGTATGCCAAGCAATGGTACTGTATTCTAGTGTCATATATTGAGCCCATTTATTCTGATTTGTGCACTTAAATTTGCAATTTTACAAATGTATATTTCACAAACGTAATTGATATTTTCTGTTATTCCTACATAAAAGTATCCATCCTCTTTTGGCAATCTTAAAATTATTAACTTGCATCTATAAGGCAAATAAAGTATAGATTTAACTTGTTGCTCAGTCATTGCAATGTAAAATTAGAAAAGCCAGGACAAAGTATGACCTGTATTACACCAAGCATTTAGTACCTCTGTCCATTACCTCAACAACTGCTCTCTTGGGCTAATACCAGAGAGCAGACCAGTAAAATCAGGAACCTGACAGACACAAAGGACAGTTTCCACCTCAAAGTAAAGGTAGCAAAAGAAAAAGGACAAAGAACCTGTATTTATCATCGATTAAAGCTTTAGCATAATTCAAGGATTTGAACTGTTCATCTAGTCTTACTTAACAAAGAGTTGTGTGAATTATGTAAGTATTTCTGAGCACCCAGTCCCTCAGGGAGAGATTGGTACAAAGACTCATTACTGACCTGACAATAACTTTTGTCCATATGCTGTAACAAGTTGTGTGCTCTGTTTTCTTTTTTTTTTGTTTCATTCACATTTATTCTGTCAGATTCCCTGACTGCATCTTTTTCTCTCATGCCCAACATGCTGGATGGGGAAAGTTATTGTTTTACCTTTTGGTTCATGGTGATGATCAGGTTCTCAAGCAGACTAAATGAATGTTGGATTATTAAGGGGTTTTTTGTTCCCATTTGTAACATCTGTCTTTACTTCTCTGCTCCTGGTTGGTTATATCAGTGGGAATATTTCTGAAAGGATAGATGACTATTTTAAAATAGATATCTCTCCAATTCACAGTTCTTGCAATTTATCAGAAAATTTCAAGACTATCTGGCTTAATAATCCTCACCCTGTCCTGCACATGTGGTGTCCTTTGCTCTGGGCAGTTTGTTTAGGATGTGGGCATGCTGAGGCACCCTGCACTGCTAGGGGGAAATCAAAGATATACAAGGCCATTCCCTTCCAGGCTTAAACACCTCACAACTGCTCCTTCACAATAAGGTCCCTGTCACCACAGTGTGTTCCCCAGTTCCATCTCTGGTCTTCTGAGCACAGAAAATATGCAAACTCATCCTTAGCAGAATTCCTGTATACAAACCATTCACAGAAGAACGTATTTTTGCATCCTTTTTGCTGTAGGACATTCAGGCTATATCCGTGCTGAAGTGCCTTATATAAGAATTTAAATGGGTAACAGCAGGACAATCTATATTAGGTCCTTTCACATCCATCACCGTAGCAATAATGGCAGGTAACTACTGCTGATGACTGAAATATGACTAAAAGATGAGGGAATTTTCTTTTTAGTTGTTTTTTCATTGTAAAGCTGAAAGAAAGACGGTCCTTTCCACATCAGAAAGTGAAAAATGTGATTTGGAAAGAGGTTAGGTTTAAAAATAGACACAAGACCTTAAGGAAAGGGGAGTGCTCCTTTTGTAACCTAGAAACTGAAACCCCTAAAGAAGTATCCAATACAGCAAGACCTGAAAAGAAAAAGAATTTTTAAAATCCAGTGAAATAAGCAGAAAAAAATCCTAAAAAAAAAGGAGAGAGAGAATGCAAATAAAGTGGTAAACACAGGTGTATAGCTCTTACTCATGTGGTCCTTTGTCCATCCTAGCAACTGTCTCTCTGAAAAATGTGGGAAACAGGATTTATAAAAGCTTAACACATGACTAAATTGCTTGTGTACCTGGATTTTGCGGTAAGAATTGTGACTGAGTGGTTCTGGGGCTTTCTAGACGTTAGAAAATAGGTCAGCTTGCTACAATTCTTTATTTAGAAATGTTGCAGGGGGCACACGATTTTACTTAGCAATGTAAAAATCAGTGCTGCCAGTAATGCCAGAGGGAGCTTGGTATGTACAGTTTGTCAGTCGAATTTGGCTGGAGTATCTGGCACTTCCAAGGATGTACAGCAGTGTAACAAAGTGAAGAAACCCTCCTCTCCCTTGCACAGCACGTGTAGTGGCCAACTCAAACTTGCAATCTGTGCACTTGCTGCTGAGTGAACGAAGGCTGTTAACAGATGATGCTAAGAAAGTAAAAGTGTTTAGTGTGCTAAACACTTTTTTTTTTTCTTTTTTTTTTTTTTTAATCAACCTTTACAAACCAGTAAACTGAGCAGAGGAAAGTAGAGGAGGAGAAAACCAACAAAAAACCAAAAAGCCTTTCAATCTTGATGAAGGAAAGAACAGAAAACAAAGTTCTTAACTGCTCTTAAATCTGGTGAGCCTGATGAATTTTGTCTGTGAATACATCAGGTCTGCAGTTGTCATTTTTGAGGACATGTGGAGGATTGGCAAGGGATCAGGAAAATGAAAAATACATCTGTGATGCCTGCCTCTGACTAGGAGAAGGAGGATGGAGTGGTTGTATGCTGCTCAGTTTAATTTCAGACTGCACACTTCAGGAAAACACTGAGTTCTTGGACTAAAAGCAAACCTGAAGGGAGAGACCTACCTTGTAAAGACACAAAGGACTTAGGAGAGATTTGTTTCAAGCCTCTTCTTTCAAGTTTTCTCCGTCTCAAGGGTTACATTGTTCCAGGCAATAATACTAACAACAAAACCCCCTTAAGAGTAGAAATTGGAAATAATTTTCCAGATTACAGGCTCTCTTTAATGAAAAGCAATATAGCCTGACCTGAAGACTCTAATTTTGGCTTGGGGCCACTTCACATCAACAACTAAAGGTCTTTACAGGCAGGAAGAATAAGTGTCTTTCTGGAACAACATAAATACATCTAATCCTGTGCTGGAGCAGGGAAAGAGCCAACAAGAATTCTTGATACTATTTCAGTGACTCTCTTTCCAGAGGTGCTGTGCTAAAGTAGGCCTTGTGTTCTTTCAGAAGCATATGGATTTAGTATGAATTTCAGACACTGAACATGTACAGTAAGTTGAATAACAACTCACAGACAATGGATTAATTGTTCATATCTGCTAGCAAATAATGTTATGTTAAATAGACTTGAAATTATTGAAAAATACACACGTTGTCATTAGATCAGTGTCACTAAATGTGTATTCATGCGCTGAGTATGCGATTTCATGATGAATAAATGTTCTAACTCTGCTTGTTGCTGAAACAAGAAGTAATTACATATCTTTATTTACAGGTAAGCAGTATTCCAGCTGACTTGCATTCAGCAACCAAATTACAGGAAGGAAGTAACAGCTGAAACTGTATGGACAGTCTTTAATAGGAAGTGAAGATATTACTTAGACCAAAAATTAATCTTGCAATATCTGGCCTCATTGCTGCCAGGAAGTTTTTTTTTTTTAAGCCTTATAGTGTGAGTTATTTCTTCTGTATTAGTCCAATACATAGAGTTACTTTGAAAGTAAAATGAAATACAGTCTTTCATTTTTACTTTATATTTCCTGAGAGTTTCTTTATAATTCCTATAAGTTTCCAGTAAGTTTCCAGTAGTCATGTTGTCAATCTGTAAGCGTTCAGCAAAACAGCTCCAGAGCCACACAGGAATTCATAGGGTTCATTCCATATCTAGGATGGTCTGTAAATGTATAACTATTTCTAAAAATTCTACCAAAGTTTTGATTTCTGTGTACTTGATGATCAAGACTTTCTTCATAACAGATAGTATTTGATGTATGTTTTGTTTCCATTCAGAAAACATATCTCTATTTTGCTTATTGAAATCGGTGCTCTGATTTTGAAGAATATTATTATATTGGCTTGGCTTTCACAATGAGAAATTTCTGAAGATTTAATTGCGACTAAAAGGCTCTCTTGTTTGTTCTTTTAGAAACACATTCCTTAGTGACCTTTTTCCATAATTTAAGTTCTGTAACGGTTAAAAGTTGGGAAATTACTTGGACTTACAGTTTAATGCACTGAGCAAAGGAAGAATATGATGCAGTTGAGTTTTAGACATTCAGCTTTTATTCCCTTACGTTTTCATTCCTCCTTCTATGACAATATGCTGCCTGAAAGTTTCTGCATTAAACCCATAACTATAACAAAAATCATGTTCTCCATTACCATAAATTTTCCTAAAAACCTCAATATATACTTCATGTTTTGCACAATTTCTAAATTGTTCAACTTCCTTTTTCTATGTTTAGCTGTTTATTGACAGTTCAAACTTACAGAACCAGGTCATATTGTTGCATAACTTTACCTGTCCTAGTAAGGTGGGCTCTAGGTATTTACTGTAGCAATCTACAAAGGGTTCTGTTCTCAATGGTTTTTGCCAGACTTCTTTGTTTTGCTTTGTTTCCAGCAAGAAATATTCGGTGAGATAAAAATCGAGAAACTAAAATTGTGCTGTTCACATGAGGTGACTGCACAACTCTATGCCAAAGTAATGGGACAATTCCTCAGGTCCAGAGTTCCCTGGTATAGGATAACCAAAATTTTGGACTATGTCAAACCTCACTGTTTAAAATGTGCTTTTAAAAAAGTGCATTAAATTAAGTCCAAAAAACCCAACCTCCCCCTGCCCACCCTTGCCCCACAAAACCCCCAAAACGCAACTAAAACCATTGTGATTTTTTGTCAGAGTTGTAGTTGCTCCAACTTGCATGTTGGTTATCCTGCATTTCCACAAAACACAACTGCAGAGCACAAAAATAAATAACAATATTAAAAGAAGTACTGCTTGCCAGCAATTTTTCCTGAAGTTCAGCTCACTTTCATTTGCTTTCCTTGTGAGGTAAATGTAGAACCTTTGTCAAACATACCCCACCTCCCTAAGTCAATGGAAATATATAAATAAATGCAGGCAAATAGAAGATCCTGATTTTTATGTCAAGGTAGCAGAAGTCTGGATTCAGGTTCTGTTTAAATGACGTTTATCCAATAATGAAGACCAGGCAGAATGATGAATGTGCTTCAGTGTGTCTGTGCTGAAATAGGTTTATAAACAAGCACCTGCCATAAATCACAAAACCAGCTTTGTCAAAAGTAACTAGGGACCAGATGCATCTTTATAATTACCTGTGACACCCATTGTCCTGCTTTCATATCCTCTGTTCCTCACTTAGATAATCTGTTTTATTTTGCTGTGGTTTAAATTATTTGCATTCTATTTTGAAATGTGGGCTTATGTCTGGGGAGCTTCTCATGGAAGTCTCTACCAATTGCATTAGGGGCAGTAAAATGTGTAATGTTCGGTGGCTAAATGCTACAAATCATTTCTTCAGGAGAGAAGACAAAACTACTCATTAATATTTCCACAAGGACTTTGACATGTTTTCCCAGTTTAAGTATTTTTATTGGCTTGGTTTCTGGAGTTCAGTCTTCAGGTAGGGGAAACTTCATAATTGTTTTCCTTGGCTACACCTCATATTCAAGGTTATGCTGATGGTCTCAACTCATAAAGCTATTTTTCATCTGCAAAATTGTAGAACTCATGAAGATTTTTGATCCTCATTTCATTTTGAGTTAATCTTGTAATTTGAGACTAGTTGGCTGTTTATGGTTCCAGATAAATGGTTATTTCTGGTTTAATTTAAAGGGGGGTATGATGAGAGTTCTGTCTCCCTCTTAGTCTTTGCTAATTTTTCTACCTTATTGTGTTATCAGGAATCTAGAAACAGCATTAATGCAAAGTTAGGCTTAAAGCAGGCATCATGCAGGAAAAGAGATTAAAAGAAAAGGGAATATAAAAGCTTGGAGGTAAAACCTGATTGAATTTGACTTTTAAAAATGTTTCTGTATTTCCTACTGTGGCTACCATGCTTAGCTGATGCACAATCACAGTAATGTGTTCCTTCATACCGGTTTACAAAAGAGCTTTGCAGTAATCATGGAACAGAAAGTACAGAGCTAGACAATAAATGCCTCTGCTCTTAGGTCAGCCCATTTAATTTCCCTTTCAAATCCAATTGTTCACCTGCTGTGGTTATTAAATATAAGCATAGCGTCTGTGTTTGAATACCCTGCCTGTGCCACTTCAGCACTCTGTACCTGTTGCTTTGCCATTACTGATGCAAGCTGCCTCTGAGGATGTTTGTAAGAATATGAATATATTATATTATATTATATTATATTATATTATATTATATTATATTATATTATATTATATTATATTATGTCTTTTACTTACCCCACCCCACTACCCAGCATGCCTTTTCCTTTCTCTTTTTATTTTTGGTTTTGTTTTTTTTTTTTTACTGCCATGGTGTGCACCAGGCCATTTAATCTGTTGGGTTTACATTTTAAATATAGGATCAACCTCACAGAGCCTACCACCCATCACATATTAAAACATATTTTTAATAAAGTTGTAACTTCTGATCACTGTAAGAGTCTACCTCCACAGAGAGGAATCCATTAACCTCTCTGATCCTTCTTGAATGATTGCATATTATATGGAGTTATGGCTATTTGGTTCTTCATCTTTGGGAATGGAAGGATCTCAAGTAGTGGCAAATGTGATCACAGGTAAACTGACAGGACCACTGCCAGGAAAGAGGCTGACCAAGTGCTGTGTCTCATCTGTAATGCAGCCCTCACAGGGACAGACTGCTCACATAACAGGACCCAAACAGGCGCCGTTAGCAGCAAAGAGGCACAGCCTGACCAGGGCAGAACAGTTCAGTCCCAGCTGTGAGTGTGAGACCAGGAATGAGAAAGAAACTGCTCAGTTGCCTGCCTTTCGTGCAAGTTCCTCTCAGATACTGCCCTGCCAATAGCAAAATAAAGCCCGTTTAATTTCACTCTAAAGAAATCATCTCTAAGTACAGAAGATAAGACAAGTTAGCAGTAAATCCTATCAACAACCAGTATTAACTCACTTTCAGGATGGCCCTCTTGCTGATGTAGTAAACCCACAAGGACTAGCAGTCCCTTTGTTTCCATCCTTCCTGAATTAATATTAATTTGGAATTGACCTCCACTGAACATCTATCATAGATGCATCCAAAGCTGAAAGTTACATCACTTTACCTTCTCCTTCCTTCAAAATCTCAATGAGAAAATTCAGTACAGGATGAGATTAGTAAAATGAATACTGCCACACCATTAGCTACAACTCATTCTTGAGTGATTCTGAGAAATACTATTAATATGTAATTTTAAAGGCTGAACACTGAGTAGTATTCCATTTTAATTTTGGCTTCTGCAGAAGCAGGTTTGGTTTAAAATTTGCATATGCTTCTATTTACAGTTCTAAATTCTGACTATAACTATCCAATTTAACATGCAGCATGGATATCCTGAAATTTCCTTTCCACCACAATGAAATAACGTGGTGGTCTCGCCCTCAGCTGTTAACTATAGCAAAAGATGAGCTGCTTGGTAAAAGATCCTCTGATATCTCTCCCTGGGTTCAACAGTACTTTATTTAGTGTTGTTATGACCTGCCCCTGAAGGGTATAACAGGGGCAGGTCAGGGTAACTGAGGTTCTTGTTAATAAATCCTTTGTGGTGGATTAGAGTGAAACAGCACTGAATGATCTGTGTATATAAATATAAATATTTATATATATATGTAGGTTTATTTTAGAACAATTTGGTTGCTGTGGAAAGGAGACATGCAGCCATTTTGGTTATGATCTATAGAAATATAACTATATAAAAGCATAAAAATAACACTTAAGAGAATTTATAAGGAAAAGAAAGAGAAAGAATAAGAGTAGAAAGACATCACCACCCATGGATGCAGCAACAAGACTTGATTGTTGTAATTTAGATGTCTGTGGATCAGTGGTGGTCACAGTGTTGATTACACTGGCACGATAAAAAATATTATCCCACCTTGCAGGATCTGTTCATTGGCCTCTTCTCTTACCTGGCTCAAAACCTGGTTTGTAGCTTCTGGTGGTGGGTACAAATTCTTCTTGAATTTTGCCTGAGCTGGCATTACCTCATTCACCTGACTCTAACTGAAGTCAGAACTAGAGTCACCAATCCAGAAGAGATGTGCAGAAGGCTGACAGGTGTTTTCAAAAATTGTTGAGCTGGGCTTTGTTCTTTGTAACATCGCGTTCATGTGAGAAGCTTAGCAAAGGCCAGGTTTATACAAAAAATATTTCAAATATTCAAGTTGGAAAGTTCATATCTTTCAATACACATGCAGAACTCCGGACAATAATTTCTCCCACAGGAAAATTACTCTGAATCCTGCACTATGTAAGCTTTACTTTAGTAGATATTTTCTGTGCAGAGTGCTCTTGGACTCCAAGAAATTGCCTCTGGAGTTTAGCACAGGCCACTAATATTTTCTTCAATCCATTCATCTTTATTAAATATTACTCTATTATGAGCAGAAGGTTTGGCTATAGCCCCAGCTTTCCCTCCTCGGTCTTTCATATTTTAAACACACAGATTGGATTTTGTTGCCGTTTGCATATTTTTAACTTCTATGTTACCTGTGTTTCAAAGCTTATTTTGAAGCAGGAAAGACTGCCAATTAAGAATTTTCTTATTGATCATAAAGGAAGTAAAGAGCATTTATTTCCTAACTCAGCTGCAAGCATTCCATCAGGAATTTTCAAGTAGCCTTTAAGCAACTGTCAGCCATTCACCTGTGAAGAAACATTTCAAGTTTTGTCATGCAATTAGTGAGTGTTTAAAAGGCCACAGCATTCACAGGCTGAGCTCTGGCATCCAAGTCTCTGCACACACAATTAGTTTTTTCTAAGCATATCTGCTAATAGTCTACCTAAGAGAGGAGGACTCAATTAAATTAGAGAGGAGACACAATAACAAAAATGCTGCTTCAAGGGGAATAGTCAATGCTTTGAATTAGGAACTCACATAAACACCTGAAAAATTGACTTAGTTTTAACATAGAGCCTCACTTTTACGGGAATGTTCCTGAGCCATATATACAACACGCAGGCGAGCACAAAAATTCATTTTAGTATGAAACTTTCATCCCTGTCTATATATACGTCTGGTTCAGCTCCTTAATCTTCCCTGAATGTAGATTGCTGTGTAAAGTTTTGGTTCTAGTCTTGTCTCATTGAAACTTCATTTTTCAATTGTTTGTGCAGCAGAACTCAATTCTGGTGGCACTCTAAGTGACTGTCATTTGGCAGGTACCTGGCAATGTGCCAGTCTAGCCCTTATGTGTTCCCTTTATATTTTTCTTTAAAATTAAAGATTTTTGTTTAGTAATGACCAGTGCATCAACATCTGCTACCTTACTTTTCCATGAAAAATAAATTCTGAGACAAATGCGACAAAATCTGGAGACGGTTTTGTTAAGTGGCTGTTAAATTCCTGAGATTTGGTGTTCTGGTAAAATGCTGTCCCTAGTCATAAGCAAATACTGTCATAAGTTGCAGCAGAAGCATTCTAGGAATGCATAAAGGGAAGGCAAAATTATTGTTTACTCAGGGTATTTAAAAGTTTTAATGTGTAAGATGTGAAAGCAGTAGAAGGCTAAGGTTTCAAGCCTGTGTTCTACATCATTATCTTTTTAAAATACTCCTATTTTGTTGTTATTTTTCACATTTTAGGACATTTTTTCATAAATATATGTCTACCTAAAACTGGCTTATATATTTGGTACTGTATTATTTGGTTCATAAATTAAGGTCATCTGTCCTCCTTTTGTAGATCTTCAGATAAGTATATAACCTTTCTGATAGTCATCATAACTCTATGGTTTATAATAAATTGGTCTCCTTAAAGAATTTCCTAATTAAGGCATTCAATTATCTTACATACCAGAGATAAGGAACTTGGTACTGGGTTCCAGGCTGGTGTATCTTTCAAATATAGTCTAGATGTAAATTCCCTATCCTCTGTGTACTCTTTAAGAGCCAGGTACATTCATACACACACAGACATGTCTCCACATCCCCATGGCATGATGCATAAATAATGCTTTTCTCTGAGTTTCTAGGAGTTTAAGGCATTTTATTTTCATAATTTGTAGATTTATGGAGTTGATTATAATAAGGAAAAAAACAACATAAGTAGACTTTGGGTTCTATTATGTCAAATAAATGAAAGAGAGGATTTACTTGATTAATTCTTGTTATCACTAATGGCCATTTTAATTATTATATGCTTCAAAGAGATAAAATGCAAATTTGAAACTGAGGTATCTGTGATCTTCTAGTGAGTTACCTATATGCAAATTGCTAAATGATTTTTAATTAGTGCACCTCATCATTCAGTTATTTTAACAAGTCTGGTAGCTAATTTTCCTCAAGTCCTGCTGCTGCTGTTTATCTCTCCCTTCAGTAAGGTGCAGTTCATTGACACCAGCATCCTGAATCCTATTTATCATAAATAGCTGCAAATCAAGATTAATTCCCCTGGTAACCTGCAATTTGATTTTACTGTTTGACTACGAATGCATTCATTTTGCATCTGTGAAGAACCTAATTCTGATTAGGAACTCTTCATTGCACTTCGTCTGTATCGTGCTCAGAACCGAGATCATTTAACTGTATTGTGGAGTCCATGCTATATTGAATAACAATAACAGATGCTATAAATTCAAGACAATCCTTTTAAACTGTGCAAGATCAAAATAAAAATCCTCAGATTGCAAGACAATTACATATATTGTCAGTAAGCACTGTCTCGACTGATATTTATGTATGTTCTACCATTCGCAGTAGAAATCCAAGAAGAAATCACAGTAGACATAAAAAAGAGAAGGCACATTTTTCTTAATTTAAAGTTGCCAAAAATTATTACAACTTCTGTCCCAGTCCTCTACTTCCAGGATAAGAGAGCATGTTCTCTCTACAGAAAGTCCTCTGTGTAGTTTGAGTGGCAAGGTCCCGTGGACTTGACCTGGCTATTTTGGCTGGATTTGGGTGATGAATCCATATCAGCGTCCAGGGAGGTGCAAAGGCAGCATTCCCAACCATCACAATTTACACTTGGGAATGGAGAGGTTCTGAATTTTCTCTTCAACTGTTCATCTCCTGTTAGGAAGATTTGCTAGGTAACTAAGAGAAACACCTCCCATGTTTGAATTTGCAAGGCACAGTGCACAGGGCTTTATGAAGGTTTGGATTTTTTTCTATTGTTTTTGGTTCAGAAATGAGGCTTCAAATCCTATAAGGACAGAGGGGCTTAGTTTTGTTCATCATTATCAAACAAAGCAGGATAAAAACTACTAATTATTAAGATTGATGATAAAACATTTCCAAGATGTAAACTTGTAAGTTCTTTGCCTTTACAACTTTTAATTCTTTTTGAAACCTGAAAGCATTTTAGTTGCTTTTTTATGTCTCAGTTTCTTCTTCTAGAGGGCTTGAAGACTCCATGGCCTAAAAGCCTAGGATCAGAATTTCAAGGAAACGATGAGCCATCACCTCTGGTCAAGCTTGACCTAATTCAGCTATAAGCTCCCTTGAGCACCTCTGCTCATATTCAGAAATAACATGTAGTTCCTCTTTTTTAAGAGAGCCCTTTCTGAATAAATACAATATAGTATTTAAATAAATAGAAAGTTGAAAACATTATCTAGATAACAAAATTCTTTTCCTTTTTTTTCCCTTTAAGTACTCAACTATGAAGGTTTGATGTTTCTAACATATTCATTATATGTAACAATTTTCAAACTTAAAAAAACCACCTAACAAACAAACTCAAGCAACGAAAAAGAAACCCAACCCGCAACTGAAGTAAGTAAGGTAGTCCATAACTCGGGCTTCTGTCTGCAAAGCAGACAGACAGCATTACAAGGTGTATATGCAGATCACCTGAGGACGAGGTATGTAATTAAAAAATATGTAAATTGAGAAGAATAAGACCTCAGTGAATTTCAATGTTTTCATATTAATGGTTGTACAGTTCAAAGTCTAAAACAACTATGTAGTATTTAGATTATATTGGTTCTGCCCTTTAAACCTTTCTTCATGACTTCCAGATCATTGTTAAGCAATTAAAGTTTTTGTGTTCTGACCCAATTGGAAATTAAAATGAGACCCTGGGCCTCCAGAAGGCCCAATATTGCTGAAGTATGGTTATAGTTATTTAATCTTTCTTGCATTTCTTAAAGGTGTCATTATGACAGGAAAAATTACCTGTATTCTGTCATCCCCTCAGAGATAAAAATGCAGACACCTTTATTAGTGTGCCTGCTCCCCGGGGAACTTGAGCATCACAAGACAGATTCAAGTAAGGTGCCAGCAGTTTGTGTCTTGACTTTGTCAGACTGGTTTGGTGAGCTCAGAATCCAGCAGCTATGGATAAATGAACAGCATAGTTCCAGGCTGCAGAGCATGTCATGATGGAATTACAGGAAAAAGAGATACAACAGGTGCATCCTTTGGGCACCACTGGGCCACAGGAAAAGAGCAGAATTGTTTACTAAGAAACCATAATTAAATTCATTAGGGATGGCTCCCCTCCACTGAGTCAGAGTTTTTTTGCAAGGCTTCTGCCCTGGAGGTCATAAATCAAAAGGAGTACACCTAAAATTGAGACTAACTAGAGGAGATTGTGAAAGTGATGGATTACACGGCTCCTTAGCATCCTGCCTTTCGTTCAGGACTTTCACATCTTCCTCTGCCTTTTTTGACAGCAGCATGACAGGAAGTCTTAGAAGTAGAGTATTCTACATAAAACTGCTTTACATTAAATCAAAGCCCCTTGTTCCAAATTCATGCTCAGGATGAGTTAAGGAGCCACTCTGCCAAGTCAGTCACTCTCCATTTAGCTACGTACAGACATGCAGACATACATGCATCCATCCAAACAACTTGCAAGACTGGTGTTCTGTGGCTGGCAATGATAATCTAGGACTAGATTAGATAAGCAGATAGTCTAGAAATCACAAGTGAATACAAATATAAATGATACTTATCACTGTTCTATTGGTTCTGCTACACATTTTGCAGGTTTCTTTTTTTTTCCTCTATTGTATCCACACATTTGTGAACACATAGGGGACAGGAAAAGGTGTATGAATTTGAGAAGCTCTAATCTTAAACTATAACATCACATTTTTCTTATTGTTTCATCTTTAAAACTTTAGACATCTTATGTTGTTAAAGCCTTGTAGTAATATATTAACAAAGTAACACCGTTTTCATTATTAGTAGTATTGCTAGTACTTGTATGATGACAGTAGCAACGAAAGCATCATTAGGGTGGGCATACTACAAACTCAGAAGAGAAGATAGTCCAATTCAAATCTAGTATAAAGGAAAGCATTTTCATTTCTGGAAAATAATCACCAATCATTCCTGTCATATAACCTATCATGTCTTAGACCTCTTCTGATCCTTGTTGAAACCTGAGCTATGTTTGGAAAATGTATTTCATAAGCTATCCCTGGAAGGGTTCAACGCCAGCTTGGACAGGGCTCTGAGCAACCTGGTTTAGTGGAAGCTGACCCTGCCCATGGCAGGGTGTCGGAACTGGATGATCTTTGAGGTCCCTTCCAACCCTGTCTGAAATTGTTAGAAATTGTCTCACTTCATACCAGTACTGCTGCAATTGCTGTGGGAGTGCACAAAGACATAAGGATCTCCGCTCCAAATAGTTATTGTGTATTGCCAACAAGGAACTAAAAATAACATAATTTTATGGAGAAGGAACACAAAGGAGAAGCAAGCAAAAGTTTAAAAAAAAAATTGAACTAAATACATACAACAAGTTTTTTTGTGCTATTAACCCAGCACTGTGCTCAGAAGCCTTAAACCAAATTAAAGCGTTGCCTTGAATTGGCTTAACCTAAGACTTAGATTAATATCAAACTGACACTCCAGCTGATCTAGGCAAAACACTCCTAGCATAGATTATTTTAACAAAACTGTGCTTTATAGTGTATAATTAATTCCATCTGTTCCCTTCAGCCTTCCAAGAAGTAAAAGAAGCTAGAAGTGTAGCTACAGGGCTTTTCTGCCCACAGAATGTTGTCACCGAGAACCCACCTTCTTGGAGCTCTGACTTGGAGATCTAGGCTAACAGAAGTTTGTATTGTAGATATCATGTGAGAATGAGCTCCCCAGTAATTCTACCACTCAAATGCTCAGGACTTTTTAATTCTTTCTCAAGAAAAATGTTGGCTTCTTTTTAAAGTAGCTTCAAAGGAATAGGAAATTTGTAGCATTCAAATGGAAAACACTTCCTTTCAAGAATATACAAGAGCTTTCTACTAACTTTTCTTCCTTTAGATTCTGCAAAAAGGGTCAGTCTTTTCTTCTTTGTCTTTGTAAGAGCCTGGCTGCAGGGGAACCCTACTGCCCAAAATTTGCTCGATGGGATCACAACAAATAAGAAATTTTTACACCAAGCCCATCTTATCATTCTCATAACAAGGTTTTCCACAGCATTAAAGCCTCTGGATACATTTTTTTCCACTCAAAGCAGAACTTTAAAAAGCTGCTCCTTGTTCTGTGCGCTAGGGGCTACGTGCAGAGTATGAGAGAGAAAAGCATTCCTGAGATGTTATGCTACGAAGGAATGTAGGGAGCTCTCTGTTATTTCGGTTTGCCTATTCCCCAATACACAGAAAATTAATATTCATAGATAATATTGGGGACAGAATTAGCAATGTTTTGAAATAGAAGAAAATCAACACATGCCAGTGTGTTTTGCTCTGCAGCAAAGCCCAGGTTTTTGCACCTTCCCCACAAACTATTTGATGTGAGGGAGTTACCTGACAGGAATGTCTACACAATCATACTCTTTCTCTCAGTGTTCCTCCTTTTCTTGAAGTTTCTTTCATTCCAAATTACATAATTACTAAGGGCCAGCAACTGGAATGAAAAGTTTTTATATTTCTGTTGCACCACCTTAGCAGGCTTTAGCATTGTAGAAAACTTCAGTGTATACTTCTCTGGACTTGGAATACGTGCATGGATTTAGTCCTTCCAAGGTACAGTAATTAAAGCAATATATTCTCCTCAGGATGATATCTAAGCTACTCTACACAAAGCATGGAGAAATGCATAAATTTTTGTGCTTTTGAGTAAGCATTTACATGTGATAAAATGAACAGTAACATACTTCCAACCATAACAGGTGCAGATTAAAATACCTGTGCTTATTTTTTAATTGTCTATTATAATTACTTTAAGCCATACAGAAAACAGTTTCAATTACTAAAGCCACCCCTCATTCTTTTTTCTGTTAATTAGTTATTAACAGAAAGGAGTGAACAATAAAAAACTTTATTTTTTAATTGCCTGCCTAGTCCTGTTTACTAGGTAACTAAACACAAGCTCCTACAGGAAAACCACTGTAAGTAATGCATTTTGGAAATGTCTACAAGTGACCTAAAATTAGTTTCCAAATCCAAAAGTATTTAGTTTCAACGTGTCTATAAAAGACAAGGAAAAAGTGCCTGCTTTTAAAGGTTTTCTAATTACATACTTTTCCTTTTTCAGTAAAGTAATATGAGATTAAATTAATGCTTAGAATCTCAGGACTGTGAATAATATGCTTTTAAGTAGAAGGAGGGAACAGTTATTTGGCTTTTTAAAGCTAGAAAATGGTGGATGCTTAAAGGTTTGTAAAACTGAGATGTTGGACTGGTGACTAGAATTTACTTGTATAATAAATGCTTGTTTTTCAAGGTGAACACATTCTACATTGATCTATCTTACAAGATTGTTGGTACAAATATATCCTGTGGAAGAAATTATGTTGGTGCCTTGCTACACTTGGTTTGCACCAGACAAATCGTTCTAAATGCTTAAAACCAAATCACAGCCAGAATAAAATCTTCATTCCTTTAAACCTCATGTTAAGGAATAAATATGCTACTGCAAAGAAAAGGCTTGAAACACCTTCTCCCTTAGCCTTTCTGTTTTAAATTGCATTTGATGCTGTAGCTTCTACTTGTTATCTTGATAGTACAAATAACCACTTAGATGAAAAAGACAATGATAGCAGTAGTACCTAATGCGTAATGGGTAACATACACAATGGTATAATTAGGGATTAGCACACAATCCCTTAATTTTTGCAGCCTAATCCTGTAAGAGCACACCAAACTCACACTTCATCTCCATTTTCCTGATATCACTCAATTTTTACCCTTAGGCCTCCACCTTCATTCATTTCCTGTAGTTCTACTCCATTAAGTAGATCACTCAGAAATAGCCAGTTCCATTTGTCAGGCTTCTGTTCTGGTCCCAGGCTAATGTTTCTCATGCCCTTCTTCCTTCTGTGTCTCCAGTGAAGTATTTTACATCATTCTGTATTTTACACTGGTCCAGAATGAGATGCGTGAGTAAAGAGTAAAAGGTAACTTAGTTCTGAGCACTAAATTAGACTACTTGTTTCATTGTCCTTTCTGGACCAGGTTGTGAGGTTTACTCATCCCAGCCAGAATTTTGCTTACAGAAGATTTTTGTTTGATTTTTTTGTAGCATATTACATGTTGTTTTTATTTTTAGCTGATATGTGAAGGATTAGACCTGAGGGACCTAAGCACTGCATTGTTTAATATAAAACTTCGAGGCTCCCAAGTAAAATTTAATCCAGGAATTTTAGGACTCTGGGAACATTGGGATTACATTTTATTTTGAGAACAAAGCTGGGAAGAACACTGGAGAAGTGCTTTTTCCCTTCTGAAATGCATCCAGAGGAAGCACTGCGGCTGCTGTGTTTTTGTAAAATAACTCATTGGCTGAGCATTTCCCCAGGATGTGGAATTTAATTACCACTTGTCTTTGAGAAGAATCACAGTCAATTCTTCACCTGTAGCAGGACTTTTTAAGCAGCAGCTAATTCCAGGCTCTGGGGACAAGAGCTGTGCTCTCTGGGAGTTCTGGAGTCTCAGGGAAAGTTCTCAGACAGCTACAATTTATTGCCCAGTGATCTGTGAGCAAGAGAAAGTCCCAGGCTCTGCTCCCTCCTCGCTGGACAGTTTTACGTGTTGGGGACACACACAGTCACTAGATAAAACATATAAATAACATCTCAGACAATAGGTACCCACGGAGAGAGTTTCCAAATCTGCAACCTTCAGCTACCCTTTGGTACGATGCCTGGTTTTATTTAGGATGTAGATACTGGTCCTTTAGAAGAAAAATAAGTTTTGACTTTTTTGTTGCCGTTTAATTTGCCCTTTAGCCAGCATGCTGAGGAGGTATGTGCAGCTAATGAAACACTTATGTGGAACTATCTCTTCAAAACCAGCTCCCTGGGCACCTTTGAGCTGGTAGACTGAGGAGCAGCCTGGTATGACAGCAATGAATTTGCACTAGGCTGCTTCACTGATCTACCCTTTGTAGAACACTTCTCCAGGGCTCTCTTAAAAGCCATCACACATGTTTCTGCATCTCCATTACACCCTGAATGATATGCTGCAAATCGGCCGTGCTGCAGCACATCCGATTAAAGAAGTAATTCTTTAAAATGTGGAGACTTAAATGTGAATTCATTGTCTGAGTTTTTGGAAAGACTCTGACACACCTGAAATGTATCATTCAATTATAATTACTTTATTAGCCACATTAGCTTTCTTTTGAATTAGTTCTGGAAAAAGAAAGGGAGAATAATTATTTGTTAAAATTGTCCTTTTTCTTTTCCTGGAGAGTGAAGGGAGAGATTTACGTGGGTAGATTTTTTTTTTTTCTAAATTTGATTTTTCCTACACCTATAATGACACTATAGGAGTTATTCAATGTAATTATTTAGGGATCACCTGAATGTATCATTCAATTATAATTACTTTATTAGCCACATTAGCTTTCTTTTGAATTAGTTCTGGAAAAAGAAAGGGAGAATAATTATTTGTTAAAATTGTCCTTTTTCTTTTCCTGGAGAGTGAAGGGAGAGATTTACGTGGGTAGATTTTTTTTTTTTCTAAATTTGATTTTTCCTACACCTATAATGACACTATAGGAGTTATTCAATGTAATTATTTAGGGATAGTAAAAATATACATTCTCCAACTGTGCCTGTATTAGCAATAACAACTCCCAGGAATGTAAACATAATGTTAACTACTGTGAAATCATAGATAATTTGTTATAAATCAGAACTAATTGCACGTTCCTGGCGTGCCAGTGGCCTTGTGAGTTTTTCAAAATCCTGCTAGCTGCTGAGAGTTAAACTCACAAGGAAACCAGTCAGAGCAAGCATTATTCTGAAGGCAGATTTCTTTACACAGTTCACCTTCCAAGGGGTGTGAGTGCAGAAGCAGAGCGGGGAATGAGGTGCTGATTGTGTGAGTGTGTCCCCAGTTAAAGAGGGAATGCTGTCCTGCAGCACACAGTCCCTCAGCACCCACGTGAAATATGTTATTTGATCTCAGAGTAAGTTAAGGATCACGGGCATTTTCAGGCCCCTGAATTGAAACTGGTGACACAAATGGTATGCCATCAGATATTTATCAGATCATTTTAATCCCTTCCTTGAGGCCAGGATGCAGATGTGCAATTAACGTACCACTGGGGCAAACACAAAGAGAGCAGTCCCACAGAGGGCTGTGTGCTCTAGTACAGGTCTCGCTCTCCTAAGCTCCCCAGCTTCAGTTGCATTTGCTAGGGCTGCATAAGATGAGCAAGCTGTTGCTTCTTTTACCCCAACTGCTGGTGCTGCTGTTTTGTAGCCAGGCTTTGACAGTGTCAGTTTAGAATATCCTGGGAAAACAGCATGTCGAGGTATGACTGGTGTATTGATTAAGCACTATTGTATAGAATACATAATTTACCCTAGCTATGCTCTCTCTTTTCTATTCTATTATGCAAAAGTATAAAATGCTAAAGGACTAATGTCATTGCTTTGGTTTTACAACAGTGAAAGACGTTAATCCTGTAACAATGATGAATGGTGCAGTCAATTCAGTTCATTCTCATTTACACCAGTTTAACTAGGATGAGAATTTGGAATATATTTTATAGTTGTTGGTACACTATTTGCAAGGAATAAATGGTTTACAGGTGTATTTATTCAGATGATCATGTCTTACTGATGGCTGTAATATAGATCATAGTCTAATTCTGGCCAAGGTAATATTCTAGTCTCAGATTAAAACATGAAAAAATATTGATGAGGTTTATTGTTTCCAAAGGACACAATGGCATCTTATAGCAACCCTTTGGTAAGAGAAGATTTTAAAAATTGTGAAGAGATAGAAAAACAATAGCACTGATGCATAAGGAAGAAACATTATCCATTTTATAAGGAATAAGTTCTCTCTTATTCATTTACCAAAACAGTCTGAAGTAATTAAAATGCAGATCAAAAATGGAAGCCAGGTGTGAAGTGACAGATATATGTCATGTGTACTATATGTGCACTTAAGACTGTCAGTTTTGGAATCACAAGGGCTGACAGGGAACATTTAGAAATATTTCAAAACTACTAGAAGTTTAAAAAAATGTATTAAAAAATATCCATTTCCTACCAAAATACTGGCAACAAAGCACAAAATAATAACTAAATCAGTAACTTCACAGAAAACATGACAATATTGTTCCAGCAACAGCACTTTATCTAAGAGGTTACTGACTTTTGTGTCAGCTGAGGCAGAGAGGTTAAATGTGTCAAAATGTTTTCAAATGTGAGATGGGGCAGGGGGTTGGTGGTGGTGTTTGTTTTGCTGGGGGTTTTTTTGTTTGTTTGTTTGTTGGAAAGTTTTGTTCTCTTCATCTTATTGGTAGGTCTGACTACATTGAAACTTCTTGAACTCAGAGTTAAGAAAACCCAAAGGTTGGGCTAGTTTTAGATTTAGTGAGCTATGTGTTAGAAGGAAAGCTATTTCTGGCATAATGTCTTAGACTTGTAAATATGTCCTTGTAAAAAATAGGACTGCTGTTCACGTTATCATTTTTCTTTGTGCAATCTGGCCACGTAAATCTCCTCTAACAGAATGCTTTTCTGGATTGGATCCCAGAGCATAAAAGACACTAAGGGAACAGCAATAATCACAGTGACGCCTCATAGCAGTAACAGAAACACTTCTATCAGCAGCAACAGGATAAGTTGGGAAAAAATGAGACGTTATTAGTGCAATTGAGAGTATATATCATCAGAGCCATCTTTTATTCCTCTCACCCACATCACTGCAAGAAGAGGACGTATTTTTTATGCTCTAATAAGACTGGATTCACATCCTGGAGAGGGGATAAGGGGAGGATACTCTTATAATGGAAAACCCAAATGCATCAGTAAAACACTGCTGAAGTATTAAAAATAGTTAATGGTCCAAATTACAGTTCTTCTGAATTTCTTCATCCAGCTAAGCTAGCTGCTTTCTCGTGCCCTTGAGAAACCTTGCAGTTTCCCAGAGCACAGCATTCCTTTTAAGAGGAAAAGATCACAGCTGAAAGAGGTGAGCAAAGCTCTGGTTACACAAAGCAGCAACACACTATTGCAGGTTTTCTAAATTCTCAGCCTCAGCTCTTCTGGCTGTGAGTGCCCTTAGCAGCCCCTCCTTGGGCCTCCCCTGCTGTGTCCCTGTGCCCAGCAGACCCATCCCAGCTCAGCACACTGTGGCACTGCCAGGGTAGAAACTCTTCAGCCTCTCTCCCGCTGGATCTGCTGCTGCCCCTGAGCAGGCTGGGGAGACCCAGGACCTGTGTCATGGCTCGCTGGGCCTGTGGCCACTTCCCATCCTCTCTCTGTTCTTTGTTCAGACGGTGCAGACCCTGCAGGACTGTGCTCACTGTGCTCAGAGCGTGCAGGACTGCACCCAGACGGAGAGAGCAGAGCCAGCACTGGTGGCAGCCTTGGCTCCTGGCCGGGCCCCTGCTCATGGAGCAGCCCCACTCTTGCTGTGCCACGATAATGCAGAACCTCAAAGAGCAGCAAAACTAGGTTGCTTTTCAAATATTATCAGAAGACTTTGCCTTCTCCCTTTTTTCTCCTTCTGTGGTGGCTTCAGTCAGTGGAAAAAATAGCATTCTAAATGTTCTTGAAAATCCCATGTTAAATAACTGTCTGCTTCTGGAGGATGGCAGCTAATAGGCTCTGGCTACTACAGGATGATCATAATTAGATTTATCTATTGTCAATGGTTTGCCTTTTTTTGCCTTTCAGCAGGACATCCTGTAGTCTGTGAGGTTTTTACTGTGGCATTCCATAAAGCGTCCATACAAAGTAGAAACTGATACAGACATAAAGAAACTAATTTAATAAAGTCATTGAAAAGAGCAGATTCAAAACAGGGAAGAGAGGTGCCCTAGTTCTGTCTTCTGAAAAGAAAATTTCATTAAGTTGCATTAGTTATTGAAAATTTCTTTAAAAATTTTACGAAAATATCTTTCCTTGCAGGAAATGAACTGCTAAAGCTTCCAGTAGGTTAAAGAAACCAACAAGACCTAAGCAAAATGTTAGGTAATTCCCTTATTAATTCTATGTTTCTGTTTGTCTCTTTGGTTCAGCTCTTGTTTTCACTCTGCTTTTCCACTGAGTGACAAGAACATAAGGACAAAGAAGCAACATGTCATGCAGATCTATATCTTTATTATTCAGTGCAGTGCAAGAGTACTCTGTTGCTTTGCTAAAGAATTGCAAATTTCTGTATTCTCCATCTTCTCAATCTTGTTCTCAAAATAAGAAATAGGGGCATCCTCTTCCTTGAAGTCATTAATCCAAGTTGGAATGATTAGCAGTACCATACTGCTAATATTATTGAAAATAAGGTTGAGGTTTTCAGGAAATCAATGATGCAGTCTTCCCCAAATTAATTTAAGCAATGAGAATATTGGCACATTTAACTTGTAATTTTAAATTTTCTCTGATTAAAGTTTCTATCTCTTTCCTTCTGCTGCTGAGATAGGAGAAAGCAGTTTTCTAAAGTGCTATCTATACTTTTATTTTTTGCCTGATGTGTCAGGAAGATTATTCCACTTTTTCTTATCAGCAGTTTATACATATTCTTTATATATATATATAAAAATCAGTCCCATGGCTTTTAATCTCCATAAGTACAAATTTCTAGGCTGCTGATCACTTCTCATGACTCTCTTCTGAACTTGTCTTTTGATCCATGTCTCTAAATTACAGTGTTCCACATCAACCACAGTATTCCAGCTGGGGTCCTTTTGGTGCTATCTGATGCACTTAGATGCTTTTCATGGGATCCTCCTTTCCACAGCACTGCTGAAATCACGTTGAGATGTTCTTTTTGGATAAGATGAAGATGGTGACAGCTCATCAAACAGAATAGCTGAATGTATCACCAAACATTATGCCAAAATGTTAAAGAATCAGTTCCCTGCTTCAGGCATGGTTCTCAAAGAAGCAATCCCACCCCTATAAGAGTTACTGTGGTACCAGCAATAAAATAAAAGTCTCTGTAATTTTCCTACAGCACTAATCTCATCCTTCCCAAACCCCTGCAGTCAAGCCCATTCAAATCCAATTCTATTACATCAAATGGAACCTTAGTGGTTATGACTGTGTGCCTTTTCATGGAGTTTTTAAGTGCTCAATGGCTTTGTGCATTTTTCCTGCAAAGGTCTACTAAACACTTCTGTTTCCGGTAAAAAATTATTAGGTTTATAAACATAAAACCCCCCCAGTGCTCAAAGAGCATGAGAACAAATGCCACACAGCTGCTTGGTAAGCTTCTCTTATGATAAAATAAAGGAGTTGATCTTATTTCAGTTTTAATAAAAACTTCTCTTCTAATGTGACAGCACAAATTGCAAGTAGTGAATGGTCAAAGAGAACAGCTCCCAGATGGCTCGGAGTGTTTAGGCAGTTTGGCTGGTTCTATGTGTAAAAAGGAAAACCAGACTTAAGTCACAGTTTTGTAGACAAATGTCTAGCAGAATTTAAAAGGAATCTGAACTGATTGTTCAACCTTTTCTACTCAGTGGGATCCAGTGTATCAAAGAAAGGGATGGCTGCCTTCATCTTTTCTGAAATCTGACAGTGGATGTCACAAAAAAGAAATATTTTTTAAAAGGGTTCAGATAGAGGGCTTACCACATCAATTAGGAGAATTTTGGAGCTTGAGACAATATCAGGACCTATATGATACTCTCAACCTTACTGCAAAGCATACACAGCCTGCTGGATTTAGAGTTTCCCTGAACAGTGAATAGAAATGGAAAGGAACTTGGTAAACTGGGGAACAAACTCTTTCCAGGTGAGAAGCAGAGGTCTTTTTTGATTTACCCTAACCAGGGCAAGGATTTGGCATTGGAAGTTCACAAGTTGTTCTAGTGGAAAAAGTCTGATAGGTTTTTATTCCCATGTACCTCAAGAGATAAAAATTAGGCTGAAGTAATTGATGTAACTCAAACTACTACAGAGATGTCAATGTAATAATTTAGTTTTACTTTTTGCCTTAAGATTAATGTGTCTCACAGCAGTCTTCTATGTAAATCTCCACCCATTCCCATGAAAGTCTTTTCTGCACTTTATCAACTTCTGTGTCCAGCTGATAAAGTTGCTCTCATCTCAAGGAAGTAAAAAGTTCAGATTGTAAAAAGGGTTAAATCACAACTTTAATATTGCTTTTGATGGAATTTGCCTGCTTATACTTAAGTTCCTTCTCCATCTCTCTCTCTCTCAGCATCTTTAACCTCACCTGTATCAGCAAAATGATGTGCTGGCATTTGGAACTTTTAAGTTATTATGTGACTGTCTTGCATGGGTGGTTTCTTCAGCATCAGCTGGAAGGCTGGATCCAATCTTTCTCACCCCTCATGCAGTCCTTGGGACTGTGTTAGGTTTGATATGTAAAGAAGTTAAGCTGTGAAGGAAAGTGTAGATCAGATAAATCCATCAAGCATTATGCCTGTTCTTAGATGCTCTGTCTCTATTTGAAGAATTGTACAGATAATTGAGATTCAAGTAAATAAATGCAAGAACTGTCCAGAGACTACCCAGTAGTTTGACTGTTGAATATATTTGCTGTATAGCTTGCAATCAAATTAATCTTCTTAGCTATAACTTTGTTTTGCTGCAAATAAAGTCACATACAATAGTAAAGCCACCAAAATTCATATTCTTGCCTAAAGCTACTAGAACACAATACCACAAAACTCTCTGAGCTGTCAAAATATGCCTTTAAGGTACTCCAGAAATAAGCTTGACTTTAATTCTTCTTCTTTTTTTTAATTTGTCAATGCCAGCATAAAAATGTGTATTTCTTTTCTTTCGGACATTCCTAGAAAGTACATACAATTCAGCAGAAAACATTTTATTTTTTTTCTACATTTCTGCTCCCCAAATACTGTCAGAATAATGTGCAAGATACTGATATGTGAGTTCCAGGTCTACTTTTCTTTCTCACATGCACAAAAAGCTGAAGTACTTGAAGAGTCTTGGTGAGTTTAAATCAATATATTCTGCAGTTTCTAGTGAATTTATGCTAATTCACACTGGCAGAGAATGTTCTAAATCTCTCAACAGCAAATGTTCCCTTTGATTGCATTTTGCTGTTAGGTGTAAGCATTAATCCATCCAGGCAAGATCACTGTCTATTGTTTTTTCTAGATGCATATTTTCCCTTTAAGGTGAGCAATCATTTCATGGTATTAAGTGCTCCTTGCCTGTGGAAGTCCTTATAAAGCCACTTCTGAAATACTTATGTTCAGTAGGGCACGGGAACAGACAAAGGATATAAAGAAATTGCAAGGTTGCCTTAAATTATTTTGGATCTTAAAAATCTTAGAGCTGGGCTATGTTTCTATGAGTACATGTTGAGCTTGGTAAGGCCATGAAAACATCCTCCAGTCACACTGTGAGCAAGAGCTGGAGCTGAGTGTTGGACATCAGAGGACAGTTACTCCTTTTCAGCACTGGTTGAAAATATCTCAGCGAATAACAATGACAAAAATAAAGCAACAGAAAATTCCTCAGCAGAACTACAAGTCCCTAGAAACTCACATTTCTGTGCATTAGGTATGTTGCATCAATCAGGGCAGCAAAACCCTTTAGTTGCATGGTATGAGATGAAGTAAACTGCTTCCACCAGCTTGTAAACAGGGAAAAGGTGAGGCAGGAGGGTGGGGTGCTCAAAGTGGTACAGGACATCTGTGGGAGAAAGAGAAAACTAAACCAAATTTTAGTGCCAGGCCCACTGCAGAAAGCTGTACCTTGCTTGCTGCTATAATGCTCAAGTCAGCCTCTGTTGTCCTTGAGGGAAATGTGAACTAATCTTTATTCTTCATTGATCCTAAAGCATCTGAAACCTGGCCATTGATATAATTTGCAGTAGCCTCAGGTTTGTGTCTCACTACAACCTAGATGACAAGAAATCATTGACTGAGAGAAATATCTGGGGCATGCCCCCTTCCACTATTTTTTGCCCTTGGTACGCTCTCTAAAAATGGGTTTAAATGCTAGTTGTTAAAAGGAGAATTCTGTGTCCTTACTTTAAAGTCTTTATGCAAGGAAAGTTCCATCATGTCTGCCTATTTTCTCGGAGATGCAGAAGAAAAGGAAAGAAAATTCAACATAATTCAACATAAGGTTTCAAAATCATGTTCAAAAATATCTGCAAGAAAGGAAGGGAGAAAAGAGGAATAAAAGCTGGAGCAAAGCTCTTGAGTAGTATAGATATGGCATGTGTTTTTAGAGGATGAAGGAACAAGAACCTGAAAAGCAGAACAGACATTTTCCTGAAATATGAGAACATGTAATCCTAACATTTTCCAATTCAATCACTGGATGTAGAAGCTTATTTAGAATTGTTATCCTTCTCCCAGAGTTAATACTGCAGACCCAGCTTGCTTCAGCAGATTTTCAGAAAAAAAAAAAAAAACCAACCGCACAAGAAATTAAGATGAAACCTTAATAATACACTCAGTAAATAAATAACATAACCTAATAACCTCACTTTCACAGATGTCTCTAACCTCTGTATGCGGGGTTTTCACCCACCACTGGAACGAACTGACAGGGAGTGAAATCATAGCAAATTGGAATCTCAAGGATTTTTACACAATGAAAAGGTAATCATCCTCACTGGAATTTGGCCAGAACACACAGGCTATTAGACCATCCTTTCACAACTGCTATGGGATTGTCAGTGGCAAAAGAAACTCTTTTTCTGCATCATCCAAAGGATGACACTGTTAGCAGAACAGTGACTCAAATCTGTCATGTTCTCTCATTTAAGCAGAGACCTGGCTTGACCTCTCTCAGCGCAGGAGAATCTGACAGGCTCGCAGCCTCAGGTGAACTACCATGGCTGTAGGCTTGCTGCCAGACAGGAGACACTGAACCTTGTAAAGAAATCTATCTGGAATAATTGGAAGTCAAACTTTTCATGGAGAATTATTGCAGCTTATTTCGGTCTACTTTTAAGTAGTTTGGTCAGATCAGCATTCCTGAAGGAGAAAGAGAGAAAGAAATACAGTTATATACACAACAGGCCTATTGTGGAGTTCTCTAGGTGATAGTGGAATATCTTAATACGTGCAGAACCCTGTGAAATCTGTGCTTAAGAGTCCTGACTTCCCATGGTATCTCTCCCTGTGTTTCAGAGTGTTGAGTGCATGAGAAAATGCAAAGCAGCTCGTTCTGAATCACAGAAACAGAAGGATATTGATCTTGCTGGCTCTCCTTCTGCCAACATGCCGCTGCATCTTACATTAGAATCCAAATCCTTTCTTCTGTTCCTCCTTTTCATAGCTGAAAAAGTCTTCTGTAACAACACATTTTTCAAAACAATGGATTGAGCTGTCAGTGAACTTTCCTAATAGCCTTCTTTAATTTTCCTTTTTCTTTCAAGCCTGTGTTCCCTAGTCACAACCCTTCAGCCAATCCTAAGTAATGCTGGTCTTTATTTGCCATTTCTTTTCCTAGAGCGTTTGTAAATGATAATCAAATTTCCTTACTCAGTTTCCGGTGCTGTAGATGGTAAAATCAGTTTTGAAACTCAGCCTATTAATGGATTTGTTGGTCTTAGGATATTTGTGAACCTAGTATCACTTCCTGAAATTGCAAAGCTCAGATGGAATTCTACCACATGGATTCATCAGATGGCCATGCAATAGGGGCAGCTTTTCCCTGTAAGCAGCAGTAATTGGGGAAGAGCCTTTCAGAAAATAGTAATAGTATGAGGTTAAAGAAGATAAATGAGAAAAACATGATAAAGCTTCTTCTTTAAAATAATTTCCAATCATTTACTGTCTTTTGCTTTAATTGATTGATTTCCCTCATGAAATAAAATTGTCCCATTTCAAATATACTGACCATTTTAAAACTGCACTCTGCATTGTATTAAGCACATCAACCAGTTAGTTCTGTGGCAGTTGACTTCCAAACAGACAAAGATTTAACTATGTGCTTAATTCTCAGCATGTTAGAAATCCTACTGAAGCTGAGAGGGATTATTCACCTACTTAAATTTTTTTTATGTGTTTTGCTGAATCAGAGCCAACGAGATACTAAATTCATTGTGAAACAGTCCAGTGTGCTTTCAGGAAACATAAAGTGTGTATGTTCAACCAACATAACAGAGGAGAACTTGTGGAATGCAGCAACCCATTGCTGTGTTGCTAATCTTAGCTGATATGACTGATGGATTTATAATTTTATTGTGTGACCCAGCGCAGTTCAAATCAGAATTTATTTTTTACTAGCAAATTTAAACTAGGCTTTAGGTGCACCACATATTACTACATTCAATAAGTTTAAGTATTTATTTAACAATCTTTGAAACAAGGACTCTTTTTATTAGTTGTATGTCAATATAGTGACTAACACTAAGAAACTTTATTTTTGGTAATGGTTCCAGCCTCTATTAATATTGTTAATGAAAAACAAATTATTGACATGCAATTATAATTTGTATGAGCAATAGCATGGCAGCACTGTCAGGTTTACAGCTGTCACTAGTAAAACATTAGGAATTTTGCTTAGCTTCAGCTCTGTAGAGAAATGTGTTTTATTAAATGCATTCTTCCATAATTTTGTGTCATCTTCTAATCCGTGTCAGCCATGTCTTGGACTGCCAGGCTCAAACCCAGTGGGCTGCAAATGATTTGGTGCCAGTAGGTCTGTACAGTGAAAATGAAGCAATAGTGGCCATTTAACTGTGCACTACAGCATGGCCAGCTAGAGTGTCTTTCAAAGAGAAAAATGTACAGTAACATAAAAGAAATATCATATTCAATCATTTATGAAGAATAAACAGGGCAACATTTCCTCTTTGCTCTCCGGTGTGTACTCAGCATGCTCTTGTGAGTTGTAGCACAGCATTTTATTTACAAAGAATGAAATGAAATATCAATAATTGTTTATCTTCTCTGGATGGCCTCAAAGTACGCTGGCTGTGTTTTGAAAACCCTGTACTTCCCAGGAGAAGGGAGCAATTGAGTAAGAGATTTCAAAAGGACGTAAAGCAGAAAAATGATTTGTCTATGTGCAATGTGATCCCTCACTGCACTGCATGTAATGGTAATGCATCAGTGTGTGCTGGCAGCCATCCCCTGCATTTATCGTGGCTCCATGGGTTGGCTGTTTGATGGAGTCAAGAGTCTGGTCTGATTCTGCTGAATTCATGTGGCTGCGAGGTGCTGTGTGCTTGGGCAGTTCTCTTATTTGAAAAATTGGGTAAATAAAATGAAGGCAGGTTCACAGCTTTACAATAAATAAAAAAAGGGTCTTAGCTTGTCCTCACAATGAATCCCAACTAGCATTTGCCAAGGCCTGAGGCAGCCAGATAAAATTCATTCTCCTTTCTATTCCTTTCTCACTCAAAACTCACTTCATCTTCAAATTCCCCACTCCAAGCTTAACAAGGGTAGTGATGAGAAGCAGTTCTTATGATTTCCCAACTTCAACACAAGTAGTAAATATGGGAAATCTGCCTCTCCTTCAAGAAAATGCAATGCTACCTGTATTGAAGTGTAATGTGCTAAAAGTTAAATCATGGAAATGTTTCCTTCATAACAAGAAATTATGTTAATTATATAAATTATACGCATCAAATGATTACTGCACAACCTGACAACATTGATCCACGGATTTTTAAACCTGCTTTGGGGTAACCAAACTACAGAAAGTGTTGCACCGAGATTTAGGAAGTATCACTTTTTGCAGGCTTACAGTCATTAGCCTGGTAGATATCTAGACTTCAGTCATCACTATATGTTTTAATCCTGACTAAAGCAGAGTGTATGTTTCAGATACTTCCTGTGAGGAGAGATTGTGACTCAGTTAACCCATCAAGTTGGCTTGGGAAGAGAGGAGGTGTGTGAATTGTTAACTTTTCATAAACCTTCATTGGACATCACTTGAGAAGACTACTAGGTCTGAGGCTTGAAGGGGTACAACGCCTTTGCAGTTGCCAGACACCTTGAAACAATTTTTCCTGCAGGTTTTGTTTTGTATATTGACCAGCAGGTCTGGAAAGGTCAGTGCAGACGTGACTTTGTGGAGCTGTGGTTATGGAGCTGTAGGTTACTTACCAGCACATCTCTAGTAGGAATGTTGTTTATGTCAAATAGCCAACCAGGTTTTCAAAAATTCAGCTAACCCTTAGCTCTGAGTACTTCTATAAGAACAGAAACATATGAATACTTCAGGTGAAAGTTAGCACTCCGTAATAATGAGATCGTATTTTATTATTTAATTTTCCTTCAGTCAACAAATTTCAACTAAACTCTCAATTTTTCCATAACCAAGGAGCTTTCACATGCAAGAGTGTGAACTTCAGTTTGTAGTAATGTAAATGTTACATTAGGGTAACCCTTTCCTTTTTAAATACTTCCATATTGCTATCAAGTATTTCTAAGCTATTACATGAAAGCTATAACGTAGTTAATGGTTGTTATCATGCAGATAAGTCTTTGTTAGACAACTGAGTCTTCCAATCTAAGGAAGGCTGAGATACTTAACTTCTGGAAGGATTGTAACACATACCAGCTAAAGTTATGACAGGGAACTTCCAGTGACTTTCAGGCTAACCTCTGATGAAATAATTTCATCTTTTTTCCTTCTGCTGTTAGGATAAGAAGAGGTTTTGTTCTTGACTGAAACAGCTATGGCAGAAGAAAGCTACAGTAATGTCACTTACACTATGACTTCAGCAGTTCAGTTTCTTTGTTCCTGGAAAGGGATTATACTATATTCACTGTCTGTATGACTGCTTCCAAACAATTATCATTCTTACCGTGGAGAAAATAAGGGATATGGAAAAATGGAAGAACCAAGAGGAAAACCAGAGCTGCAAAAATGAAAATACTTTATGTTACCATACCACATTTTAATTAAATTATTATTTCAACTGGCACCAGAAATGTATATAGTGTTTGAAATGGTTCAGTTTCAACTGAAGAAAAATAACAGTTTAAATTATTTTTCCTTTAAATTAATGTTCAATTCAACTCCTTTATAGAAAAAAAAAATACATTTTGAGGGATTTAAACTGATTTTGAAATTTGGATCTTCTTTCATTTTTATTGTTATTTTACCATCAAATTATTCTGTTAAATTGAATCAAACCTAAGGGCTTATATTTATAACATGGGGTCCCAGTCTAAAAAATTAAACAAACCTTAGAAAATTTTAGATTTATTCTGTAAACTTCAGAGTTTTGTGCAAGCCTACAGACAAGAAAGGAAATTCTGGGCATGTGATTTGTTCTGTTTCCATATGTACTGATTTTGCATGAAAGCAATTTCACTGGTGCCATAAATTAAAAAGAAAAAAAATGTGTTTGTTTTTGCGGTGAAAAATGGTTTATCCACAGTAACATAGCAAGTCAGTAGCAACACTGGCATTAGGTGAAATACTTTTGGGCTTTTTTATACAGGAAAATTAAATCTCAAATGAAATTGTATCTTTTGATTTCAAACAGACCATTAACTCGTATTTCAGTGAACTCAGATTTAATTTCAAGCTCCTAAGGCAGTATCTGTTCATTTCAGTACAGTGGTTTGCTCAGCTGTTGCATCACTAGCCTATGGATTGGATCTCCAGCTATGGAATATGGTCTCAGTGGTTTTAAGCACCCAAAGAGGCAATTAACATGGATGAAGTAAGAGCCCCATTCTGGAGATTAATAGCCACTATTTATCTGTAGTAAAGGATTCTTCAGGACAACCCCAGTTTAAATTCCCTTGAGCCTTGAGTACTAATCTTCCTAAGTTACTGTTCCCCTGTGTTAGAGGCGTGGAAGTAGTCCCATGGCTGTGCCTTTGGTCTGAGGTAACCTTGAAAGATCTGTCCATAAAGAGGGCCACTAATATGAGCTGGTATTTTGCTTGTTAGTGTTTGGTGTGAGGTATCCCACAGTCACTGGCCCCAGGATAGGCACTTGTTTCAGGAACTCCTTTAAAATGAGGGTTTACAGGTGATGAACTAAGATGGATTTCGATCTACCAAAGGTTAACAGCCCATCACGATGTCTGATCAGGATGAGAGGTGGCTCTTACATTTGTGAAATTAAACCACACTGAGATTTCAGTGACTAACAGTTGTGAACATTTATGGCCAGTAAACAGAACCTCTGAAAAAACCCTGGAGCTGAGCGTCAGGCAGCTTCAGCTGTTACAAACACAAATTTATATTGCTCATTCTGAAACAGCAGGTTTCTGTTTCCTCTTCTCATCAGACTTGCACGAAGCAGTTGACTCTTTATGGAACATAAATTGAGATGGATCTGTAAGGGATTCCAGTTTAGTAATGCCAAGGTTCAGCAGTTAAAAGAGAGGGCAAATCTGATGAAAATTAATGCAGGAGAGACTGTAGTCTTCACCCACTGTAAAGCTGTCTGATGTAGGTCAAACTGTAGCTGAGTCTTTTCTTCTTTAGTAAACTGGGCATGGTGGGGTGTCTTTTCAGGGCCTTTGAGCCCTCTGTGCAGAAGCTGTGTCCAGCTGTCTTTCATATTTAAAAATTATCACTTACCAAATTGATCATGGATTATTTAATAATCCTTCTTGGTCAGGGCTTTGGTTGTGTAACTTATTCAAAAGTTGGATTATTATAAGAGTGCTTTAGTTTTGTCTTTGATATTTTATGAATTGGGCCTCCTGGAGTTACATTCACCAGCGATTCTTAAAGAGAATAACTCCTGAAAAGGGACAGTCTCACTTGCTTTCTCCCCAGTATTTTATTTATTTCTTATTTGTACATAGACCTCAAACTGTTACTTCATTACCATACTTCTGACTTTTCCAGACTAGCTCATGCATGGAGATACACAGCCTGGAATGAAAGCATTTTATCACGTTTTTTAACAGGAAATTACCTTCCAGTTATACAAATTATCCAAATCAAGTAGATAAATGCAAGTGTGAGCAACAAGGAAGAATTATTTGGAACTCATTTGTATTCAGGTTATCACATTCATCATCCTCAGTCTTAGTCTGTGGTCCACTGGAGCTCCTAATAGTGTTTGTACTGTTTCCTTCATTTTCTGTTTCCTGTTATTTATCTTTTCTTTGTTGTTTTATCTTTGTTACTGTCACTCAGCCTGACAATAATGTATATAAAATCATTAAACAAACAAATAGTTGTAAGGCCATCTCTTGGCTGATAACTAGCAAAAAGAGGTATCTTTCTACAACAATTTATGGTTTCACTGACACTGTAATCCACTGTAACTTTGCGGTTCCTAGCTAGGAGAAAAATTGAGAAAGAGACCAAAATATTTAGGAAAAATCAGAAAAGGTACAAGAAATATAAATTTCATAAGGTTGCACATGGTGTGAGGTAGTTTGTCAGTATACAAATTATGAGTCTCCTGATTGATATTAGGGAAGGAGGTGTCCCTGCAAACACAGCACCAGTTACAATAAATTGAGTGAGCCCATGACAACTCCTAAGTCATACAAATGTTTTTATTCGTAGTTTGCCTCACGTCAGGAGTTGTAGTTAGCTTATTCAAGTCCCTTGTAAGGTCTAATACTTTGGTTGTGTGCTCTTGTAACAGTTTCATCTCTCCATTTCATGGGTGTCCAGAACCTGTCACACCTCTGTCTTGTTTTTTTTTTTCATTATGCTCCTTAGCCAGGACCAAGGTAAGACAAAAGTTATCCACATGTCAGCTGCTCTCAAGTTATTTAGACAGGACACAGATTTTCTTTCCTATGGCATAAATTTTCCACATCTAAAGCTATATATCCAGAGACACATCCTGGCTTGCACTCACTTGTAAAAGTTCTGTGCACAATTAAAAGCCCCATAATTTTGTGGATTTAATTAACCTTTCTGTTCAATGTTGGCAATTGGTGCTCAGGTGAGTTTATTGCTAGAACTTTCCTGTAAGTCAGTGTTCTAATCATCCTCTTGAGTCTCTCTCTTACTGGAGGGAGGTCCCTGAGGGACAGAGGGCATGGCTGAGCCAGGAGAGGAGTTTGTTTATGCTAGGCTGGTGGAAGTGTGTTCTGACACATATCAGGCCCATGCATGCCAGCTTCTCCCAGGATTCAGGTATTCCTAGCAGAGCTGTGGGACTGTGGTGGTGTGTGTATACTCCAGTCAGGGCCTGGGGTATCACAATTCTTCGTTCTGAAAATTAAAAATAAGCCTAGAAATATCATAACAGAAGTTGAAATTAGCTCATCACGATGAGCTTCTGTTTGTGTACTCATGTTTTTCAGCAACTGAGAACAAAATCTATTGGATTATCTTATAGCTGCCACAGTGAAGATGCATATTCCCATTCAGACATATGCAGCCACTCCGAGGCCCATATGTCCTTAAAACTGACAGGATTCTTTGGAAAAAGCCACATTGGCACTGTTACCTTTTTAACAATGTTCAGTGACTCCATAAGCTGAGACATGTTAGCAAGCAGAGAGTTCATGGAATGCCTGTAGAAATTACTGCTTTGGATCATTACGTTTGTCAAAGATTTAAGAAACCCCAAAATGCTTTTAAAACAAAAAAAAAAGCTTACAAGCTTGCCCAAGGTAACCTCTTAGTGCGTTATCATTTACTGAGTTGCCGGGGCTAGTTTTGAAAAACAGCAAATGATTGAATTATGTGCAATTTGTTTGAACAGACACAAAAAGGAGCTGAATAGTCACAACCAGAATATCCCTCAGACTCTGAAACCTAAAGCACTGTGGCTTCCTGTGCCCACACTTCAAGCTGTGCATGTGTGGGGCTTGAAGGACATGCATGCATTCACCTGCTGCTGTTCAATTTGCTGCTGAATTTCATGGAAGTATGAGAACACTTTACACTAAAAAAAATCTTTTCCAGCAGCAGAAGTCACCCAGATATACCAAGGAGAGAAGGCTTTAGGAGAAACAACATCCAAGTTTTAGCTCACAAAGTACTCTTTTAGCAGCAGCAAAGCCACCTCACACTCAGGGAGGAAATCCCAATTTTTTGGTATTTCCTGCAATTGTAAGGTACCACGTCCCCTGCCCATGGGTTTGAGAGTGTCCAGTGTGGAAATCAGGGCACAGGGGAAGGGAGCTGATACACAAAGGGGTGTGGGGAGAAATGAGCCTGACTTTGAGAGTGTAGGAGTCATCTCGGGTCACTTGAGCCCCCTCGTAACTGGAGATCCTCTGAGTAAAAACTGGACAAGAGTGACGGTTGAGTTACTAAACCTTTGTGGAAACCAGCCTCTTCATTTAAAATGCCCCTCTTTTCCCTTTAGAAATTATAAATGAAAAAGGGCAAATTTAGTCTCCCACTTCAGCAATTCTGCAAGACTTAAGACTTGAATAGACACCAATGCCTATGAATATGCTATAAACATTCTTCTTAGCTCTCAAAAATGTCTTTTTAGAGGCCAGAATTAGAAAAAGGGGTTAAAACTTTTGTGTCTCCAGCTGCCTCCAGATCAGATCCATGGCATCTGATTTTTCTCTGCTTACAGAGGCAGGAAAGAAAACTTACGTTTGGTTTTAGCAAATTAATGGTTCCATGTTTTTTTAAAGAAGAAATTAATAATTTATCCGATGTAGAGGGGACATGATTTTTAAGGGACTTGAGGAACACAGCTGCACAGCAGTGAGATAGGGACGTTTGTTGCTGTTGTTTTCACAC
The DNA here is from genome assembly GCA_013399195.1 of Dicrurus megarhynchus. NCBI lineage: Eukaryota > Metazoa > Chordata > Aves > Passeriformes > Dicruridae > Dicrurus > Dicrurus megarhynchus. The sequence continues at coordinate 213,360 of VXAD01005395.1, forward strand.
AGAAACAACTCCTTTCAGCGTGTGAGTGCCTTAGCAGACACTGACTGCAATGGACTGTAGTTACTGGGGGATGAACCTTGTGGGCTTGGTTACCATAGAGACCACTTTGCTCTAGTAAATTAACGTTCCCTAAGACAGGAGTGCATCACAGATTGTTTTAAGACCAGTCCTGTTATGCTTCCTAACCTGTATAATAATTTCTCAGAGCGATGAATCAGTAGACAGCCAAAGTTCAAGGTTCACAGCAGAGCTGAGCAGTTATATCAAGTTACCACATTAATTACCAGTTTTCTGTTCAGCAGCACTCTCCCATGAGCACTGTGTACTTTAGCCTTTCATAATGCTTTAATTGGTACCTCAGGTGATGTTGGTGCTGGGGTTTTGTTTCTGTGGGGTAAGTAGGCAACACAATAAAAACCTTCTAAAAGAAACCAGTAAACTGAATTTATGGAATAACAATACAGGCTGCTTCCATGGAATCAGTAAATCGACCTGAAAGAAATCACTATGAGCAATGCACTCAGAACTAGGGACACGTTCCCACAAAAATATTTGTGTCAGATTCATTACATTGGTCTTATGAAGTATGGCTTTGGTCTTTAAATTCACCCTATTTGTGCTTAATGCTGTACATGGAGTGAAAAACCCAGGTGGAGATTTTAGGAACACACAACTGAGCCACAGCATGAAAGGAATATGATTAAAGCCCACATGCTCTTATAATGATAAACTTTATGAAAAGGAGAAATTAATTTACAATTGAGATTGTCAGAAGATCCTCCCCACCTGAAAAAAAAAATACCAAAACTGAAAAAAACACACAAAAAACAAATCCAGAAGAAAACCATACTGTTTCTTGGGGGGCACAGGTGTGAGAAACTGCTGCAGTTATTATGTCAGGCCACACACAAAAAATATTTCAGAGAGTGTAAACATAAGTGCAGATACACTACAACTACAGGGATGTTTCTGCATTGTGTGACATTAAAAGGTGAAACACCCCACTCAGGAGAAAAAGGTGATAAGTGTTACAGTTTTCCCAGCGTGCAGAGCTGAGAAAATATGTCAAGTTTGCTAAATTCTGCACATTCTGCCTGGCTTCAGTTTTACAACACCACCTTACACTGGCTGGGAGTCTGGGCTTGGATAATGAATGCAGTATATTCAGACAACTTTAAAAAGTTTGGTTTAGTTTTTTTCTACTCAGTTTCTTGCATGGGTACAGGTATATATGCATGATCCTCTTATGCTGTGAATGCACAAGGAGCCCCCTGGGAACAGACAGAGAGCTAACGTTGGTTGTACAAAATCACCTCCTGCACCAAGAGATATTTACGTCCAGCACTGTTTGCCACATGCCTCACACAGGTGTAAATAGCTGCAAAATGCACTGGAACAATACAGACCAACAGAAATGAAAGGGAGGAATAAGTCTGGGGAGGAAAATAGTTTGAGAAAGAAGGAGATGTAGGCTAACCACGGTATAGAAAGGTGGAGAGGAGATTTAGCTTCGGCACTGCACTGTCCTCTACTTTGATCACAAGGAACCATCTTTCTGGGGATTAAGAGCATTTTGTTTGAGCCAAGCTTGTTTCCTCAGCTGCGGTGACACATTGTCAGCTGGTTACTCTGCTGTGCTTTCTGTCCAGGAGATACTGGATGTGCACAGCTGCCAGCATTAGGTAGCAGTAGTGGTTTGTAACCAAAAATACAACAAAGACTTTGAAAATTTGAAATAAGAAGCCACTCTGAAAAGTCTGCCCAGGATCTGTGCCAGTACACTTGTTCCCCAGGCAAGCAGGGAGGCTGGGTGGGCAATGGGACCCTCATGAGTAGGTGCAAGTAGGGCCAAAGTTTTATAATACTTTGTTTGCTTTGAAACTGGGTGCCTTAAAGCAGTGCCTGTGCTGCTATTTTCTTTTTCTGCCACATACTAAAATTTATTGACTTCTACACTGTTTAATAAAAAAGTATAATAGAAAAATTAATATCAATAATATTAATATAAAAATTTTGAATGTTGCACTGTAGGTCAGACAAATTGATTCCAGTTCAGAAATAATCCTTACTTTCCTTCTCTCCTTTCAAAAAGAGAGAAATATTTGGTTTTACGCTGAATTTGTTCAGTAAACAGTTCTATATGATAACCATGTAAACCCATTGTGTACATGAAGAAGGGAGGAATTAGTTCTTTTATATGTTGCTGTTGCAACCAGAAACAGCATTTTTCTGAAATTTCTGCCTAAGACAGCACTGAATTTGAGTCTGAATTGAGACACAGGTACATGCTGAAAAAAGTTAAGGTGGTCTTCAAAGTGTTTGTCTAACAATAACAGTAAGTTAAATAATTGTAATTCTTTTGCTTTCTGAAGAAATTCTGTGCCATTGGACCACTGCAAATTTTGTTGTGGCTCCAGAGCTTTTGGTTACAATTTCCTGCTGACAATCTCTCTCTGATTTTCCCCTAAGAGTGGCTATTAGTGATACATTCCTGGTCAGTTCCTCTCTCTATCTGTGTATAATGTTGTGGCTTGGAAATTCAGGTTCAGCAGCAGGTGTTGCCTTTAGAAACAGAGCTCTTTCAGCATCTGCTGCTCAGTGACTCACAAAGAGCACTGACAACAGCTGGGCTTGGCATTTTTGCCTTTTTGCTTCAAAGAAAGCTGCTGCAACACAAGGAGAAGGAAGATTTCAGTCAGTCCCTGAGCTTTGCAGGTTTATTTAATGAGGGTATGCCATGTTCTTCAGTTCTTACAATTGAGAGGGCTTGGTGGGGAGGAGAGACACAGACAGACTAACATGGCTGCTTATTTTAATGCCAATTTACTTGCAGAGGGTAGGGACGGCAGCCTACAGCAGACTCTGATCCCAGGAAACAGACATTATTCTACCTCAGCAGCAGGGGGGCAAATTTCAGATATCCATAGCAAGGGATTTTTGTTTCAGTTTGTCAGGGAGAATGGGAAATTAAAAATTTCTTCTGAGGAAAATAATGTATCTTTTACTAATTTTCGTAGGCTGTAGGAGAACAGGTGCAGAGCTGTGTTCTTTTATGGAGCCTTATCTCCCCGTAACCTACCAGCAACATTAGTTAAATGCAAGGTGATGTTTGGCTTCTCCTGCTTAAACTTCTTGGCTGAATATTTCCTAAACCTCCAGTGGCTGCCTCAGGACCACACTGCCTGTGTATCTATAAAACCAGCTCAGGAAGATGAGGAGCATCCCGAAAGAGTTTGTTTGGCTCACTTTAGTTCGTTTGTATTTAGAATGCAGTAAGCTCAGCTGTGTAATTCACAGCAATTCCAAAATGAATGAGGGAAATATCATTTGCACTTTCCCCCATGTGCATGTCCAGTAGGAAGCAACCTGTGTACAAAACACAGTACTGCTTTAATTCATCTACAGTATATCAAAACAAAATTGGTTAAAACGGGAGATGTGAAAAATTAAACATTGACAATGTGTTATTGGTACCTAGTTTGGGTTTTACTTTTTGGTAATCTAGGACCTGATCCTTTCCCAGCCCCTACTGGAGTCCATCGAGTTCTGGGCATGGACTAACTGCTTCTGAGAAACAGAATTTTGATGGAATGTTCACAGTGAATTGGGTTTTGTAATCGTATTTTCAAAACACGGATATAGAAATAAGCCTGCAAACTGGCAAAATTAAAAATTACTTGGCTCTGTCAACAGAGCACAAGCAACAAAATGTGTTTAAACTTGTAGAGAATTGGGTTTTTTGTTTTCATTTGCACAAGTTTCACTTGTTTTCATGCAGGATCAAGATGAGCTAACAAATAATGACTGCTTCCACAAGAAACAGGAACAAAAGAGGAACAAATCCTTCCTCAACATAAAACACAGCTTCCCCTGCTTGTCTATTGACTCGGGCACACCTCAATATTCTGTTTCAACCAGTAAATAAAGTGCTTTTTAAGTACTTTTATTGTACCTGTATAGAGTGTCTGCATGTACAATTATATTTATACAAACACATATGATTAGATGTACAGGTAGGCATGAATATGTAGATAAATATAATATTTTAGCATTACAAACAACCTAACTGGGTGTTAGTTTCAGTAGTAGGCACCTTAATATCTGAGAGTTTTGAAAGGTAACATTTTTCACTTTTTTTTTTTATTATTATTATTTTGTCTTGATTTACCAGGTAAGCTGCAAGAGTGGTGAATGGGGATTTATTGTTTGAAAATAGAAATTCCATGGGTCTGAGATTGGATTCAGGCATGGATTGAAACCAAAACATCCTGAAGGGTGATGATTCAAAATTCTGTCCTGGTCTTGATTGCTACTATCTGAAGCTCAGGAGACAGGTCTGCCTGACCTCTAGCAGCTTCAGCCACAGGAGCTCACACATATTTCTCATAATTGTATTTGTAATGGACCCAAAAATCCTGTGTGGCAAGGGAAAGCTTCCTAAATCCCAGAATAGATAAAACTGTTATTGCAGCATATCCCATAGGATTTTCCACACAGTTTTCCTGTGAATAAGCAACCATCTGATGATGTTTTGGAAAAAAACAGACTTGAAAGTCTCCTCTGTGAAGAGAGGAAGGTGTGAATATCAGCAGGGGAAGGGGGTGGGAGGAGACTGGAACAGCTGCACTGGACTTTTCTTTTTCTCTCTTCCCACTATCAGCACTTGCTGGAGGAGGAATAACAGAACGTGGCTGAGAAATTTAGATAATAATGAGGGCACTATGGAAAAGCAACCAGACTCGTAAAAGCTGAGAGCAAAAACACGTAGAAGGTTGAGAAGCAGGTGGACAGCAGCTTTGGAGAATAGCTGTGTGACAGTGGAAACTAAATGCAGTTTGAAGAAATAGTATCTGGCACTGTTTGGGACTTGAAAATTCAGAGAAAATTTGATATTTTCATATCAAAATTTGTTGGGGCTTTTTTAGATAAGGAAGCTTAAAAAGGAAAAATACAAAAATCATACAGAAAAATTTCCAGGGCCCATCTGGGGCATAAGTGGGAGAGGGAGCAGTGAGGCAGGTAAGATGGAGATTAGTGTGGTGAGCTTGGCAATTTTCTGAAGCAAAACAGATTCTTAAATGTCAAGAGTCAACATTATTAAGCGTTCAGGAAGCTGTTGAAGAAGAGAGCAGCGAGAGCAATATGAAGAGTGTGCGGTGAATTGCATGAAAATATGAGTTTTAAAGAGCAAATCTTTTGGGAGGCTGTTACAATTAACATGGAGGACAAAGTGTTGGCTGAAATATGCACTCGTCCTTTTTTCCTTGTGTAACACGTTATTGCTGATTCCTGTGGAACGTTGCAAGGTGTGAGAAAATCGTCCTTATTCTTTCAGTCCAAATGTGGCCACGGTCCCAAGACCTCCGGGAAATTTTTGTGGTGTGATACACTTTAGCATCTTACACTGTACAAGGGCCAGGTAGAATTCAGACTTTTACTGGTTTCACACCACCTTGTTCGACTGAGGATGTAGATTCACAATGTTGTCCTTCCCTTGATGTCTCCAGTCACATTGGTGGCTTCTTGCTAAGTTTTGTATCACTCTTTTCTAAACTTCAGTGCCATACAACATTGGAACTACTTTTCTGTCTTACTCCATCTGTCCTTTCACTCCATCTGAGATATTTCACTTCAGTGCAAAGAGGATTCGGCTTCTCACCACCTGCCAGGTTTTCCCCAGGAACCATAGGTGCTTTGCTCTTCCCTGCTGCTTTTCATGCTCCACAGAAAAGCACAATTTCTGAGCCAGCCTTTGGGTTAATGGCCATGCTAAAAACGTCCCTCTGTGAAGCATGAAAGACAATAGAGAGCATCGGTGCAGCCCCTAGAGACAGATGGAAAAGAAGCTGACTTTGTGAAAACCAGGAACCTGGTTAGCAGCCAGGCTGCGAGCTGGCCCACCTTACATGAACAAACTCCACCTGGCCACGAATAACAGCTCAAAACAGCTCTCAAGCTTGAAATCCTGGTGCTCAGCTTGGAGGGAGGAGCAGCTGCAGCTCCCTGGGAAGCCAAGCCAGAGCCTGTGTGACCGCACTGGGAGCAGATCTGCTCCCACCTGTGCCTCACAAGGAGCTTCACAGGTGGAGCTGATTCATGCCCATTGTCTGTGGACACCAAATTGCCTGACTCAGATGAGAAAAACCTAGTAGAGTGGCAAAATCTCTCATGTCTTTACTATTCTTAGTACCAGAAAGCAGTCACAAGATTTTCCAATAGTCTGTGTGGACAATATAACCACACTTAATGGATTTGGGCCTTTCTGGGACCATGTGTCAATTGGATAAGCTAAAAAACCCACAAAAGAACAAAACAAAAGGAGGCCATCTTACTGATATTGAAATAGCTTGTTCTGTTTGCTTTGGTTAGCAGTCAGATCGGCACTTTGGCTAATGGAATGGCCATTTTGAAGCAGAAATCTCTATTAAAATCAATAAATTATAGCAAGAGTACTTTCTAACTTCTCATATTCAAGTATTTTTTGCAACTCTGAAATTAAATGAGTTGCCAGTGTCCACAGTAATGTGTTTTTGTTGCTCATGCAATTTAAAATGTGTCACCTTTGTCCAGAAAATGCTATGGACTCCTCACTAAAAAAATTAAATTAGTAAAAAGCAGATGTTTCTTCTTCTTTCTTCTTCTTTCTTCTTCTTTCTTCTTCTTTCTTCTTTCTTCTTTCTTCTTTCTTCTTTCTTCTTTCTTCTTTCTTCTTTCTTTCTTTTTTCTTTCTTCTTTCTTTTTCTTTCTTCTTCTTCTTTTCTTTCTTCTTCTGTTTATTTCTATCTTGAGCAAACTGAAAGCACCAGCCAGAGGAAAAAAAAAATTTAAAAAAGGAATACCAACAGGAATGGTTGCTGTAGAAGGCCTTTATTTCCTTTTCATTGGTGAAAAGTGTGATAAATACTACTAGCATAACTTTTTGTACCACACTCATTTGTTGTCTTCATGGACTCTCATTCTATTCCTTTGGTTTGTATCTCTCAGAACACCTTGAGACTAAATATTATAAGTAAATATTACAATATGTGAATTTCTTCTGTAATAGAGGATTTCTTTAAGTTTGCACACTGGATGCAGCACAATAAATGGATTTTAAAAATGCCATGGAGAAACGAGGTCAGCTGTCAATATCTTATGAAAATAGTGAATTATGTGCACAGGTCTTACTGCATTAATTAAGATAACACAGGGATATGATGGTAAACTCTTTAGATACATGCTGCCTTCTATCAGCTTGTCATCTGAGAAATTGATTGGTAGATTATTCCAAAATTAATCTCAAGGTTTTGAATCAGAATATTTTCCCTATTTATAAGAAAACCATATAATGGCATTAGCAAAAGTATTTCCATTCCTATCTGTAGATAGAAGAATATCTTCCATGCTGTAGAAAAGGGTTGGGAAAAAGGTAATAACAGGCCTAGCAAGTGGAGGTACAGAACTGGCAAGGAACAGTGGATTAAATTATAGCATAGAAGGAAAGCTATTCTCTTTAATCAGTAGTGGGTGACCTTCTGTAAAACCTACTGTATCTAGCACAATTTCAAACTTGGAAATCAACTCGTGTCTCTGAGGCTTTCCCCGTGGAGAGAAAAAACATATTCTGGGCTAAAACAACAACAACAGAGCTGTTTTAACAGACTCAGCAGGCTGGGGAGTGTGGCTCTGCAGAATGCCAGGGAGTCAGGTGGTGCTGTGTCCATGAAAGCTGGAGGGAGAGCCTAGGGAAGCACGAGGCAGAGTACTGAATGGATGTGTCAAAGCCAGGCTTATATAAAGGTATGGATGTTTATGTGTGTTTATGCAAAATAAAAGGGATTGCTGGAATTGCATACATGCTGGAAGCACTGTAGGCTAACTCCTGGCTGGCTCAGAGTGCTGGCTCCTGAAGAGTGATGGAAAGGACTCCAGACTTTGACACCTTTGGTCCATCTCAGTCTAAGGTGACTGACTTGAACCAGCTCCCTACGGAGAGCAAAAGGCTGAAAGCTTGGGCTGTGTGTTCACCAGCAGGTGGAGGTTATAAATGGCTTCTCTGTCACTGGGAAGGAGTGTTCCTCTGCTTTGTCCAAATGCAACTGATATAAGAGTCCCACGGGTTCTCTGTCACTGCAAAGAACTGCAAACTTTCATTTCAGGATGTGCATGCAGCCTGACTTTTTTTGTTTTGTCAGTAGCAGCATTCAGGACCGGCTTTATGATTTCTGACTTAGGGTCCTAACCAAGCTTCCAAAAGTGGAAGTGGTCAGATTTAATCTCCTCTAGCCCACGCACAGAGGGAAAGGAATCTAGTATGTCCTGCCCACAGTACAATTTTAAATAGAAATCCTCATCTCCATGGGTAGTATGTAGTCCCAGAGTAGGTACTGAAAGCTCATCCTTGCTGGGGCTAACCTGAACATTTGCACAGGAAAGAATAAAGCTATTCCCAAGTGGTTTGTGGAAAGCCCTCCAGAACTTGGTGAGATTGTATTGCTGTCCTTGTGTTAAGACATTTATATTCCAGGCATAGGAATTGTAATTTCGACTAGGAATACAAGACTGCACCTCATGGAATGTGAGTGGCTGTTTAGCAATGCAGCGTGCTGTAATCACTTCAGATCTGTCCTCCAGGTTCTTCGCTCTCTTGTGGTATCCAATCCTGCCCAAAGAAAGCGCACCAACACTCAAACTGTAGTTTGGGATTGTCTGTTGCTGCCTGTGCTCCAGTCTTTCTGTTCTGGTCACAGCTCTTGATAGGAGACAGAAACCCTGGGGGCTCAAAGAGACACTCAGCTTGTCCCTGAGGTGACTGTGGAACAGAATACTTCTAGGCAAAAGGTCAAGTTAGAGAGGAAACATTTCTGTCAGCTCTTTCCATGCCCCAAGGAAGCCACATTTCCTCATTCTTCCACACTGCAAGCAAGGAGAAAAGAGGCAAAAGCATATAAGATAATCAAACTGGTTTAGCTGCAGGATGAGAAGGAAATAGATAAGACACATTATCATTGCTAATCTTAAAAGTTCGAAGCATTTGCAAGCTGAGGGTATGGGGTCACACCTGGAAAAAGAAATCATGATCCCATCTGTTTTTCCCATACTACTTAGGTGCCTGGAAGTGGTCGGCACCACTAAGGATGTCATGTTCTGTATAGCAATAGTTGAAAATTTTGTTTAAATCTCAAGCTGGCTCAGAAAGTTTAATATGAGAAAGTATGTTTTGTTGTCAGTTACAGGATTTTAGTGCTTTTTACATGAACAACATTCTTAGTTTTAGAATAAACTTGCCCAGGTACCAAAAATGTTGTCTTCTCTTGTGATATCTGAGGGTGCAGTTCCTGTTCTAAACTTCAGTTCCTGGCAGTGATGCTTTTACAACAACCTGACATGGCACACATCTGCCCTTCTGTAACATTTATCATAGAAAAACCTCCAAGAATGCTCTGGACGGATTTATTTCTGAATAATAAGGGTTTCTTAAGAGAGGGAGTGCAGGTATAATCAGAAGTGGAAACACTTAAGCCAAGAGCTCTAGAATATACTGTTTCCCACTGTAATCTCATCTGAAGTGTATGCTTGAATCTTAGTAACTACAAAAGCCGTAAACATATTTCCTAAGAAAGAAGGATTGGCTCATGTGCATAAAATGTGGCTTATGGTTAATCTTTTGAAGAATCATGGTCCATGTTAGATCAGTGGTAGAAATGATGATAATAAAGGGCACTGACAACTGTTTTACAGATTCTTTCCCTGTCAGTCTATGACTTTCACTATACTGTCTTTTTGTGTTTCACCTGTTTCTTCAAACTGCATGGGTTACCCCTAGGTCATAGGAGAATCTTATTGGGCAAGTTGAAAAGCCTTGTCACAAAGAAAACTGTGCTGCTCTTTTAAAACATTAGTCTGGAAAAAGATGATGTAGACTGGTGGAATTATTTTCTTACATTTCCATTGTCTTACTTATGTATTTATCATTTATATATATGTATTATTTGTTGGCTCCTTAAGTTACAGTAATTGCTTTGAGATATTCCTTAAGATGGATGTAATATGAAATGTATATTAAAAAGGTTTTCCAAAGTGGATAGCAAAATGTCCAAATATTGTTTCAAATAAGCAGTAAAATATCTAAAGCCACACCATAAATTGTGTATTGTAAGTGAGCTTTCTTCAAACCTTTTGGCACAACACCATCACAACATCCTGCCAGAGACAAATGGAATAATTGGTCCTGATTTGAAGCATCATAGGCAACAGACCTGGGAATTGGGTAGAAGTTCTCTGTCCAACTGATTTCCTGTAATTCCACAATACCAGTATGTGTGACAAAAAGGAGTATTCCCTGGACAATTCCCTGTATTTGGCAGCGTACGGTGAGGTCTGAAGGCTACCTGCCATAAAACTACTACTTTTGACCAGTTTCTATTATATTAAATATTCCCAAACCTGGAATACCTAGAGGACTGAAGGTGCCTTCCAATTTCCCCAATGACTCGTGGTGTTGTCTAGCACACTAGCACTGCTAAAAGATGTTTGCTTAGTTTTAATGAAGAAATTCCCCAGGAACTCTGCTGTAAAAGCTACTGGTTGTTTTCTTCTCTTCTGGTTTACTCTTTCTCCTGTAGATAAGAAACAAACAGTATTTCTGTGTGTCTTAAAACAGGTTAATGGGGCAGAGTGGGCATTTTAGAGCCATACAAACATCCTAGAGTTTTTGTAAACAAGAACATATGTGACACTCATATCGTGCCGTGACATCTTTATTTACACGTGATCTGCTTTCCCTTTCCGTGTGAACTGCAAACTTCACTGTATTTGCTTTGTTCTGAATGTCACCATGTACCTCAAACACTCCTTGGGTGTCACTCTACAGGGGTCATGCAATTAGACTGTAATTGAGCAGCTGCAAATCCATGGGAGGCTGCAGGGATACTATCTGCAAATGGATCAGAACAAACCAATGGACAGTTGTTTCCCTTGACTGGAAATTGCTTTGTATTGATTTGAGCAATAATCCATGCCATGACACATATCAAGGACATTGGAGCTGATGCCAGTCATTATCAAGCTCCAGATTCCTGGTAAGATGATTTCTCTAGTATCATGTGATACTAGAGAAAAGTAATATTAGATCACTTTTTGCTAAAATTTCCTGTGAAAATCAGAGCATTGTTCTTTTCTTTCTTTGGCTGGGTTTTTTTTAAGAAGGAGGACTAGTTTAATTAAAAAAATACTATTTTTCCTGTATAGAAAACCAGTTTCAGTGGAAAGTTTTCAATTATCCATACACTTTAATGGTCTTACACTGGATTTGCATGGATTTAAGTGAAATCAGAGGCCTTCCAAAACAGCAGCTCATAGACTTTGTTTTCAGAGCTTGCTTTAAAGGTGTTGACCTGTAGGAAGGTAAACAACGATGGTTAAATTAGTGATGGCATGATAAATTTTCATTTCACCTATTATTTTTAATAATCTGAAAACACCTTATGGGTATTTTGTGAACTATCAGTTACTGATGTGAAATAAAATAGTCCTAATCCCAATTTATAGAAGTAAGCACAGTTATTTCAACAAATAAACGATAAATAAGTTTGTACTCTTAGCAGCAAATCCAGCCTTGTGAAGAGAAATGTTGTTCCAGGACAATTCCAGGTGGCCATAATCAGTGGCAAACTTGCTCTGCTGTTTGAGAAACCAACATTTCAATCATTCAAGTATTTGTCAAGTATGGCTCTATACAGAAACTCAACATAGAGATAAAAAGTATAGTCCTTGCATTAAAGTTTTACGTCTGAGAATAGTTTACTCATTGCTAAATGTGTTTTCATTTCTAAATTTAGCAAGTTAGCTAAAAAAAAAAAAAGTCAATAATAAGACAATAGAAATGGAGATTTTTTTATTCAGGGAAAATTACATCTGCATGTAATGAAAAATAACACCTCACCAACAATTCTGGATGATTTAGGATGAATTGGGCAAAATCAACTAGCAATGGAAATATCTTATAAATTTCCTGGAGGGAAAAAAAAAAGTAGTTTTGCTTTGATGAAATGAAAGCAATCTGAATTTCAGGCTTCACTTCTTCCAGTTGCCCCAGGCTTTCATCTCAGGGCCTATCAGTGGAAGGGAATGGTATTTTCCTAGGACCAGAATATTTTCTCTGCGAGTGTGTCCACAGAGATGCAGAAGCAATCTGAGGCTCTACTTCCATGGCTGTGTCAATTAACTATGAGAACAAACTATTACCAGGAAGAATTGCTAAGGCTTGCTATTTCATTACTGCAGGCACCTACAGTAATAGTGATGCAGGACAGGACACCTGGAATACACTGATCACTGCAACACAGAGCCACTCTCACAAGAAAATAGCTCAAGTGAACAGGGACAAGTGAAAGAAAGGGCTTGATAATCCTGACCTCCCAACCTCAGAAATAATAAAGCTGATTTTGCACTGTTTCCGTTTTACTCCAGAGTGCAAAATTGGCACAAATATCAGCTCCTGTCTTTGAGAAGTCTTCACAACATGCAAGTCCTAATTAGTCCTCACTGAGGAAAAGGCAAAGCTAAAATATATTTTCCAACATTTTTTATTATTTCATTTACAGAACTGGTGCTGACCAGGATGCATTTCCTGTGAAGTGTGCCGATTATCTACGTGCACGTACCGAGGGAGAATTTTACCCAAGGAATTATCTAAAGTCGCATTGTCCGAAACCAGATGTAGTTATTTCTTACACTATTGACCAGTTTCAAATGAGCAAGCAACACAAATTAGGTGACTTTTTAGCCTCTTAGCACAGTCATAGGAAAATGACACAAGTCTCTGGGGTCATGGATCATACCAGGGCATAATTTCACTTGCTTAAAAACCTGAAGCCAAGATCAAGATAAGCCAGTGTTATTCAAACCTTACCAACAGCAACGTTGACAACAGTTTGCCAGGACTCTGCTTCAAAACAAACATTTCCAGCATATTTCTGCCTAGAACAGCTTCCTCTGTCCCATTTATATGTTTAACATATTCTGCTCATTTCATTCCCATCAGATCCTGAGAAGCTTTTACCATTCCTGTGATATCAGGATCTGGAAACCAGCTTCCATGCAACATAAAGATTTTAATAATGATAGTATGTCCTTTTCTGCAGGCCTGCTCCTACCACTGGTGCCTAGTTAGCAACATATTATCTGTTATCAGACCATCTTCTTGTTTTAATTAAGCTTGCAGGGAGGTTTTATTCCTCTGCCTGTGATGATCTTTGGTATCTTAATTTCTTTTTATAATCCCTACAGTAGCAAGTAGCAAAGAGGAGTTTTAACTAATAAAAAAGTGTTGGAATCTTGGAAGCAATAAGAACTTGGCAGAAATGCACACAGAATAAGATAAATTAGAGTATTTAAAAACAAACAAACAGGCGCTATAAACCTTAGTAAGGCTGTGAACAGTGCTGGCTTTCAAACGCAGAACCCTGCTGGCTTTTAGGAGAGGGATGAGGGGTGGAAGGCAGAATTAAAAGCACTGTGGTTGCTTCTGTCTGTTCTCTTTCTTCCTCCTCAGCAATCCAAACCATCAGGTGTTACAGAGACCCCGCTGCAGTCAGCTGTTTGTGCAGGGGCAGGCATAGGCAAGCAGAACACTCATTTTTCTTTTATTTGGGCTCAAAATTCCAAGTGTTGGAGCCCTGAACTAACCTGTAGAACCAAATGGTTTTGGAAGAGACAACAGAAATTCATCCCAGTTTCTGACTTCAAGCTTGATTCTTTCATCTGCAGACCAGGATGGAATATAATTTCAAAATATGCAAAGCTGTTGGTTTGAAACAATGTCTTCACAATTGCATTTGGATGGGAAACTGAGTAAATAAATCTGGAGACAGAACTGAAAAATGGGAGTCCCTAGCTCAACCGTTCTTAGCTTTGCTGCTGTACTTCAACAATGCAAAACACTTAGAAAATATGGCTGCTTATACAGCATGAAATTTATCCTGGTGTTCAGGGTCACAACACTGAATTTTACTTAAATATTGCAGTTACTGTTGCATCCCTCTTCTTTTACCCAAAGGCATTAATTGAACTAAGGTGGTGTCACATTTTTAGCATTGCCCTTTAGAAGCCAAATGTACTTTGAAACCAGCCTTTTATTTTCTCACAGAAACTAAATATGCTGCATCCTAAAATTTTAGACCACTTTAAATTGTTTCATAAATAAACCTCCAATTTACTATTTATGTATCAGTTATTTATATTGTATAGTACAACTGGGTGAGCATGAATCTAGGAAAAAATTGCATTCCTATCATAAAAGTATTTCTCAAGCTCAGGAAAAGATTCACAGCAGAAGAAAGCTTTTGTGTTTATCAGGTAACACATCCAAATTTGAAAGAAAACATCACTTTTTCTAGAAGTGAGGTGCATGACTGCCTTTGAGAGAAAGATCCTCCTACACTCACAGCAAGATGTTCTTTTTTTTGGCAATTCACAGCAAAAACAAATGCTGGAGTACCTGGTGGCGTGAAATAAGGGGGCTGACATTGGAAGGAGGGAATAGTGGTTGTTTACTCGGGCTGGAAACGCTTGTATGAGGTGCAAACCTCATCTAACAGTAGGAATACTTGTTACATTAACAAGATTTACTGACAGACTCCATCTGTGCCTTCCCACCAAACAAGGTCACTCAGTTAGATCCTAAGAAGCCTAATGAGCAAAGTGCCAAGTCTCTGGAGTGATAATGGAGGTTTGCTCTGACTTACGCCTCAGGCACTTGTAATATTTTTAGTACTGGAAAATAAAATAGGGTAGAGTTAAAAAAGGTCATAATTTTTATCAAACCAGTCCACCTTGAGAAATATCAGTGTGTGTGCCTGGGCAAGAACATACCTGGGTATTTTTTCTTTCTTTTCCTGGTGGTTTGTAGTTTACTCTTGAGGCACTCCAGGGCCTTCATCTTGGCCATTCATCTCACGTCTGCACCTTGGTTATGGAAACTTCGCTGTGGTGGCAACGTGCCCATTCCTTACAAAAGGTTGTAACATCGACAGCGTGTGTGGTGGTTCCAGAGCTGAGGAAGAAGCCTTAAGGCTTTTGCTGTTTATCCATTTTCTGCCTGGAATTTCTGTGATACAGTCTGGTCAGTTTATAGCAAATACTATGGTAAGCGCAAAGGAGAAAGCAACAAAAATAAATTTTAAAAAAAACACTGTTAAGAACTTTTAGTATTTACAGTGATTTTTTCCTGTAGACAAGCTGATCGTTAAAAACAAGCTGAAACCCAGGTACCCTAAACCCCTTGTTTGAACTAGGATCTATTCATATTTATCTACTATTGCTACGAATATCTGGCCCAGTGTATGATTCTAGTGTATGTTTATCATTCACCCTTTGCACTGCCTGAAAAAATCTACCCCCCATTTGACTTCTCAGTGAATAAAAAAATACTTGTCTGAACCTGTGAGATGGGATTAAGGAGGTCAAAACCAATGTGGTAAAACAATGGAATAAAAACATACATTTAGAAGGATTGTAAGTGAAGTTTCTCAGTGCCATCCTTTAGTGTGGGATGGAATGTTTCTGGAATGGACTAGTGCTTCTTGTGATGAGTGATTTATCACAGTGTGATATGGCTATTGGAGTCATAGTATGGAAAAGGTGTGGAGCAGATCTGGTGGAAATGGCTCCACTCTGCGGAATCTATTCTGCGTCACCTTCTGACAGGTTTCTGCTCTGCCCTGGTGTAAACTAACTCAGGTCCCAATATCTCACACACACAACTCTTCTTCACAGGATGGGGAGTCACATTTTCCCTTGTGATCCTCTACACTCAGTGTGCACAACAGGGCTTTACCAAATTGTAAACCTGGTGATCAGAATAGAGCATTAATTTAAAAGTTCTAGGGGAGAAGCTTCCAGGAAAATGCACGTGTACGAGTGAATATTTCAATATTCTGGAGGAAAATGTCTCTACAATTGTCAAGGGGCTCTGCAGAGTGGCTCTGGCACTCAGTTGCTTGTAAAATACAATTGTAAAAGATGTCTTTCTATAGTGATATAACATCACTGACTGTGGTAGAAGTAGAATCTGTAGAATACAAGTGGAAAAGACATGACAATTTTAATTCTGAGTTGAAGAAACCACAAAGATTATGAATTACATTTTTATTTATTGCTTAACTTATAAAGATGCTGTTGTTCAGGCTCTGCAAATATCCATCCACCAGCAGTGAGTGCACACTGGAAATCCAGAACTTGGTGTTAAGCCCAGGGCTCTTTGGGATCTCAATCCAGCCTTCCAGTGTGGATGTCCTGGATTGCCCACAGCTTTCAAATGGCAGATGAAGGTTGCTCTAAACAGTGCCAAGGCTCTTTTAGCTATACTCAGACTTCTAAATTCCCCAGTTACCAGTGGTGGGTAATTAGTTCAGCAACATGAGCAATATAGAGGCAGGAACTGCTGGTTTTGCCCTTATTCTCGGTTGTTTCCTGCCATCTGACAAACTTACAAAATGACAGCTCTGCTCATATACTCAAAAACATATCTAATAATATAATGTCATATCAAATAATCCTAAGAAGTCCTTCCTATTGACTGAGAGACATAATTGAATGTTCTGAAAGGTAAGGGTGGAACACTGTGAAATCCCCACACTGACAGCAAGGATGTTACTAATTCCCATGCTATGCACAGAGCAGCACATCACACTGCACACACACACCTAAGGAGAAATGAAGGCTTGAGTTGCAGTCTCTCAACTCTTCTCCATAAGGAGCAGGTGTTTGTTCTGTGAAATCCCTATCCCTCTGTTCCCCAGTGAACTCTGGCACACCACATGGTATTTCACAGCCGATAGTCAAAGCAGATTCTGTCCTGGCTGCATGCAGGTCCTGAGGTACACTGAGAGCTTCACCCTTAGGTCACTGCAGCCAGAATTTCACAGAATCACAGAATCACCAGGTTGGAAGAGACCTTCAGGATCATCGAGTCCAACTCATGCCCCAACACCTCAACTAAATTAAACCATGGCACTGAGTGCCACATCCAATCTCTTTTTAAACACGTCCAGGGATGGTGATTCCACCACCTCCCTGGGTAGACCATTCCAATATTTTATCACTCTTTCTGTGAAAAACCTTTTCCTAATATCCAACCTATATTTTCTTTGGCGCAACTAAAGACTGTGTCCTCTCGTTCTGTCAGTTGTTGCCTGGAAAAGGAGACCAACCCCTACCTGACTACAGCCACCTTTCAGGAAGTTGTAGAGAGTGATAAGGTCACCTCTGAGTCTCCTTTTCTCCAGGCTAATTTCTGAGAATCTGGAGCAGTTTGTTATCTCTCCCGTCACGTTACAGTTCTGTCAGTAATTATTTTTATTTTTTATTCCCTTCTAAGCTTCCCCACAGTCATGCTTACCTCAACATTGTACGTATCAGTGCTCTTTCCCAGTCAGCCCACCTCTCATCTCCCCCTGCCCTCATGCCTGACCTAGGTCAGACCTAAGCCCTGGCTTACCTCTTGCTCCACTGCAGAAACAAGACAAGAATTGCACCTTGAGTGGGGGATTCCAGGCACTTCTCACAGCTGTCTTGCCAAAACTGGCTGTCTGGGCTTTAAAAACAACAGTTTTGGTTCTTACTTGAACATGGGTGATGTTTTGAAAAACTATTAGTTTTAGTTTGCTCTAAACCATAATTTGTGTTGGATTTTCCTTTATTTTGCAATTTTCTTTAGCTTTTTTAGTTTTGCATGGGGAAAAAAAAAAAAAAAGGAATTACCTCAGGTGGCTGCTCTGACCCTGGATGGAGAGCAAAGCATTTTTCTGTAATATGTATTTCAGCTCCTCTCCTGACCCATATTGTTCAGTTATTCATTAAAGCTAAAGGATTGTGTATGCTTTTGCTTTTTCTTTGTTGTTGTTTGGGGGTTTTTTTTAAGAAACAAACCAAATAGTTGATATATTATAATTTAAAAACCATGTCTTAAACTGAAAGGAAAATTAGTGCCTGAAAAAAAGAGTTCAAAATATGTTTTGCTGTAGAATCTCTTTACACCAGAAGGGTTGACTTAAAGAAATTATATGTGTAATCAACAACAAACCTTTTGTGCACATCTTACAATGCAAAAAACTACTTCCAAAGATCCACAGATGCAGCTATTAGGAAGCCTGTATGCAGATGTTGTATTAAATAGTCTTGCACAAATAAAAGAAAGTAAGGGTTACAAGAAGCTTTAAGTATTCACTGTGAATAAATTTTATTTAGAAAGTCTTGCAACTGGGTAACACAGACTCATATGACAGAACTATAAAGAGAGATAAACCATTGCTTGGGATCTTTCCGTGCCTCTCATTTAACCTTTCAATAAAAGATGTTGTAAGCTTGAGCAGCTTTAAGTGCAACATTAATATGTGAAAGAAGCTAGAACGAAACATTTCAAACTTCTTGCAGAGGCAGGAATTTGTTGGCTGTTTCCTCTCAGGCTTTCATGGTCTGGTGCCCAGGTGTCCTGCCCTGAGAGCTCTCTGCCATGCTCACTGAGGGGTGCATTTCCACTAAGTTTTATCACAGCCTGAATCCCTTGCAATTCTTGATGAGTTTCAGCCAGACATGGCCAAGGAGCTGCAGAAAAGGATGTGGAAGAGGGGCCAGGGAAAGGCAAAGAGAGGGAACACTTCTGTACAGTGACATTGGTCATGGGACAAGTACTTCATTTCAAGGGACCTATTCTGATTCAGCCCTACCAATATCTGAAGAGAGGGTGCTTAATATTTAATTAATTACAATGGACCTTTTCTAGCAATTAGTGTACACCTCACCCAGTGATTGAGGCCATCACAGGGTCTGAGACTGTATTTCCATGAAAGATACTGCAGTATTCACCACCACCACCTGTTTGCACGTTGCATCTTGGTTTGGAAAATCAGCTTCATGAAGAAATGCTCTTCTAATTGCCAGCCAAGCTCCAGAGGGTTTAACCCACCAGTAACAGGACCCCCCCATCTGCTGATTTTTTATTAGTTTATGCTCCTGCCTCCCACCACAAACAAAGCACATACAGAAACCTCTACTGAGATTACTCTGCTTGTGTCACTCAAAAAGGCACTGACAATTCTAATGCCTCAAACAGTGTTCCATACCATGTTTCCATGTAGAGAAGAGCTAATAGTAATAGCAGTGACTCTTTCTGTGACTGGGTAATGTGTTCAATGTTTATGATCCATTTCTCTTAACAAAAAAAAAAAAAAAAGAAACACTTTTATATGGCAGCATCTGCAGTGAAACTGATTTTTAACAAGTTCTTCAGGGATTCCAGATGTCACTTGACAACTTGAACAAAAGTGCTACCTGTTTCATCAGTCTCTGTACCAAGTAATCATCTAACAGTTGCAAGATTACTCAAACAGCTTTAAGATTATTTCTGCAGCCAATTTCTGTCCACGGAATTGTGGAAATAGTCCCCCAAGTACGTGAGAACTCTTGTGGTTTTTATCTATCTGGAGCAACATATAAAGAAATTACAGCCCTTCTACAAGTAGTACTGATTAGAAATATAACTGTGGGGAAAAAAAACCAAAAAAAAACCAAATCAAAAACCCCAAACCAAAGCTACTGCACCTAAAAACCCGCCTGGTTTTGGTTTGGTTTAGTTTTTGGGTTTTTTCCCAATTGTAGTTATTTAAATTATGTCAGCTTTACTTAGAAGGAAACCTTTGCTCTGTGCAGCCTGCCTTAACACAGTATCAGGCCCTGCCTTCTCATGACTAGATGATAAATCAAAGAAATTGGTGGGAAAGTGTCCAAAAGAACTGAAAATATTTCTCACCTACTCCATTTCACTTAGGGGCATAAGCTCTTTCAGATAGATTTCTGTGCTCTTCTGCTTCTCTTTTATATTTCTGAACTCAGAGATTTCAAAATAAATTTTTTTCTCAGAGGAAAAGACTACTAAAATGCTAAGCTCTGTGACCCAAGTGACAGCTTAAACTATGTGCCATAAAGTCTGAAAATGGTGCCTCCTCTGGCGTTCTGAGGATGTCAAACAAATTCCCAGAGCTTCTCTTTTCACACAAAAACAGTGTGGAAAAGACAAAAAATAAAACCTGTTTTTGTCTTCTGATGGTGACAACTAATAGAGCTACAAAGCCTCCTGCTACCCAAGGAGCAAGCCCTCTGTGGGCAGGGTGAGAGCAGGAGCTAAGAACAAATATTTGCAGGCAGGAAAAGTCTCCAAGGCCTTGAGAACGGGTGTGTTTTGTTTTGAATTGTGGGTTTTTGAGCTGTCAAAAAGTGAAAACATTCATTCAGGGTATAAGAATCCAAACCAAGATGACACAAGTGCCCTTACAGGGCCAGCAAAGGGCTGCTGCCTGCTGTGTGCAAATGCTGGCCTTGCTCAGCTCTTACATGTTTGTGCCCAAGCCAGAAACACACACACCTGAGAAATCTCTTGAATTATGGGCCATGAGAGCAGGACTTTGCTCCTAGCAAATACAGGAAAGCGGCCCACAATTTTGGCCATCTGACAAAGCGCCAGTATGTCCCAGTCTGCAATAAATATAAAGTTTATCTAAAAATCCCACCATTCAACAATGATTGCTTGCAACCTGAAGCCCAAAGACTCCTTTCTGGGTTTTTTTCTGGAAATTTAAAACATCCTGGAGGGGTGGAAGGAGGAATGTCAGCCATTAAAATTATTTTCATTTTAGTGTGACTGTCAAATGAACATAGGTCCACTCCTGAAAGAAACTGTTTAAGGGTAGGCAAATGAGAATGAAAAGATTGCATGGTTGCTGAACAAGCTGCTTGGCATTTATTTTGTATGAGAGAAACCCGAAAAGTGCTTGAAAACCAAATCTTTGCAAAGTTAGAAGGGTTCACACATGTAAGAACTGGTTTTCATTATTGGATGGGTCCTTTTAGAATAAGTTATCGTAGTTTTGAAAGGACAGCCCTCAGCGTTCAAAATTTTGTTAGGCGTCTGAAATCTTACTGCAGCTCTAGAACAGACTCAAGTTTGAAAATCAAGTTCGAAAATCAAGTTCCTCCTATAATTTAGTTCTCTGTCTTTCCACGGCAATTAGGATAATTACACTCTGTCAAGTTACATCTTTTTACCCTGATTAAAGCCGTAGCTGTATTGAGCAAACACATCAACTAGTCTGTTGACAGGTGAAAGGAGAATGCAGAGCATGTCTGAAATCACACTGATAACTTCGCATTAAGTAGTACACAGGCAAAAAATTCATCCTGTATGCTTCTCATAGAAAAGAAATACTCTATTAAAAAAACTATTTATTCTGTATGTCCTTAAACCCAGATAGTTTTACATATAAATCAAAGCTAATGATTTGGATCCTGTCTCAAAATTAATTATTGGTGCATTCTCTTAAACCTGGTTGTATTTGAAAGTAAGTATCTAAAATCACAGGGAGTTAAATTAGATGAAAAAAATCTTTGATCATTGAAAGTATATACATTTATGTTTAAGTTATTAGTGCAGATGATTTGGTTGTTTACAACGTAATTACTGATTTGACTATGGAAAAAAAAGAATTGCAAATTGTTTCATGTCAATTAACAGTACATAAATAATTCCAGCGTGCATAAATTTTTTACTGTTGAAAACTGTAGCACATAACTTTTTATGGTGCTCTTAAAACAGGTCTAATGCAAAGCTAATAACACACAAAAAAACCCCTGTCTGTGGGGGGAAAGGCATCTGTCACAAAGAGGACAAGAAATGGAGTTGCACCAGAACCTGCTAAGAAACTGACAATTACAAATAATATGAGTAGTGAAACATTGCAGAACTGCACAGCATTGCAACACAGCAACAGAGCTAAAACAGAATGAGGATTATTGTACAGTGAAAAAACCCAGAAAATTGTGACATTACTAATTTTTTATTAAAATTAAAACCAAAAAAGTCAGAATAATAGTCAAGGAACACTCAGTTGCAACAATTAATTTTTATTATTAAAATATAAGAAATATTATTTTAGAAAGATCAGGAAACACTTCACTCAGGTGTGAAATCACTGCCCTTCAAACAATTCAGTTGAGGTTGACCAAGAACTACCTTTGATTTGGAGACAATTGGAAGGTGAATGGGTTTATTTCTCAGTCTCTTCAAAGACAAGCTGAGACTCACAAGCTGCCATCCCAAACAAGCAACTACCTCTGAAAGAATACCTCCACATATTATAGCCATTTTCATTACAGACATTAAGTGGAAAAGGTTGTTCTTTGTTTGCTCCATTGATCTTGGAACAGAATGATCAATACACTTCCTTAACTTTTTTTAAAAAATAATTTTTGCATACCTGTCATAAATTCACAACTGGAATTTCAAAATTCAAACCAGCTACTTAGAAAAAAAGAAAGAAAAAAACCAAACAAAGCAACATCCTGACTATTGCTGTAAGTGTCTTAGTCAGTGTAAGGGAAAACAAAAATGTTAGGATGTAGCAAAAAAGGAACCTCCTTTATGTATAATGCCAGTGATGAAAATGGCTGAAACAAAGAACTTTTCCTGGGATGACACACTGATTTCTGAGCTACCTCTTTCAAAGACAGGACAGAGGCAGTGAGATTAAGAAACTGATGTTGAAAAATACCCAATTCATGGCAAGTTTGGGGCTATTTCAAGCATAGCAGACGGGAAATGCTGAGATAAATGTAAGAATTGCATATTGTAGAGCGTCTATACTTATATATAAATTTTCCTACAACAGAAGAAGAAAAGGGTATTTAAAAGTATTTAAAAACAACAGATTTTAAATGTATGAAGACATTCTTACAAAACTTATAATTAACCTTTGGAACTTGTTGCCATATGGTATCACTGAGGTCAAGAACGTAGCAGGATTTAGAAAGAGTGGACATTTTTATGTACAATCAGAAGTTACCTCGTTACATTAGAGAGCATAAAATGCTTTTATAGAGAACATAAAGTCCAATACTTCAGGCCATAAGGCAACCACTAACTCAGGGGGGTTAGGAGGGAATGTCTTCAGCTGGCAGGTTTTTCTGTCATGGCCCCTCCACGCTCCTTGGAGCTGCTGCCGTGCTTTGGCTACAGTCAAGGGAAGATGAGGTTGGCTGTCAGTCCATCATGGCATCACAGGTCTGCCTGTTTCATCTGGGCTCCTACTATTGCTCTTATTTTTATTAATTTATTTCTTTGCAGCAGTGTTCTGCTAGCACAGGGTTTTTTTGCTATTACAGGTGAAGCCTGTCTGGCAATCTCGTGTATGCTTCTGCTCCATAAAGAGATACAGCTGTGATTTCCTGTGTAACACATCTGCTGCATGTTCCTCTTTTTGCAGCAAACAAGCTGCTGATGCAAGGCAGATGTTCCAGTATTTGTTTCACTCTTCGCCACAGGAGCCAGCAGATTTCCTTTAAGGGAAATGCTTTCAGCTCTACTCATTCTTCTATTAATTCTTGGTAACTGATTGTAAGAACTACGTTAGTAAAATTAATATTTCAGAGCCGCCCTGCGAGGGATATTTTTAACGTACAGCACCACAGCCCCTGTCTCTTGTCACTTGTGTCATCCTGTCACCGTGTACGCCTTCAGACACAGGCAGGCTGATACTAATGAGCTCACCACTCCATGTTCCTCTAACACGAAGTTCACTACTAATGAGAAAAATTCCCAGACTGTACTCACACTCTAAATCAACTTGGCAAGATTGATCAAAATATTCATTAAAACAGTTTGTTCTTCAGCTCAGCCTGAACCCTGCAGGCATAACTCCCTTGCTTCTGTGAGGGTTTGTGTGTACATCTGCGTGCACATATGTGAGTGTGTGAAACTAAAACAAGGCGCTTGCTTTTCCTCCTCATGGCATTCAAGCAGCACTTTCGCAAGAAAAAAAAAAAAACAAAAAAAACAAGGCTGAATTCTCATCACTCTTTTCTCCTTTGGAAGTGCCCAGGAGTCCAGAAAGGCTAAGAAAAATATTCTGCAGTCCTCTTCTCATGTGCCTGTCATCAGAAGGCCTGAGAATGACCAACATGAGGAAGCAAATTACTGTCAAAAGGGCAACAAGCAAAATAACAAATGGGAATCTGTCAGAGGAAGAGAGACATCACCGGCCATACAACCCTGGGAATTTAATATCTCTTCTGTCTGTCATCTGCATGCTAAATTTCCATGTCTTCCTTCAACAGAATTTCCTCTTGCTTTGTCAGCCTTGATAAGTATAGGTTAGCTCACACTGTCCACTTTTTCACATGCATTTCAAGATAAAACACAGTCCAGAGAGCCAGGGATGACATTAACTGACTAATGCTCAGTGAGCTGGACTCTGCTCAGAAGGATCTAGACAGAAAACCAGAGCAGCACAAATTGCAGTGAGAGGTGAGCGGGGGATAGATTTTAAAATCTCAGCTATGATGTTATCTATCCTTCCAAAGGGGCAAGAATAATTCTTGTTGGTACCAGTTTAAAAGCCAGACACCCTGACTAGTCATATATTATATACTTCTGGTTCATTTCAGCAATAGAGATGATTGCTGTTGGTCATCTGACTTCACTATTCATTGCCTAGACACTAGGAGCTTTTCCCAAAGGACTAAGAGGAAAACTCAGGCAGACTTGAGCCTGACATGGTTTTAAAATACATCATGTGGTACTGTTCACAACATTGCAAACCTCTTTAGTTTACAATGTTAATGAATTCCCAACAGCCCATTTCTTAGATATATTATGTGCTATAAAATGAGATCTTGTTTTCCAAGAAGATTTCAGTGGGGTTATGAATCCCATCACTCAGAAACTCCAGAATAAATTCCACAGACAGTGTCCTGCTGAGCTGAAGCAGCAGGCTGTTGGTGGAGATCCCACAGCGCGGGAGCAGGAGGCGCTCTGCCTTGGCTCAGAGTACAGAGCCTCAGCAGTTCAAACTACTACAGGCAGCAGGGATTCCTCTAAAAATTGGCAGTGGCACACAAAGGCAGTGGTCCACACTTCTTTGGGTATGTCATTTCCACAGCTTTGTATTCAAAAGGCATCAGTTTGAAAATGGCTGCATAGCTGACCAGGACAGAAGGTAGCTCTTTGAGCACATGCAGAGTCATATGAGATTTTCTTCCCATTTAAACACTGCTGGCTGTTCAGAAATCATGGCTGTGGTCTGCCTCCACACTGAGGGGTGTGATGCTGAGCACCCCTGATTTCCCACGGCAGTGTACCAGCAGCCAGAAAGGCTTCAGGCAGCAGGTACCCATCCAGGTTGGTTGAGTCTGTCTGGAGCAGCAATCACCCCTGCATATGCAAGCCCTTACCAATGAAACTCCTGTTTAAATGCAACGATGCCAACCTTCTTCATAAGAGTAGTCCAAGCTCTGCCAATGTAGAAAACTGGGGTTTTTTTTCTTTAAAACAGAAAATAACACTGCTACAAAGCAAAAAAAAACCCTTCAATCATATTGTCCAGACAGGTTCTCTGCAGAGGAGATAAGGTGCTATTAACCAAATGCTCATTTACAGGCATATCATCTGCCATAGAACGCAAGGATCAGCTCTTATCACTTTCCTTTCACAGTGCAAGATGCTGCTTTTAATGTGCTTCCTGCTTGCCCACTTTTATCTGGCTGGCGAGGTTTATATCTTTTGACAGAAGCTGTCCCCAGGCATCTATTTTCACAAATGGAGGGAAAAGCAGATACTGGAACTGTTTGACTCTGTTCTGTGGATAGGCTCTACTGAGGGCCATTGAAATTTTCATTAAGAGAGAAGTTTTAGGGAACCCAAATGCTAACATCCTTTTAAAATATTTTCTCTATCTATGCAAGACAATATCTTTTAGGAATGCGTTGAAATTTCATTTATTCAGTTATTCAAAATATTTCTGCTAAAATTTTAAATCAAAAGTAAAAAAAAAAATTAAAAATTCAAAACGCAAAACATAGTGTTGTCTAATAATAGAATATTGTCTAATAATTCAAAACATAGTGTTGTCTAATGGTGTGTGGCTCAGGTTATGTGAAGATTTTATTTTCTGCACTGGATTAATAAAGGGTTGTCTGTATCATGGAGATGGTCTACAATTTCTTTAACTTATTTATTAGAAATGAAATAGATAGCAGAGAAAGTTAAACACACGGTACCTCCTTTTCCTTGTTTGATCTTAATAGGCTGACTCATTCATTTTAAAAACATGCAGGAAAAAAATTAATGAAAATCATCTATTCAGAAGAATGAGACCTTTGATTTACAAGAGACTTCTGAATCACTCCATACTCCTTGTATAGCTTGTTTTAAATTACCATGTTTCTTTTTCTGTAGCTTTGCAGCATCTCAGACATTTTCGGCATCAGTTGAAGACTACTTTGCTTAGCACAGGTTTTTATTTATAAACTTTTCCTCAGAATCTTAGGCAGTACGTACAGAAGGAGGCAGAGAACTTTGGTTCAGTGACAGAAAATGCCCTGGCTTTCTCTGTTTTGCAATGTTCCCTCTCATTTTCCCCCTCTCACTTCCCACCAGTGCCAGACTATTCTAGGAGAGCTGGTGCAGCCCATGGCTGAAAGAAAATGTCTCCTCCCCTCCCCAAAGAAAGAAAGAAAGAAAGAAAGAAAGGCATTGTAGCATGTGGTGTATTTTCAGCTGCTTTCATCTCAAGTTATACGTACAAACTGAAATAAGGCTGTTACTTTTTTTGGAGCTCCAACAGATGTTCCCAATGCACAAAATGCCACAACCAGAAAATTGTGTTCATGCATAGCAGAGAAGGTGGATCAGGTTTAAATTTTGATGATCAGGTTTGTTTGGAAAAGCCTAAAAATTCATTAAATCAAGACCAGTAAATGATATCCTGGTTGCTTCTTACATTTCCTTCTTTCTTCTTGTCGACCATGTGTGCTGCTCTGTCCCGATGTTAGGGAACGCTTATGGCACTGGGAACTGTTTGGGAATGCTTTGTCTTTCCTCTACATGGGAGAGAGAAATCCAAGGCAGTCAATACATGTACAAACATTATTGTGTTGGTCAAGAAATTATAGTGACACAGCTCAAAAATTCCTCCTAGAACCTTAAATCATCCGCGGCCCTGAGGCACACATCCAGTTGATCATTTCTGGATTAACTCTGCACCTCTTAGCTAGGCAGAGGTTCTCGTCTCTAAAAACTCCTTTTGTGCAAGCTAACAAGGGGACACATTCTTTTCCAAGAGTCTGTTCTGCAGTCTGCTCCATCCATTGCTTATTTGGAATCTTTCAAGATAAAGTTGCCCCACAGTCTGAGACGTTGCTGCTCCTCACGGCTGTCGTGGCGTTATGACTGTGCTTATAACTGTGTGATGTACTGATGTACACTCATAAAAATAATTATTAACAGCAACTCTAGCCCATCACACATTTTTGTTCTTGGTCTTATTTCAAGCAGCCTCTTCCTTTCCAGCAACTTTTCAACATAGTAGGTTTGATAAATCCTCCTCTCAATATTTAGCTTGAACTACCACAGGCAAACTCGTTTGTTAGTTAAATATAACACTTTCAATTGGATGCTTTTTTGATATGAACACCAACAGAGGTAGGAAAGAATATTAGGTTTGAATGACAGGGATGAATAATATTAATATTTACCTACTATTGGAACCTGGAGCTGCTCCAATGAGCTACAGAGTCTTAAAATCTTAATTAAAGGGTAATGAAAGAAAATATTGAAAAATCTACTCAAGGAACAAGAAGTGAGGAAACAGGGTATTCTCTCTCATCCACAATACTGCCATTCTCAAGCACATATAATAAGGCTTCCATAAGACACTGTGTGTAGCTTTGAATTCACCTTTTGGCTTTCAGACCTTCTGGGCTGCGGGTACGGTCCCACATTCAGTTTTCTTTTTTTGCAAAAACATCCTTCTGTTAAAGGCAAAGATGGACTTGCAGTATATTCGTGTATCTCTCTCTGAGTTCAGTTAGAAAATACTACTGAGACTCACAGGAAAGACTGGCAACATTTTGATCAGGTCTACAAAACAAAATATTCAAGAAGTATTGATTCTATTCCTTTTGAACTCTTTAGAAAATCTGGGCAAATTTCGCAACATAAAACAGTGAAATGATATAATTGGTTTAAAGTCAGAGACTGCATCTTCATTACATTCCTTATGTATGATACTTATTATGTATTAATAACACCTTATTATCTCTTGTCATGTATAATAAATATAGCATCTGAATATTAATTTAGTGTTTTATGCCAGCTCCTAAGGTTTGAACACAGAAGCTCTTCCTTCTTGCACAGCTCAGATGTTCTTACAGGGTGAGACACTGCTCTTAAGGAATAGCAAATTTATAGACTTTAGTGTATGTGAGCTTGGACACACGTAGAAATACCAGTTGGTTATTGAATAGTTTGTAATTAAAACTGAATTTAGGATGAAGCTTATGGGTTTATGTTTGTGTAAATATTAGAGGAATGTACACTTACTCCTTTGGTTTGTGTTGGACCC
The DNA here is from genome assembly GCA_013399195.1 of Dicrurus megarhynchus. Lineage (NCBI taxonomy): Eukaryota > Metazoa > Chordata > Aves > Passeriformes > Dicruridae > Dicrurus > Dicrurus megarhynchus. The sequence goes on from VXAD01005395.1 coordinate 241,790, forward strand.
TCAGCTCTAATGCTGTTGACGCATTTGCGATAACTCAGGAATAATCCCTTTTGAATCTGCAGAAATACCACTAATGCTGCAAAACTAAAACGCTTGGGAACTTCATCCTTACGGCTACACATTTTTCCCTCTGGCTTTTGTATCACGGCTAATCAGATGCAAAGAGCGCGTCATTATCTATTCAGTATTGTGCGCGAACACGTACACAGCAAAACTGCCCAGTAAAATTAAGTGTCACTGCTTCTCACCTTGTGGACTTCTCAAGAGCAACTTCACATTCATAGCACACTGTCAGCCATGACATCTACCCTGCAATCACACGGGGGTCAAGATTTTTCTAAAAAGGAGTAATACTTATGAGTACTTCTTTGGATGCTTAATTTAGTAATCTTTATACAGCCAGAGTTAAACATTTACTATCTGATGGACAGATCTCCCTAAATCTTCTTGAAATCACAAAATATAATTTACCAATCACTTCGGAAGACTGTGGTTTATCCCCTGATTGCAGAAGCAGTGATGTCATCAATGCTAATATCAGTAAACATTAAATTATTAACTTAGGTATAAGTGAGAGACAAAGGTCAGGGAAAATTGATGTTGACAAAACATAAATATATGTGAATAAAAATTATTCTGTATGGGGTATTGCTTCAACATAACTACATCATCTTGTTCTTAATGTCTAGTGTAATTCCCAACATTCCCTGGTGTATCAGGAATGTATCTGTGAGTCAAATCTTCAAATTTCTTCTAGGCAAGCAATAGATTTTTTTTCAGCATCCCAGAAACATATGCTTTATAAGGTCACTTACGAAAAAAAATGATGCATGCAATATACTATGGTATCCAGCACTAATACTTAGGCAAAGTTGACCTCATGGATTTAACTACTGGCATATAGAAAATAGCTCAACCACCATTAATTCCGTCTCTTAAGAGAAAATCACTGGAATTCATAAAAGATGTGTGTTCCAACTTTATGCTGAAAACTGTTCTCATCCGAAGAACAGCCCAGTGGAAAGTCAATTAGTTCAGGACAGAATTACTTAATTACTCGAGAACTTGAATATAAGGGCATGAGTATAATTAGCCAAATTGTTCAATACTATACATGTCATAGGCAAAGAGCTTGACCTGAGGCAGTCCTTGTCAAATATGGCACAGTTGGTTGTCATCAAGTGTTACTACCCTTTAAAACCTGTGGTTGTGTTGTAGAGTTATTTACTGATGTGTCTTGGATATTGCACCAGAGGCTGTTTTGACCATGATAAACAATTTATTGTAAGACTCTTGCTGGGTCTATTTATTTTAAAATGTGATATTAGGTGAGAAGCAAGGTGTGAACTGCTGCCAAAGCCAAAGAGTATCTTCAGATGATCTCAGCAATGTTCACTACCTGGCCATAACACCCAGCAAATGCTTCTACCCCTGTAATAATTCTTCAGTGGAGACAAACCTCACAGATCTTCTCTGACATATTAGCTGGCTTTTAAATCCCTGACTCACCTGAGACAAAAACTTTCTCTATTCCAACACAAGTGGCCTGAAAATAGCATGTCATATACTTTTGGGAATGACCTCTGTTTCTAATAAATTCTGGGTGTCCCTGAGCCTTGCTGGTCAGACACAAGTCAGGAATGCAATGGGATAAACAGCCTGTCAAGTGGCTCACTTTAGCTGGATGACCTGACTGGCCTGTGGAGATCCTGATTTCTTCTGCTGAATTTGGTAGAATTTTTTAAATGATTGTGTATGATGTTTCTATTTAAAGGGTTGTCTGTATCATGGAGATGGTCTACAATTTCTTTAACTTATTTATTAGAAATGAAACCGAATTTCAGCCTCATGGTAAAAAGCTGTGTGATCTTTAATTTTAACAAATTAAGGCAAAAAGTGCAAAACATTTATTTCCTTTATTAGAGTCAATAAAAATATTAGAATAGCATGAGATCAGACCTTGACGCATACAAAAAAACGAAATCAGCACTGTGGATATTATTAAGAACCATTCAACTTTTCAACTTAGAAATCCCTGAAATGGGGTGAAGCTGCAAATCGGACAGGATCCATTATATGACTGTCTGGAAAGTGACAGCTTTACATTTGAGGTACATAAATAACAAAGCCATCCTCACCATGTCAGCAGCATACACTGATGGCATATAACAAACTCGACCTCTAACACTAAACATTTAATTTTAGCTGCCCGGTTTCTGTTCTTTAACAATTTGCTTCCCAGTTAGAAGGGAACAGAAAAGATCAGCTGGAATTCAGAGAAGGTAGTAGTAATACAATAATGGCAAAAATACGTTTTAAAGGTAGCAACACATTTCTCTGCTGACTGTTTCTAACTGATTATTAGTTGTTAGCAATGTATTTTTATTTGTGAAATCCTATCCTGATTTTGGAATAGGAAATAGGAATGTAATAGAAAACTCAGAACCCTTCAAAAGCTGTCAATAGCAGACACAGAATATTTCAGAATATTTTGGTAGTAGTAAAAATAACAGCAATGCATTTTCTAATGTGTCTGTGAGCCTCCAGCTATGGTATAGGTAAATCATTATGATTAGCTTGTAATTAATATGTTAAACCTGTGCAACTTAATTATACTCTCCTGTTATCCTGGAGCATCCTTTTCTACTTGTTTCAGACCTAAGCTAACCACAGTAGCATTGGAATACTCTTGCTGTAGGAGATTTATATTTACCAAGATTTTACATCAGACTCATACTTCATGCAAAGTTCTGGTTGACCCCCATCCTATTAGAGGAGCAAAGTAATGAAACAAAAGTTGAATCTTGGCTGCTGCTATGTGTCTTCTTGGTTTTACTCATACTATTAAATACCTAAGATATTTGTGCTACATATCTCTCACAAACTAAGAAATAATCTCCCAGATCAATATTTGGTGACTTTTTTTTGGTAAAAAAATGCTCAACAGTCCAACATAACGAAGTAGTCAGGGCCCTAGTAAAGCATTTCCACACCCTCCTAGGGTAATTCTACATCTTTGTATAGATGTTTTCATTAACTTTTTTTTTTCTTTTGCTATGTGCCTAAGTAGTGTGGAAATTAAAACCTACTTAACGATACAATTACATTTCCCTGAAAAATAATCTAAGGAGATTTTAATTGTGATTTTATCATTGACTTATGTTCATAAGTTTCCATCAGTAAGTGCATAGCACCATATATAATTTCTCATTAATTGGTTACCACCACATATCTTTATAGATAGAAGAGACCTTTTTGTTTGTCCAATTCCCTCATATATCCCATCAGATAAATGTATTTCTGCATACATTTAGCAGACTTAAAAAAACCCCATCTTATGCAAATTCATTTTTCATTTTCTTAGCATTATCAGACACTTATTTAAAAGGAACTTGCTATGAAAACAAGATCTATGTAGGCTGCTGTATCCTAAATTAGTTTTTGAGAGCTCCATTATAATATAACTATTCATTGAAAAGGACTCTGATAAATGTCCACTTTGATCTGCAAGGCTGGTGTGATACTCTAAATGGAAATGTGACTCTATTGGAAGGAGCCTGATTGAACCAGATACACCACAAGGAAATTAAGATGCAAGAGATGTGGTTTAATCAGGCTGTGATTGCACTAATTTAACTCATCTGGGAAGTGAAGGGCCATAACTTGGACAGTGCAGATCATGATTATTTCTTTAATCATTTCCACGTGGTAGGAGGTAATGACTCCCTGCCCTCTGGGGCTGGTCCTGTGCCTGTTTGCAGAAGAGAAATTTAGGCTGTAGGAGAAGTAGGTGCTCTTCTCAAAGGGCACGACCTCCCCTGGACAAGGCCCGTGTCATATCAGTGCCAGAGAGCATCCCAGGGACAGCAAAAGGTGGAGGTATATACAGGAGTACAAAATAAGAACTTTCTAAGCCACCATGGTAAATCCACCACATGGAAAAGGGATTATCAGCTTGCTCGTGCAGCTTAGCTATCTATCCTCTTGAAGGTGGGCCTCCCACCAGGGCTAATTTCAAGCATGATTTATCAGGGGCCCAAAACCCAATGAGTGAAGAACTCCACTAGGTACCTGACACCTGCCAACTGCAGCAGCATGAGCCCAGCTCTGTTCCAGTAACTCTCTCAAATGCCGTGGTCCAATACCTCCCTAAAATGCCATAGTAAAAACCAATCAACCAACCAACCAACCACTTTGCCCACATCAGTGTTATTTTAAAAGATTTCTGATATTTTATAAAACAGCTCTTGCATAAAAACTGATGCCATATTAATTCTAGGGCTGGAATGATAAGAGTTGTTAATTCTCAGTGTGAGGGGACTCGCACTTCAGGATTCATGATTCGTTATACTTAATTCAACTTATATATGCAAACTATATGAGTCAATGATTTACACATAAATGATTCTTCTCTCTGTGCTTTAAAGTACGTCTCCATGAATAAATCTGCTTTAAATATTCTCTGTCTCCTCCTGCATCTCAGAAGCTCTGTTTGTTCCTGCTTCTGAGTGACTGTGATGTAACAACACCACAAAAAAGCATACCCAGAAAACTGAGGGAAAAATGAATGGTGACATGGGCCAAAATGGGGTTAGGAGCTGGGTACTATCTTTGTTGTGGGAAAAGTACATGTCTTTGCAACCCCAGACTCAAATTTTTCCACGCTTAGGATACCAAGTAAGATATTTTCCACACTGGTCCCATTGAACAGCCCCCAACCAGTTTTGTGCTGGTGGGAAGTGCACTGTATGCGTCAGTCCTGCACCTTTTCCTTTCTCATTTCTGACATGGAATAATTAATTGTCCCACTGATGGAGGACAATTCCTTATCCACATCCCAGTAGGGCCATTGTTTATAGACTTTTTCCTCTCTGCAAAAGGAAATATGTACATACAGAAAGCAAGATGTTATAAATACAATATTGTTGTTCTATGAAGTAAGGGGAGAGGGAACAACATACTGAAATCTACTTTCCATAAATCTGTCAGTTTTCTGGAATTAGTTCAGGGACGTGCTGAAGCCAGTAGCAAAGGTGCCATGATACTTTGGAATGCAAAGTAATAGGAAATGAACATGCCACTGTAAAATTGTTTCACTTCATTTGACACAGATCTCATTTCAAATGGCAAGCCTGTGCATTGTGAAAGTACATGTCTGTAAGGGGTTTGTGTGGCAAAGTTTTGGTAGAGGAGGCACCGCAGGGCTGGCTTCTGTGAGAAGCTGCCAGAAGCTTCCCCCGTGTCTGATGGAGCCCGTGCCAGGTGGCTCCAGGATGGATCCACCTCCAGCCCAGGCTGAGCCCATCAGTGAGGGTGAGAGCCCCTCTGGGATAACAGGGGGAAAACCCCGATCAGCTGCAGCCAGGGGAGAGAGCAGTGAGAATGGGGGAGAGGAACAACTGTCCTGACATCAAGTCTGTGTTGCCCATGGCAGGAGTTGCTGAGTGATCTCTCCCTGCCCTTATCCCAGCCCACCAGTCTTTGGCTGTATTTTCTCTCCCCTGTCCAGATGAGGAGGGGAGGGATAGAGTGGCTTTGGTGGGCAGCTGGCAAACCCACTGCAGCATCTTTTCAGTTTACAATACCACAATATCTGAAATTGAAGCCTATGTAGCAAGAGGTAAGGCATCTTTGACTCCCAGTGTCTCCCCACAATTACTCATCATCTTTCAGCAGTGTCTAGGTATTAGCAATTTATTTGATATGAATACAAGAAAAACTTCTTTAGAGCTTCATCCTCTGCTATTTGAAGTCAATGGGATTTTTGTCATTCACTTTAAAGGAAGTGGGGTCAAAATCCTAATTAATAGTGTCAGCTCAATCTATCAATCAAAGGTGTACTACTCATAATGAAATATAATTACCAGAACAGGTTAAAATGCCAGTATTAAATACACATGCATAACCTAAGTATTAAAAGAGAGTAAGTGCAGATGCAGTGTAAGACCTACACCTCTGAGGTGCTGGATACCTTCTGATGCTTCATGTCTTGGTTATTTAGTTATTTTTTGTCCTGGAGAGGTTTCCTAGGCTTCTGTACAGAAGGTGTTTGTAAGTTCACAGCCCTGGGTAGCCCTGAAATCAGCTCCTGGGCACCCAGGCACCACCCACAACTCCCTGGGGGCTCTGTTCTGTTCTGCCCTTGTGGTAATGCCTTTATAGGGGTTCTTTTTGGGTTCTCTGTGTGACTCTGTACTGAAAGTTCCCAGTGAACAAGTAAAACAGGCTTCTCCCTCCCAGCTCATTCAGCCCTGCATGCTTGTGGAGGCTGTGCAGATTCCTTCTTGTAGCTTTGACTAATTTTCTGTATTAAAAAGGGTGAATAAAAAATGAGCAAACACAGCGGAAAGAATTTGCAGTAGGGTAGTGCGTGCTGTGTGAGAATGTATTTAGGTGAAAGCATAAGAAATTTAGAGTGGAAATAGCCTCTTTTGCATTGCATTTTGGTTGTCTCCCTAGAGTCAGAGTGCATGCATACCCACTGTCTAAGTGCAATAACATTAGTTCATCTATTTCATACAGCCCAATTTTCTTTTATTTTACATATGATCACTACTTAAATTGGTTTGATTCATAGTATCTTAACTTATCCTGGAAACATTCGGGATCTGAAAAAGAGAAATGAAATGCAGGGTATATAACGATCTCCCTATAAAAATCTAAGCTTAGTTCCTCAAAACTTTATGTACAACTAAATAAGCAAAGGAATCCCAACATGGCTTTTAGGATTATTTAGGAACACGAAACTGGTAAGAGCATTAAACAAAAGCCATAGTAGATAATCCTAACAAGTGTAAAAAAACCTCTTTGGACCTTGCAGTACAAAATCTTTCACAGGAATTTGCTTGAGGCATTATCAGCTCTAAATGGATGAGGTATACTACAGCAGATCAGTGTATGCAGGAGGTCTGCAGAACATTTCTTCTGAATAGGTGTTTCCAGCATACGTATTCTCAAGCAATTAAGTGAAAACCTGATATTTAAGACTGAAAATAGGCAAACCTGTGGGAATAATATTTCAGTTAACAAGAAAGGTCTGGCCTTACGTTTCATTTAAAAGAGATTAACCTCTATAGAGCAGTAGCTGTCAGCATCATTTGCTTTCCTTTTCTTTACATATGGTGAAGGGAATCTTTAAAATTCCCAGGAAAAAAAGTGAAAAAAATATTTTGTGTAAACAATTATGCTTCTGAATAGCAGCCAAGAGAAAATGGGTGTCTGGTTCAGTATAAATCACTCTCTATTACCAAAAATCTCTGGCAAACAAACTACATCAGTAGGGTGTTTAAAATAGCCTAACTGAATTAGGATTCCGTGTCTCACTGAAAACCAAGCAAAGAAAACAACGCCCTAGGGCCATACAGGTTTCTTTGGAAGTGCCGCATGTCTGCAGCCTTCTTGTCTTTGGGCAATGAAGAGAGGAAATGGTGCAGCCAGGCTCCCAGAGCAGACACAGTCCCCAGCCGGCCATCCCCCTGCAGAGGTGCGGGTACAGGGGCTTTGCACCTCCCTTGTGGTGCTCGCAGAGCTTCCCAGGGCTTTTGTCAGCAGGACAGGCTGAGCAGCAGGGAGAGAACATTTACACTGCTTTTTGCTGCCAGGGAAGGGACTCTGACTGAATTGTAGTGCCTGCCCGTGGGCCTTGTGTTCATCACCGGGAAGTTGCTCTTCCTAGAAAATGCCTCCTGCTGACACAAAGTTTTGTACCTTTTTACCCTAGTCCACTGTAAATCCTGATGATACAACCCCCAGCTTCCAAGACCAATTTATTTAGATACACATAAAAATGCTAACATTTCCTGCTAATTTTGGATTTCCTTTTTCTTCTTCAAGAATATGTTTTCTGAAAATTCAATTAATTGGTGATTAATTTTTACAAAAATTAGTCTGGTTCAACTGAAGCTTCAGATGTCTCTTTGGAAGGGAAAAAGGCTTTGGTTTCACAGAACCAGAAGCTTAAAATTACTTAGGAAATGTAGAAGAAAAATAAATTTTAAATTCCTAACTGGTTTATGAGGAGCCCATTAAATTGAGATAGTGCCCATTGAAGACCTAAGACAGCAGCAATGGCATTTGCCAGAACAGTTAAGCAGCACTGCTTTAATAATATATTAGACTAAAATTCTAATTATGATTTATTATGTCTCATAATAATGTACTTGGGAAAGCAAATCCAGCCTCCTGAGTATTTAGCATTTGAATGCTAAACAGATGCTGAACATTTATAAGGTAATTTTAAAAAATAACATTTCTGATGCACAAAACTGAAATGCATTGAAAATCTCTTAATAATGTTAATGCATCAACAAGGAAAAACAAACACAACACTTTATAAAAGTGAATCAGATACAGTAAAAATCTATGCAAAAAACTAATTAAAGGAAGATTTACTGAACAATGCTAATTTGTGAAAAGCAGTAGTTATGTTAGTAGAGGGTAAAAAAATACTTGGAAATGTAACCAAATTCCAAAAAATAGCTAGTTGTCTCCTGATCTGATCGTTTTTAACATGCTACTAGAGCTCCTGGTGGAAGTCCTTCAAAAAGCGTGTTGGTTTCTAGGACTTACTTCTGTATATCCATGGCTTGACACAAGCTCTAGAGATGAGTGAAAAGCACCTGAAAGCAGCCTTTGTACAATATTTCTTCTGAGACAATGACATGAAGATCCTCCAGAGAATAAGCCAAGGTTTTGAGGATTGTTATTCTGGATTTCAACACCTAAATCTTACCCGTGCAACACTTTGAGTGCCAATCCTTTTGGAAGATAATTATATAAATAAAGCAGAAGTCATCAAACTAACCCTAGATCTCTTAAAGCCTTGCACTGGTACAACCATCATGGGCCCACTCTTCCCCTTTGTAAATGTGATAAATACATATTTAAACATAGACCACTCTAAAAATTATTCTCTACATATAGAAGTGTTGCAGGTAAAATAGAATATGCCAGTTCCTTTCCTTAGAAAATAGAGCCTTTTTTAACGGTGGAGGCAGAGCCAGTGCTGCCTAGGGCAATGGCAAAATGAGTTAACACTCCTAGCAAGAAACTATCTTCATTAAGGTGTATTATTTAATATAAAGCTTGTACAAATTAAGCCAGACCAAATACAGAAAAAGAAAGATGGCTAATTTCTACTTTTAAAGGAAAAAAATTGACATTTTAATTCATAACCCTTGTATTTCTGAGAGTCCTTGACTTCTAATGATAGGTTGCATCTTGAATAAATCAGTTGCTGTGTTCACTTGGAATACATAATGTATTTCAAATTTCAGATTTCATTGCATACCACTACCATATTCATGTCTTGTCTACAATTGCAATTATTTAAAGAAAATGGAAAAATCAAAAATAATTCCAGTTTCAGGATCACGTTTGAAGGTGAAAAATAACTATTCAAGGCAGTCTATCTACTTCATTTCACAGAGCTGAGGACCATGGACAATATTCATGAGCAAATATCTTGGAATTTTTCCTAGTTTTTTGTCTACCCAAGGTTCCTTCTAGCTCTGTTTCATAGCTGTCCTGTGTGCATTCCACCAAAAACTCTACTCCTTGTATGGGCAAGGCAAACAAACTTCTCCCAGTCTACTGGACATGATGAGCCAAGAGCTGAGACCAACCTGAGGATTAAGAGATGAGGAATGACTAACATGGCAGGATTTAGCTTTTGCTGGGTCACAACTTTGAAATATTTGAAATAGGAAAATGTGTGATCCCCTTTTTTTTTCAGTACATTCCTCACTGCCTCCCAGGAGCCAGATTCAATGTGTTAGAGTAGAGCACTGGTTTTAGAGCAGAACACGTTTGTTTGTAAGTCATCTTCCTTTTGGCGTCGTATGCCAAAAAAAAAACCCACCAAAATGGAAGAAGCACTTATCTCACTCTCCCCAGTGAAAGTCTGGTATCTGCTCTTCTCACTGATAAGTTGGGGGTTTGTGAGGGGAGGTATGAAGTCAGTTTAACACATTACTGTTTTGTTGGGCTTTTAGGCTAGTTTTTGGGATCTATTTTAGTCAGATGACTTTTGATTTTCTGCTGGCTGACCTCACATAAAAAGTCTGCTTGTGCTATATTTTATCTAAATGTTTCCTCCCTTCCCGCCTTGAGAAGTAGATTTACATCAACTGAAAAGAAGAAAATATAATTGAATGATTATTTTTCAGTGTTTTTCTCATGTTCTGTATTTCTCATACCTCTTGTTTTTATGTTCAGTCCCTCACTGTTTCTTACTTTCTTTCCCTTTTTTCCTAGCGATCTGTATTCCATAGAAGCAATAGAAGTGGAGTAAATGTAAGATCTTTATGCAGGCTTTACTGTGGCAGCTGAACTTCTGGAGTGATCTCTGCCCAGCACTACCTCTGTGTCAGTCAGACCCACTATCACTCACTATCAGGTTTTACAAACTGCATTTTATTTACTAAATCACACAGGTGAAACAAAACCTTTTCACCTTTTTTGGGCACGCTTTCAACATGCAGGCAGTGTGAAATTTTACCAACAGTAAGCTTTTTGATTAATGTTCTGTTTCTCTCTTGTGCTTTCCGTGTTAGGTTCTCAAAATACCTTGCAAAAAGCACGGACTGGATTTTGACACATTTCTATGTTGATGCCCAGAAAGAGTGCAGGAAGGCCAGGAGAATAACCTGAGCACAGCCCCATGAAGGCTGGCTGTGGCACACAGACATGGAGCTGATGGTGGGGAAGAGTTTCTCCCTCCCACAAGTCAAACAGAAGCCCAGCCAGGTCCAGCAGGTCCCCCTGCTCACAGGAGCCCTCCTGGCAGACCCCTTCCCTCCTGCAGCCTCACATCAGGCTGAAAAAAAGGCACTGACTGGCACCCCTGGCTAATGTTACATTCAGAATGGGATAAAGTGCAAAGGAGAGTGAAAAACGAGAATTAATTTTAGCATTGCCAAGACAGGAATGTTGGCTCCATTGTAAGTTAGTAAAAGCATTTGAAAACATTTCAAAAATACCCACACAGACCTCTTTAAATTGTGCTCAGAGGTGATAATGATCTGCAGAGGTCCTTCCTCTCATTCATTTTCTCTTATGACACAAGAAAATAGTAGCAATTTTCCCACAGAGGAAAATTTGGTTTGTCTGACCAAGTACCGCATCTGAATGCTTATGTTGGAGAGTTATCCAAATTTCATCCAAAGTATCCTGATACCTAGGAGTCTAATGGAGCTCTATAAATCCATGTTAATCACTCTGTAGCCTTCACATGTAAAAAGAGCCCAGGACCACAAATTGCACTGTGGACACTGTTTTGGAAAAGAGGTTTCCTAGAAGGGCCTCTGACTCCCTCCCCTGCTGCCTTCACAAGCAGTGTAGGGCAGGAGGAATAACTCTATTATTGTTAAGACCAGGTCCAGCTCCCCTTCCAGTTCCTTCAATTTTAATATTGTATATTCAAATCAAAGAGCAGTGTCTTACTTTTAAAGGGGGAATTGGAAATAGGGAATCAGTGCTCTAAAGTCATGTCAATAGATGAGTTTTGTTCTCTCCTCAGCTACACCAAACAAATCTGCTCGAACACAGCTCCCTGTTTGTGAATTCCCATCAGCTCTGGATCATGGCAAGGCATGTCTTGTCTGGCTTTGGATCTAAACTGTACTAATTGCTTTCACCTCCTCCCAGTCAGAGACAGATAGAGCACTGTGTTCACGGAAAAATGTCACTTCCAGCATGTGGTTGGCATAATGTTTCATAAAATTCACTTTAAAAATGTATTTCTGACCAGAAACAGAACACCAAAATGCTTCAAGCATCTCTCCCTGCCCTCTCCGTGACTCATTCTTGTACTTAGAGATCTGAAGCTATTTTAGATAAATAGGATAAAAAGAACTACCTGATCAGGATAATTTCACATATGGGTGTGTGTACATAAATACATTCCCAGTCTGACTATGTGATGCGAGATCCATTAACTTCAAAGTGAACTGCACCTGTAACTGTATTTACAGGAATATAATATGAACTAAAAATATTCATGTGCTATGGGGTATTTTGTGTGAAAGAATTCTTTCCACTGCTCCATTTTTTCCCTAACAGTTATTAATTCTACGCAAAATGCTTAAGAGGTTTGGACAAAAATGCATTGAAGCAATCTCTTCATTGCAAGTTAAAGCATGCATAGCAAATGTACTGCACTTTTGTCTCCAGTAATTGCAGATCACAGTCCTTAGAGAGATCTATTTCACTTGATCAGGTAACCACATAAATTAGACCATGTTTGCAGGTCATTGTGAGACTAATTATAAAAATATATGAACCATGATGTTTTTTTTTTTCTCTTTGAATCTTTACATAAGACCTTGCCACTGACCTTATTTGTAGAAGAAAAAAGCCATTAGATTATGAGATATTGCTGTTTATTACTAGTACTACAGTGGCACCAGGCTGCCTCACATTAGATGACTTTTCCATTCTATAACAAATTATGAATTCTACATAGATTACAGTCCAAAGTGGAAAGACAGATCAGGGAATTACTCAGAGTTCCTCATTTCCAGTGGCAAGAAAAAAATAAAAAGCCTGGCTGATAATGTGATCTTCTGAACTGAAGTGATATAATTAATATAGGCACAGAAAGAGCCCCCTTCCTGGTCAGAAAGACAAAGGCACTAGTTTCATATTAAGCACATGTTACTCCTTTTGAATAAAAAAGGACATATTTTTAAGATTAAACATGGTTCTCCAGGGCTTTCTTAACTGGCAATCACGATGACTTGCACACAGTCACACAGGGAATTTGTGACATACAAGATATAGGATTTCTTAAATCACAGTGAAGTCTATCAGCTCTGCGATTTCCCTATCTTCCATGAAAACAATTGAAAAATAACTTTTTTAGATATAGATACTCTTGGTAATTCCTGTAATAACTAAGTACACAGTTACATGTAAAATGGTGTCTAATCTAATCCCTTCCATTTTGTTTGCTACCACCAGACAGAAATTATACTTCCCAGAATCCAATAATCCAAAAATATATAGCTGAGCATTTCTGAGAGGGTGCCTAGAGCTGAGAATCCTACAGCTTGGCTGTGACATGAAAGATGTCAGCCAAGGCAGATGGCAGCAGATGAAAAGATGGTGTTTGCTGTTAGTTTGATAATAAGAGGGTGAGTGCTCTAAAGTTGGCTCACAATTCTCTGGTATCTTGCAATAACTAAAAAGTCTTTTCACAGCAACACAATAACACATTTTATACAAAAGTTACAATTTGGTAACCTGTCACAATTTCACTGCCTCCATTTCATTGCACAGAACCATGATGGGGTCCCTTTTAAATGCTGAGAGAGAAGAGACTGATAAAATAAAGATAGAAAGTGTGAGAGGGAGAAAAAGGTAAAAGGTTTCTGCTCAGGGTTCTAAATTAATACACTATTGATCAAAACTTGAATCAGAAAAGTTCAATGATTTGGTCACAACTAGCCTTTATTCTTTCCATCAATTCATATACAGTCAATATCCTATTATATTGCTACTTTGAAAGGATGTCTAGAGGAAAAATGTGCTTGAACAATGCATTCCAGTGAACCTATCTGATTGTAACGATGGGAATAATTTTTTTCCAGTTTTCCAAAAAATAAATAGGATCTATAAAACACACAAACAGCACAGGTACTACTGCACCAGTTTGGGCACTCATATGTAGCTGACATTGGTGAAATCTCTACCAATCTCTATCTTAAAGCAGGAAAAAATTATTTGCTCTTCTTAATATATATATGCTTGAGTAAATGCTTCTACTTCTTATTGATTCCCTGAGAAATAGATTTTCCAAGTACCTTAAGCCAGTGTTAACATTCTATGTAACTTCATTCACCGTATCATGTCGAAATTAGCATTAGGTGATTATAGCTCAATGTAATTAGCTGCGTATATTAGAAGAGCAGAAATGCGCCCTGTAGTTGATTACCCTAATTTTCAGTCAGCAGTGGCAGACACACATTTCCCCAGTGCTCAGGGCAGCAATATGGGCTGAGCTCTCCGTGTCCGTGATGTTCCCACTCTGGGGCAGGCGGTGCTGGGGGGGCACAGCACCCTGCAGGCCACAGGCATCCCGGCCCTGCTCAACTCCCAGGAGCTTCCACATCCATCGCTGGGGCTCTGAGGTTCCCTCCAGGATCCCTGCCAGTAGAAGTGATAGCATTTTCCAGGGTTCAGGGCAGTTTGCCCAATAAGGCACAAAACAATAGCCATAAAAAAAACAGTATGATAATACAATGGGAAAAAAAAAAAAAAAGTGGTCAGAAACAGGAACTTTTTGGTTAGAAAACAGTTATTGATAAGAATATGTAATAAAGATAACAGAAAAACCTACATATTATATGGTGGTAGTCAACAGCATAACAGTGAGTGTTAGATGTGTTGCTTGTCTGCTTGTCTTTCCTGTCATAAGGAAAATATATTTAAACTTCTGATTCCTTGGAAAATGCTTATTTGAAGACAGCTGGACTGGGAACAAAGTACCAGGCAAACTATTTCATTTTGCTTTTTTTTATGAGCAATTAAATAAAAAAGATACCAGTTCTGTTGATTAGCTACAGAGTTGTACAACACCTTCTGCTAACTTGCAGCAGACCTGGCTCTACAAAGAAATGAAAGAGTTCAGAGAAACAGATGTGCCTTTGCTTTTCCCCTTTTCCAATACTCCTTGTTTTACTCTTCCTTTTTATTTAATTTCCTTTTTTTCTTTTGCTGTTTTTGTTTTCTTCTCTCTTTCTTTTTTGTAGCCAGAAAAGTCAGGGAAAACTGCAAGGCAACGAGGCCCTTACCAAACAACAGGGCAGCATTCCCATCCCCTTTGCTAGCTAGCCACGGTCAATGCCAAAAAAAGTGTTAATGAGATGTGAGAGGTATGAGCAAGCAGTCCAGCTTCGGATTACCCTCTCCCTCCTTCCCCTCCCTCTGCATTTCCCGTAAAGGGAAGAGAAAGGAGTACCTGCCTGCTTGGGAGCACTGTTGGGGTGGGGATGCGATAGGGATGAGGTTGCTGTGGAAGGACAGCGGCATCGTGACCTTGGTTTCTGCAAAGGGGAAATCCGTGTTCTCAGGGCCCTTAAGCCTGACTTGTAAACGCTGGCATGGCTGGCTGTGTTACAGTAATTGTCATTTAAATTACCTCTTGCCATCCACTACACGGATGACAACTTTCTGCTGCGAGTGCCAGGCTCTCAAAGGCTGACATCCTGGCTCCCTTCCCTCACCCTTACGATCTGAGGGGTGAGTATGAGCGTTGATGAATATGGAACTGGATCTTCTGCATGCTCTAGCAATAAGGAAGCTAGAAATTCAGCTTACAGCCTGACTTCTGTTGTCTGAGGAGGTTCTAAAGAACTTATTACCAGTTTGATTTTGTTACTTGCTAGTGCTTATGAGTGTGTATGTACAAGAACTTCCATTAGAATGATATATTCATCTTTCATCTTTAGAAAGTTCTACTGGAGAACCACTGGAGTATCGGGAAAAATGAATTACAAAAATCAGTACTGAACAGAAAAAAGGGACTACTAAAAATGGAACATTTTAATTGACCACTTCAGCCTTCTTCAGAACTTTGGTTTGGTTCAAGGCAAAGTCAATAAGAAATAGCCGATTCCTAAAATGAGAGGTGTGCTATACATTGCTCAATAGTTAGAAAGAATTTCTCCATGCATTTTCTTATCTGCTTCCAGAGGTAAATCTGTAAGTGCGAATCCTTTGTTTTGCTACTGTTTTTTGTAATTAAAGATAATAACTCAGATTACATGTTCCTTTGTCCAAAGATTAGAGCAATAGCTTTGGAAAGCAAGACTAAGCAGAGGTCAAGCTGTTCAGTGTCACACAGTGTATTTTACAGCAGTTGCATTGTTGTTATCAAAACGCAGCCCATGTTTTCTCAAACAGCTAAGCTGTCTTTTATGCAATTTCATTGTTTATTTCTTTGTAGTGGACCATCCCAAGACTTCAGCCACGGGCATGTTCACAGGGAAAAAGTGCTGGAGTATGTGCAGGGTTTTATTTGCTGCTGTTTGTGACTTGTTGTTCATGACTCAACTGCTGCCAGGAAAATGGATCATTTTTGATGGCTGTATCGTTCTGCACATGCACGAGAACACTACTGATTTCACCCACACTGCATAGGTTTCTAAGATAGAAATTTAATTTTGCATTCAGCCTGAAGTTTGAAAGAAATTGTTTCTTTGAATTTATACGGCCACTGCAAATTTCTTGGTCCAAGTCAGAATTTTATCAGACTGCTTGCTCCGTAGGCCAAAGAAAATAATCAGCAAACCTAGGAGTATGTTTTATAGAGTGTGTTATAAGATAAGCAAGTAGGGCACAGATTCCAATCTTCAGTAGCCAAACCATGTGGAAATGTGAGAACTCCTTAAACTATGTAAAATGAACTACTTAGCTCTCAGTCTGGCAACAGAAAACTTATGCACTGAAATTATTTGAAAACAATGAAGATCCTTTAAATAAAAGCTGTGAGGCTTCAGAAGCTCAGTGTTTGAGTTTATCGACAATAGGAACCATTTTCATAAAAATGTTTCCTATTGTCAATAAACTCAAATACCAGATCATCAGACACTGGAGCATATTGTGAGTTGGAATGGGCTGGAAGCATGATGACAGGAGAGGCAGAGCAGTGTATCTAAGGCTGCTGTGACAAGAATGATGGTGGCTGACTTTGTGTTTCATGTAGACAGACTCTGAAACCTTATTAGGTTCCCAAGGTAAATAACCCCTGTGGGGTGTAGTTTGGAAAGGCTGCCTCCCTCACTGCTGCACCAGGGGCTTACAACCAGCACTAGCTGCATGTACAGGCGGTGTGGCACTGGTTTGAGCAGTACCTCACACATGGATCTGTGTCAGTCCATGTGCTTATGTAGGGGCAGGGAGGGACCTGCTCCCCCACTTGGTCAGCTGGTATCCTCCGCCTTCCCAGAGACACACCTCCAAATATCCTTGCTGCCTGCAGCCCTTGCTGCTCCCCTGTGTGTGCCCAGCTGCACTCCCTGCCCCACTCCCTGTGGAAGAGCTTCTCTACATCAAACAAACCCTCTTCTCCTACCTTATCCTGATTTGCCTCTTCTCTGGTCCTGAGCAGGAAATCAATATTCTGGCACCTGTGGGCTCTGAAGAGATCACTTGGAAACATTGATCTGGAAACCTTTTCTGGGGAGAAAAGCTTTGTATCCCTGTGATAAAAGCTCTGCCAAGCAGAAAACACTGGGCAGAAGACACATCAGTGCCTCTTACAGAACCTGTAGGACTAGCCTAAAACGTCAGAGGGAAAAGCAATACTCGCCATCAAAAGTTGTAAAGTGAATTTGGTATGATTTCTATGGAAATTTTCTTTTTCAGGAAGGATTGATTTACATCTGAACTTTTCCTTTTAAAATGACTGTATATCTGAATTTATTTTCAGTAAATTATTTCCAAAGCAATGTTTCTGTTGGTATCTAATGTTATTGATGATGTAAATAATTATTGGTGTCTTTAAAGATGGTAAATTAGTACATAGAACTAATAAGAGAAGGTCCATTTTCTTTGCAGCTAATAGAGATGAAATATATATGCAGAGATGTCCTTCAAACACATTTTTATATATTTATCAAAATAAAACTAAAAGGTATTGCATAAAACAACATATCCCATTAAAATCTCACCATCTACTCTTGCTATGAACGTCTTCCCAGCCTACCACAAAATTTAGAAATCTCTGGAACCTATTGCATCTTTTTCTCTGAAAACCATTAAGAAATCCAAGGACAGATATGATGGACTTATTCTGGTTCTCATTGCAGCTGAAAAAAAATCTCCTCTGTTCTTATTAAAACTAATCATTATTATTTCATCAGCTGATGTCAGTGGCAAAACCACAGTATTATGTTCTGTTGCCTTTCAATGCATTTGGAATAGTAAATTAGTTTCTTTTCCTCAGATATTTGAAAGTAAATGTCCTCTGGAAATCTGGCAAGATAAAAGAGCTTCAGACAATACCAAATTAAAGCCCAGCAGACACAGCTCTTACAATGCTACTGTGAAGCAAATCCTACACTTCAAAGCATTTCATTTTCCAAGGTCAAACTGAGGATATAGTTGCATTTTCCTGTGCACTTCAATGACTAAACAAGCAGTTCAACCTACCAGTGGCCTCAAAACTGTCAGTGAGGGCTTTCCCAAGCAGAATTCCAAAGCGGTCCAACAAGAGAACAAAGCAAGTTTCAGTGGCTTTAGAAGGCTTTACACAGTGCGTTGTAACTGCAAGGGCTTGTCCACCTTCGAAGAGACAAAGTTGTGCACATCGCTTTAGCACAGACGTCTATTAACCCAATTTTTTCTTTATAACTTTTTCTCTATTTAAAACGAAAGAGTCCAAAGGCCAACAAGCTGAAGGGAAGTGTTTCTGGTTACCTAGCTACTGGAAAAACACACTCATCTGTAAAAATAGGAAATATGATTGCATAGAGCTGTTCTCCTTTAGATAATTCCAACCATATCATCTATCAGCAGTGGAAAGGTTGTTTTAAAGGTATAGATAGAAAATGTGTTCTCTAATGTATTTGTAGATCTTATTCTCTTTATATTGCCTTTAAGAAAAAAAAAGGTGTTACATTTCCTTCTACATTAAGACCCTATCATATGTTGCAGCTTTAACTATATGTACTGAAAGGAAGTGCTATAGTGCACTGGTATTGGCAGTACTTGTAGAATTTATTCTTTCTCTCCACAGCATGAATTATCTCTTCTTTACTAGAATGTGATTCCTTAACCTAAGTCTGTTTCTACATGTCGCTTCAGGCGCGCAGC